>CM042152.1:109334304-109336804 GCA_023376005.1 Doryteuthis pealeii
CACAAGTTAGATCCTCACTGCATTACCCCATAAAATCCCCACGTAAATATATAACAATATAGTAAGAAATTTTAATTCAGTAATTTACAATTAAAAAAAAACAAAAACAATATAAGTGATTAATTCAATCAATAACATCGTATTTCAATACGTTCTGTTACTATACAAATTGTAGTTTTTAAATATCTTCCCAAATGTAAATAAAATCTTTATTATTTTTGCTCAAGCCCTGGTGATATTTAATGTGTATGTATATTTACTTTGTCGTTAATTGTTTTATTTTCGAAGTTTCCTCCGGACATACACATTCACACAACTGCGCTTTAGATATGTATAGATAGATATACACACATTTTTTTGTGTTGCTTCTGCAGTCTTCATGTCTTTCTTTTCGAATTTGGGAACTTTTCGTTTCGGGAACCTTCTTGTCGAACTTAGGAGTCTTCATGTCGAAATCAGTTGGACAGATGGTGCAACGGATATAAGGATTGATTTGATATATTTTAAAGTGACACTCATCTGTAGGTTGCTTTCTGTTTCTTTTGCTGACAGATTTCCTTTTCTTTCCTTCACAATCTTTCAACTAGGAGTTCTAACTTTCTCAATATTTTGCATTATTTAGATTTTTCGGACAGTTGTCCTCAAACTACAAGGTTCTGGATTCAATACCGGCCTTCGCCAACTGAGTATACGAGTAGCACGGCTTGGATCTGTGCAGTAAAGTGGGGGATGGGGCTGATGGTAGTTGTGACGCACCACCTTAGACGCAGAAACCATCTCCCAGATCTAACGCTAGCGAAAGGGGGATAGATCCCATCACTGTCTGGCTGATACCGACACTAGGCCACTCTGTCAACTTTACTTTTACTTATATTGTTATATACACAGCTTTTCGGCCGATGGGCCCTCCGGCTTTGTTGAAGTATTTCTTTTCGAAGTCGGGAATTTTCTCGTTGAACTCGGGAACCTTCTTGTCGAACTCGGGAGCGTTCATGACGTAATCAATTGGACCAATGGCGCAACGGATATAAGGGTTGACTTAATATATTTCAAAGTGACAGTCAACAATAGGATGCAAATTCAATCCAACGAGCGATAATAACATAGAATACTTAATATAGTTTAACACTGTTACTCGAATGGTTTAAAGTATAAAACCCAGGGTCACATAGATTCCTGTGTAATATATACGTATACATAACAGCTATATCACTGATACTGAGCACTCCAATAATACCGCAAAAAACTTAGTTCACCACTATCTCACAAGTGACCTAGTGATATATATATATATATATATATATATATATATATATAATATATATATATATGGCGAAAATTGGCTGATGTATTTGCTATAACTTATTTCCCGAGTACTTTCTGCCTTATCGTGGGCCATCTTCAGGGGTAGTGCATGGACAAGATATAATCACATCAATCTGGCAAAAGGACCTGGGACAAGATTTGCAGACAGGAAATGGGTGTGCAGTTCAACAATATATATATATATATATATATATATATATATATATATATATATATATAACACGATTTGACATTGAATAACCACAAATAACCCACAAGCGTTGATATGCCGTTGAATACTAAGCGGCAAACCGTTTCATACGAAAAAAGATTTAGTTGTGTTCAAATCTTTTTCTTGGTCCGTACCAAATTTTCTTTTATAGAGAGCAGACAAAGAAAATCTTCCATTCATTCAGAAAGATCCCAGTAGTTTACACTTAACTCCGTTCTTATTTAATTTTTTTAGTAACATTTCCTGGCGAGGTGCAAGCTGATAATGGTTAGGAATATCTCAGTGGCATTTAAGGAAACAGACTGGATACGTCAAATCTATTTTATTCACAATTTATACAAAACGTATGAGTAATAAAAAGAACATTGAGATGAAAAATAATGGGCTGATAACGTTATCTTAAAAACACACTGCAAGATAATATTAATCATTTTTTTTGTCTTATAATAAGACCTATTAATCCCCACCTATCTCTTTCTATCTCCCTCGCTCTCTCCTCTCTCTCTCTCTCTCTCTCTCTCTCTCTCTCTCTCTCTTATATATATATATATAATATATATATACACACATATATATATATATATATATATATATACACACATATATATATATATATACACACACATATATATATATATATACACACATATATTATATATATATATACACACACACACATATATATATATACACACATATATATATTATATATATATATATATATATATATATATATATATATATATATATATATATATAACACCCTATTTCTATATTTCTTTGCAGAATTTTTTGGGAGATTCTTTTAAATGTTACCATAGAAATTCTTTTTATTTCACAAATAACTTTTAAGAGAACTTTTGAGAGAAAGGAAGATGTTAAACAGGGAAAGAAAGAAAAACGGGAAGAAAGGAAGAACAAAAAGTTGCAGATGCAATTAACCATTTCCGGACCATAAATCAA
>CM042152.1:109341804-109366666 GCA_023376005.1 Doryteuthis pealeii
AATTTGATCTTGGACGGTCTCATTTTTAAGCGAGGGTGTTGCAAGGTGATGACGGTCGTACAATTAAGGAACATGAGTATTAATATATAGATTTTTTAGAAAAATATTGTTATTTGGTAATATCATCAAATCAATTTTCCATCCTTTTTTCTTTTTCTTTTTTTTTATTTCCTAATCTTTATTTTGGCTTACTTTTATTCAGCGGTTATATACATCAGTTTTATGCAACTTACATTTTTTTTTTAGAATAATAAATTAGAAAGTTATATTTATACATGAGATTGATGACAATGCACTCATTCAAAAAATATACAATGAAAATAATCTTGAAAAAATGTATAAAATGCTGAGAATGTCTCAAATATCTCTCATTTCAAAAATTTTCAATAACTATACTCAATGTTTTGTTTTCTCTGCTAAAATTTTTGTCTGGTCTTAAGTGTAATTAGAACAAATTACAGAAAATTTGGTGGCTCAAGCACCCTTCAGTTTATACGATAATACGATTGATTGATTGATTTTAACGGCACGCCAACCAGTCCAGATTGATTTATGCCAAGCAGTAAATTGTGTGGAATATATATATATATATATATATATATATATATAATGTTGTAAAAACGTAGTCTAATAACAGAAAAATAACCATATTCTTTTAGAGTGGGTTAAACATTATAGGGTGTTTGACATTCGATGCATTCTAGCTGGTTTTCTTGTTTAAGTAGAAAATATGATAGTTTTGTGTGACCTATACGTGGTCAGAATATATCAACTTGTTTCTTTCTGGACTTTCTGAACTTGTTTTTCATTCTCCTATAATGCGAGAGTGTGTCAAAAGTTTTGGAATATTTTGGTAACATGATGCTAAATTCGGCAAAGCCGGACGTTTTTGCTGATGACGTAGAGGTGATAAACCACGCTAAGCTATGATAATCGCTCGTATGATACTCTTCAAATGATACTCAGTGGATTTGTTTCTATGGTTTGAAGCACGGCCTCGGGTCTATCGGACCTCGTCTGCTTGTCAATGTTCTTGCGAAATTTCTTCAACCATCTCGTACTCTACTGGAATACTCTGCCCCTTCACCTTCGTCCAAATCGCAAGGTTCCTGGTTCGATACCAGCTCTCGCCAACTCTGCGTATGAGTAGCACAGAGACCTGTGCGGTAACGTGAGAAGCTGATAGTAGGTGTGACGCTCCACCTTAGACACAAAAACAATCTCCTTGATCTAGTACTAGTGAAAAGGGGATAAAACCCCTCGCTGTCTGGATGATGTCGACTTTATGCCACCACGTCGACTTTACTTACTACTAATTTGTTATATATATATATATATATATATATATATATATATATATATACCAATCTCTCCGCATGAGTAGGATGTGACACAAAGGTCATATTCTAAGTGGATTTTAACAGATTTTGAATTCAGATTTTTTTCTCATAGACTGGTTGCTTTACCAAGTTTAAAGAGCCTAGTCTGCCCTACTATTTACCCGAAGCTGGAGGTATAATAGTTGGATGCATATCTTTTCCAAGGGCATTAGCGCTATGTGAAATGCAAACAACCTCGTCCAGGATTTGAAAACGGGTCGCAGAGTTCATTTCCTAAGATGTTTACCATTACATAACACACCTCCATTTGGTCGCTTGACATACGCGTCGCCAACCACGCACGTATCAAAATATTGCAAAACTTTTGACTCAACCTAGCAGGAAAAGATATATCTGAAGATAAAGTCTGTTGGTTTTAGGCTGATTAGGCTTCGTCTATGAACAAAGGTAGAGTGATGGAACGAACTAGTAGTTAACAGTTAGCAAAATAGATTGTAATTGTCTTGATAGTGTCTTGGAATTGTAGATGATAATAAAGATGGCAATGTGCAGTGGTTTCTATAGTTGCGGTCGTGGCTGCTCCACAGATAGGATCATTTGCTCGAGGTTATAGCAGTAGCATTTGCCATATTTTCTAGACACTGATACTGCAGGTGAAAATTGCTGGATGGATGTCTGACGTCGGTTCGAAAGTTATTGTTTTATTAGATGCGCCGATAATTAAGAAAGATGATCTTAATTCTTCTTCGTTAGGAAGCGAGTAGGAGAAACATCTTTCAGAAAAAGAATGCGATATCCAATTAATGATAAAAATAAATATGTTGCTTTAGTTTTTTGACGGCGGCCGTTATGATATTGCATATGACAGGCTATAGATTATTTTATAACAGATGTCATTAACTTGAATGTTTTTAACAAGAGAAATGTATTTTTATGAGGATGGTGGCAACTGATTTTTCTCAGTCCTATCAATCACACACTATTCCAGTATGTCACAAGTGGTGCTCCTCAGAATCCTAGGTTCCCGAAGATGTCCTAGGAAACAGTAGCTAATGGGCTAAAGCATTTTTGAGTAATTTTTGTTTAATTTTATATTCGTAATTTTACTATACAATATACACTGTTGGAAAATCCTAGGTTATTTGCTTTAACCTCTTAGATTATTTACGACGATCGTTCAAAAAGTTCTAAGCCTCAGTCCAGCAGTGCCAAACATGTCCTGCTTATCTTACTTTGGTATGTAGGAATAGCTGTATTTAGACTATGAGGAATAATTTACATACACAAATCAAAGTAACAAGGGAAAAGCACATTTACCTCTAACAAATTTTATTAACATGTAAAACATAACTAGACAAAACAATATAACGAGTATTTAAAAGCAGTACTTACAGTTTTTTTTATCTCCCTTGCTGAGGAGGTGCTCAGGTGGTGTAGTCGGCTATGCTCCCTCACTGAGGGGTTTTCTTCAGTCACAGTTGACTGGGTGGCGAGATCCCGATTCTACAAGGTTTACTCATCGGAGCCGAAACCAGCTAAGAGAAAGTTCCCTTACCACCTAACAAGGGACGTTAATCTCTCTACTTCCTGTCCCCTGGGCACAGGAGAGTTCTGGCCCCTACAGGTGGTTTGGGAGATGGGTGGTAAATAACCGCTGTAAGATTCTGCTTCCTGGATTTATCTAGAATAGAACGCAGAATCTTTGTGTATGAGGGTCGGTAAAAACATTCTAAGCCTCACAAAGAAAGAAGAGTCGTAGCTGAACATTGTTATGACAACACACTGCAACGTTTTATAAAACTATAAAATCTAATTCAGATTTCTGTCTTACTTTCTGTATAGGTGAGGCTCATACAAAGCTGAGAGGTGTGCAACAAATGTATAAATAGATAAAACAGAGGCACAAACAGTCATAAATCATATACAAATAAAGATTTAACACTTAAGGAAATCCGTGAAGTCATGGTTCTGATACTTGTTGTGGGTCCCCTTTCTTATGTAACTGTAAAGAAGTAGACTGCGGAAGGAACAGCACAGAGGATCGTGCAGAAAAGAATGTAAAGGTTGATGCCATTCACCCTTTACTTTTGGATGAAAGACGTCTTACTCTTCAGTAGATAGCCAGGTCTATAGTAATTAGTTCTGGTTTTGTACTCTTAACTGATATCTTGAGGACGAGCAAGTTGTCTGCATAATTGATCCCAATAATGCTAACGCCAGAGCACAAGCTGAAATGGGATGACATTTCCAGAGCACTTCTGAATTATTTTCATAATTTCCACAGATTATAACTCTAGACAAAAATACTTCGAACGTGAGTCAAGGATTGAAAGCAAACAGTGGAAACACTCTGGTTCTCCACCCCCCGTAGAAGCGTCTTTTGGCAAGGGGATGACTTCTGCTTTTTAAATTCTGAAGGCATAATCATGATAGACTAGCTGGAAAAGAGAAAAAGCTATTAATGAAAAGAACTATGAATTAGAATTAAGACAACTAGAGAAAGCAATTAAGTCGAAACGCCCTTCCCCCAGGATTATACACCTGTTCACATTGCTCGGGTTACCGTTGATAAGGCAGCTAACCGTGGCTTTGAATTACTCCTGTATACTCCTTACTTACCAGAATTAACTCAATATGACTTCTTCCTGTTTCCTAAACTCAAATCCCAACTGCATGATTGCTACTTTGGAAACAATGTTTGTTTGAAACAAGTGCACTGATGTCAATGGGGACTATATTAAAACATATTGAAAAGCAGTCTAGTTTCTCCGATTCCTTTCGGATTATTTTGAACAACTCATGAAGATATGAATATCATAAAGATTCTATTTAACAATGTCTATATGACGCTAGTGGGAAACTGCTTTCATGTCCTGTTCGTGAAGTATTCGTGTATTATCAACTGACTACAATAAATATATAAAAGAGATAGATATCAATATAAGGGTATATATCAATATAAGGGTATATCATAATTGTTACGACAGAGTTTCCTATTTCAAGAGTTCTACAACGGTAATAAAGTTTGGAAAAATGCTGCACTATTGTGATACAAAGTATGAAATTTATTGGTTTAAGATGCTAAGAATTAACCCTTTTATATTACTATCGTTTGTTTGTTTTTCGTTATAATTATTTTGATTTGGATAATATACATTTATGGTAAGAAAAAAATTCTCTGGATAAGTGACATAATCCAAAATATGTTTGATGTGATGCTAAAATTAAACTAGATAAATAAACAAATAAAAGAATTAAATCTTTGTATAAAGCAATATTTCATCTACTGAAGGTGATGTCAACATATACATAGGTAAAACAGAGACTGTTATTGACAGGTTAGCGACTATATGGAAATCCGATCTCTATGTTAAAATGAGAATTCTTCCAAGATGTAGCCGTGTCAGTATTATTGTATGGTTGCATGACTTGGAGCCCAAGAAAGAAATTTGATCGGAACAACACAAATCCAAGAACCAGAATCCTACAAAACAGCAGCTGTACGGCCACTCCTCTTCCATCTCACAAACCATCTAAGTAAGACAAGCTATTCATGTTGGGCCCAGCTGAAGAAAAACGAAATATTCCAAAAGAGAATGTTTAGAAATGTGGGGTGGATGAGGTGAAACTTGCATATTCAGAAAAATGGAGGTGCATGGTCTAATGGTTAGAGTAGTAGGAAATGGACTCGTCGATGCGAGTTCAAATGCTGGACGAGGCCTGTTTGCATTTTCACATAGCACCTGGGAAAGGTATGTTTCCAATTCTCTCTCCAGCTATGGGTAAATGGTAGGGCAGACTGGGCTCTTTAACCTTGGCTAGCTTACCTATCTAGGAGAAGGAAAACTTTGAATTCAAACCTGTTAAACTCCGCTTAAGAAATTGATCTTGTATTGCATCCTGATCGTGTGGAGGGGTTTAGTAAATATATACATATTCAGAACAAAGATCCTTTCCTATGTACATTTTGTAACACGTGTTCATGTGTTATCATGCAAGAATAACACACTTTTCCAACTGATGAGAGAAGCTCAATTTTTTTGGCAATAATTAGTGTAACGCTTCCAGTTGATAACACTCTCCTTTGGAATTGCCTGTTTTTATTACAGTTCCCCATTTCCCGACAGACAACGCCCCTCTCATATCCCACCAAATGCAGATAATTAAATAATCCTGGATATAATATTAGTTTTGGTGGTGACACAGGATTTCCCTTCTTTCGTAATCATTGTCTCTTTCGTTGAATATCATTACAAATGAACCCCTTATTTATTTATTTATTTATTTGTTATCTCTGTTAAAGATGCCTTCTAGAAATGTTTTCATAGCGTGTCTTGTCCTTAATGACAAACAGGTGTTGATACCCTAATTAAGTTGAGAAGAATTCAGATCATGTTAACCAGGATTTGACACTTCACCCAGTTCATTACACTTGTTTATTATTATTGTTGCAAATATTTTATAGAACTTTTGTGTAATTTTTCGTGTTGTGAACGGAAGATTTTCTTCAATTGCAGTTAGTAGGGCTGGATTATCGATTGAAGCAAATCTTCTAGAAAAACGGGAATATAGAATGCCCCAACTTACGAGTCTTCAGTGTTACAAGCTGTCACTCTTATTGTTTTATGTTGTGAGCAAAAATTTGAGTTACGAGTGATCTTACGAGTGATATACTTAAATTAATAAGTTCCTTAAAAACATTCCAGTCTCCAATATTATTACAAAAAAGAAAATAAACATTTCAAATATATTTCAGCACACACACACACACACACACACACACACACATATATATATATATATATATATATATATATATATATATATATATGCATATATGAATTTATTTACCAACCCCTCCGCACGAGCAGGATGTAACACAAGGTCAATTTCTTAAGCGGAGTTCAAAAAGTTTGAATTCAGAGTTTTCCTTCTCCTAAACCGGTGACCTAGCCAAGGTTAAAGAGCCCAGTCTGCCGTACTATTTATTCAGAGCTGGAAGGAGAATTGGATGGATACCTTTCCGAATGGTATTACCGCTAAGTGAAATGCAATTACCACATCCAGGATTTGAACTCGGGGCGACTAGTCCATTTCCCATGACTTTAACCATTATACTACGCGCTTCAGCACATATACATTTACCAAACTCTTTGCACGAGCAGGATGTGACACAAGGTCAACTTCTTAAGCGGATCTTTGAATACGGAGTTTTTCTTTCTAGACTGATTGCCTAGCCGAGTTTTAAGAGCTTAGCCTGTCCTATTATTTACCCATAGCTAGAGAGAAAATAGTTAGTTTCATTCCTTTCGCACGGGTATTAGCGCTAAATGAAATGCAAACAACCTCATCCAGGATTTGAACTCATCTGGTCGTGTCATATTTTAAGACAAGAACCATTACACCACGCACCACCACATATTACAGCACATTACTCATTTCTATTTCATTTTTATTCAACACAGTGATATATTTCTTATTCAGAAATGTAACAAAAATCAGGGTGTTTTTTTTTGTGGAGAGCTGAAACGAATTAATAGCATTTCAGTTTATTTCAATGGGGGTGGGGGCTAAATTGGTTTCATATAAGAGGACATTGAGTTACAAGCGGAACGAATTAAACCCGTAAGCACCACTGTACTTGCGAATAAGATCCCCTGACTGAAAGTGATTAAACAATAAGAAATGTGATTGCCGAATGTTAGTAACATATTTGGCAAAAAGGTATTGAGTTTAATGCTTATTATCTACTGGCAGTTATCAATGCTAATTTACCGATGGTGATAATCTATATATTGATACGCTACTTCTTACATATACGTGTCCGGCCTTGCCATCACCTCAGGTAAATAATGGCCCATTCCGTTTTAATTCATAAGATATGAATGCATGTGTTCAAATGTTATGCCCTGTCATCACCTCAGATAAATAACGGACGATATGGTTGTAATTATGAGGAAACAACGAGAAGAAAAAGAACGTGCTATACATTTGAGGGGAAAACGAAAGAAAGAAAGAAGTAAAGAAAGGTGAGAGATAGAAGTGATAGTACTTATTGTCAGTTTCAATGAAATAGAATATCTACCTATTCACTTATGTATGATTTTTTTACTTAGACTCATATTATGTTTTTTTTTTAATTTAAAAAAATCTTATCTAATAATGGACTGAATAAAGGGTTAGGTTCAAAGCTCCGTTATGGCTCCCAATTATGACAAGAGGTTTCCCGATTACGACAAGAAGGTTCCCGAGTTCGAAAAGAAGGTTCCCGAGTCCGAGATGGTTCTTGAGTCCGATAAGGTTCCTGAGTCCGACAAAAAATACCTGAAGAAGGCCGGAAGGCACATCGACCGAAACGCTGTACAGATAACAATGAAGATGAGGACAATAGTCCGAATAATACAAATAATACTAATTATCAAGCCTCATCTCAAAAATTCAGAAAAACAGTCATACCTCTATTTTTGTCGTTTCGACTCACATCATTTTCGAAGATACGTCACATTTCAAAAATATTTACGTAGTCTGTAAAAATAGTTGTATCCTTCATACTTTATGGTACCATTAATTGCGATTTGTATCGATTATTTAAGCTGATTTCGTAAGTCATCGAAGTCGCCTAAACTCGGTGTCAGCCAAACAGCGAGGAAATCTATCCCCTTTTCACTAGCGCTAGACCAATGATATTGTTTTTTTAGCGTCTAAGGTGGGGAACCACTCTTACTATCAGCTCCTCCCTTTACCGCACAGATCCCTGTGCAACTCATAGGCTGAGGGCCGGTATCGAACCAGGAATCTTGAGGTTCGCAGCCGGACACTCTACCGATTGAGCTAAACCGCCCCTATAATTTACTAAAATATACCGATTACTTAGGCTAACATAGGTAAAAAAATTAGGTTAAGCAAAACTAGGGTTAGACTTCATAATCTACCGACATTAATGTCATTTACAAAACTAGGCTAGGCCTAGGTTTGATAATTGCATATAAGTAATAGTTATTTCGACTTAAATTGTTTCTTGACTTAAACCAATCAACGACGTAGGGTGAGGTATTACTGTAATTTCGCTAGAGATTATTATACTTTTTGCATACTGAACTATTTTGCAAGAGCTCTTAAGGAAGCATATTACACTTTGTAATAGTAAAATTACTATAATTTGCTATATCAATGGTCCTCCTAGATATTAATTAAAAGCTCTGTGAACGATCTTCACACATTAGATATCATTATTAGGATCAGGCCAAGTTAATAGCACTCTCGCCCTATCCGTTCCCATTGGCTTTGTCAATTTCTCTAAACAGTACCCAGAGTCCGCACAGACCTGTTAAATATAACTTTTTATTGGCCGAACAATACTAGTGTTTCCTGTATGAGAGTCCACAAGAGAACATTGCTTATGTATTTTTCCGTTTTTCTCCAGTATTGCACAGCATGTGTTGTTCGCCTTACTTGGATGGTTTGTAAGATGGGAGGTAAGTGGCTAGATATATGCTATTTTATGAGATTCTGCTTTTAGGATTTGTTCAGAATATCACGCAGGATTCTTGTGGTATTCCCATCTCGCTTTTCTCGAAGTAGTGCAGCCATATTGTAGTACTGACACGGCTACAGTTTGGTAGAATTCAGAGTGATCAGATTTCCATGTTTGATATCCTGTCAATAACAGTCCATGCATTTCCTGTGCGTATATTGACATCGCTTTCAGTAGATGAGATATATCTACCCAGGTATGTGAACTAGCCTACAAATTTCAGATGATTGTCATTTAAGGTGGTGAAGGCCGACTGCATGAAAATAGCATTTCTTAATAAAATGCGGCCATTTATTGGAATTTGTCTCTGAATAGCGGCAAAAAACGTGGTTCGTTTCGGAATATAATATTTTTCATGTTATCTAGCAGAAGATATGTACATATAAAATGATGAACTTTCTGAAAACATGTCGGAATCCATTGTTCTATCAATAAAGATACGATGAAAGCACCTGCTTTTTATTTACATATACGTTCACGTATCTTTGGAAAGATTAAATGCTTGCCTGTATTTGTCTAAATAACTCTTTCCTATAAGTTTAGAGTCATTGTTTAATTATAGTTATTTAGTTATTTACTAAGCTTAGCTTAGATATTGCACAAGGCCAGAAGTATGGGGCGCCCAATGAGAATCGAACTCACTAACAATGGTTTGCGAAGCGAGCTTGCTAACCATTACACCACGTGAGGCGCCCTCATTGTTTAATTATAAGAGATACACTTGTGCATATAAAGTATTTTTTTAAATCTTTCCGTATTCCTTTAGGAATATTTCATGGCCAGTTGAGTAAGTTGTAGATTGATATTACGCATTAGAATAAGTGTAGATGAAACCTATTTGCATAATCTACAAGAAAGATCAGTGGTCTGGTGTCATAAAGCCGATCGGAAGATTAAAGGAAGGGTTAAACCCTACTTAACGGACATAAATTCCACCATAGTATGTCACCCCGCCGAAAGAGAAAAAATACTAAAAATCAAGGAATTAACCGAATTTAAGGAAATTTTAGTGTTGATATATTAATGAATAAAAGATATAATACACCAGTTATTTTATTTGAAAACTCTTACAATGTTTCAGGTCAGTTAACTTTGGACCATGTATCTTTGAGGCGTAACACAGATTCACAACCATACGTGGTTCAAAGTTAATTGACCTGAAAAAATTTTAAAGTTTTAAAATAAAATAACTGGTGCGTTATATTGTTTATTCATTGATATATCAACACTGAAAATTTCATTAAATTCGGTTAATTCCTTGATTTTTAGTATTTTTTTTTCTTTTGGCGGGGTGACATACATTAAGTAGGATTTAAACATAATTTGTGGATTGAGGTTATCCATTATAAATAGTGTAAATGAGAACCATTTGCGACAGTGTGTAATTTACTTGGAATGGCAGTGGTATGGTGCTATAAGGCAAATAAAAGTAAAGGAAGTTTATAACCTAATTTGTGAATTGATATAATCTATAAGAATTAGGTTTGATATCATCCATACGAATTAGGGTAGATGGGATCTATTTGAGACAAAGAGGGATTTACTAGAATGGTCAGTGGTCTGGTATCATTAAGGCCGATCGTAAAAGATAATTTCTGCATTGATATTACCCATCAGAATTTGTATAGAGCAGACCCATTTGAGACAATGCGTGATTAACTAGAAGGTCAGTGGTCTGGTACAATGAGGCCGATCTTAAGATTAAGAGAATATGTAAGAACAGAGTATGTAACATTATTTTCCTAATTGATTTTATCTATAAGAATTAATATAGATGAGACCCAGTGGTCAGCTGTCCGAATGATATGCGCTAATTTTAATCCTGAGTAGTAAATAATAAAGCCTCGCTTCTTTTCAGTGACTCGTTTGCATTATTAATATTTTCAATCTATTTCTTATAAGATGATACCGTGTTTATAATAGCTTCCAAGAAAAAGACATCCTATCCATCACTAAATCTCAGCGGGCATTTTAATGTTACCTGCTCCTCGTTGCACGGCACCCGACGACATTGGGGTTATTTTCACATAATTGCATGACATATTTGTTGCGCCTGATGAAATCCGTGTTAGATGTCATTTTTCTTTCAAGATTTAGACTTAAGTATCGCATTAAGAGCATACATTTATTAAGTCGAATTTAACTGACTTCAGATGTGTCAGTATAAACTTATCTGAATATCGGCCACAGGAGAATCAGTTTTTACCAAGTTTTACTTTATTTTGTCGCTGCAAATAACGAGACATAACGCTTCACTATATTTTACCGATTTAAAACGGTCTCATCTCTCTCTCGCTCTCTCTCTCTCTCTCTCTCTCTCTCTCTCTCTATATATATATATATATATATATATATATATATATATATATATATATATATATAGTTTTCTATATTGCTCAATATCATTGATAGAGCATATATATCAAAGTTATGATAGCGAAAACATGAAGTCAACTATACTTGATAACTGACAAGTTTGAAAATCACATGGGCCAGAACATGTCAGTTACCAAGCGATGTATATCTCTTAACACGGATTTCTTCACGTGCAGCAGATATTGATCAAATGACGTGAAAAAATATATATATATAAATGCTGAGAAGACTTGGTTTCTGTTTCTTTTCATGATGCTCCACGATCATTAAACGGTCACCCGCAACGACTGTGACCCGTATCAAACAAGCAACACATGGATTAGCGGCAGAAAGCTATGGTGATAGTAAGTATCTTATTTTCCAGATATCCCACCCGGCCGGATTAGCAAATAGCCATTTCTACACAGGGAACTCATGCGATGGAAACAATGCGTGTTCCCATTGGCATTCGCCCGTTGGGGTGCCTCAGATAGCAGGTAATGAATCCGGCTTTGTCCCTTTTAACAAGAAGATAAGTACTGCGTCTGCGGACGGTTCCCTTGGACCACGTCCTTTACTTTGGCTTAACCACCGGATTAGAGACCGATTCCTCTGTGGCAGGTAATTATGTTGATAGTAAGTTGAGCTAGACAGATACAAAGAATCGTTATTTATATCATTTCACATTTGGAATAATATGTACTTTTACTATTGGCATTTTATCTTTTATTTGACGTCAGTATTATTTACAGAAACATAGATACATATGCATATCAGTAAGCAAAATTGCAGTAAGCCATAAATGCATTGTACTCTTGTGTTCGAGTTTCGTCGACTCTTTCGTTAGTTTGACTTTCCTCATTGCCGCCTGAGGCTCCATAAGTTATTGTTGTACTGGTAATTGTTGTCTGCATCGAAATAACGAAAGTATTAAATATGGTGTCTGTGGCGAAGCACTTCCGCTGTTTCTCCGAAAATATACCTCACCCCCCCCGGTCCACATAATCTTCTTACTTACCATTATCACTGGATCTATCAGTTATCCTGTCATCGGCGTGATGTTTTGTGTTCAAAATGTCGAGTTCGTTTTTGGCATGATATGTAAACGATGAGAATTTTAAGAAAAGAATTGTTTTCTTTCTCTCGTGTGTGTATTTATCCAAAACCTCCGCCACGGGTTTTGTTAAATAGTCATTCTTAGTAATTCTTATGATTCTAACCTTCTAATAGCTTCTATTTTCTGCTGTGTCGCATCGGGTTGTATCTCTTCGTGTCGGGTTCTCTTCTGTGGGCATTGACATTACCCATAATAAATAGTATAGATGAGAACCATTTGAGATAGTTCGTGATTTACAAGAAAGGTCAATGGTCTGGTGCCATGAGGCCGATTGTAAGAGTAAGGGATAAGCAGGTTGATTTGAGGAGTGATGTTACCCATAAGAATTAGTGTAGATTAGATCCATTTGAGAGAGTTCGTGATTTACAATAAAGGTCTGTGGTCTGGTGCCATAAGTCCGATCGAGTGAAAGATTATGTAACATAATTTGTGAATTGATATTATCCATAAGAATTAGTGTAGAGTGTCGGGCACTATTTCGTCGGAGGTTGTATTTCTTCATCAGTGTCGTCACTCTTTCTCTCTTTCTCATTCTCTTTCTTTCTTTCTTTCTTTCTTTCTTTCTCTCTCTCTCTCTCTCTCTCTCTCTCTCTCTCTCTCTCTCTCTCTCTCTCTCTCGTTATGGGTTCCATCTTGGTTCTTTAGTTAATCAGGAACACGGAGAATTTTATTCAATATCCTGATATCATTTTAACCCACACGCGAGAAGAACCAGTTGCAACACAGACGCCTGGACCCTATGACCACTGGCTCTACTGAGTTAGTTCTAACTTTCCTAAGAATTGCCTGGTCACGTGACGCCATAAGTTAAAGAGAGTCCCGTTCTAGGTCAACTAGAGGTCAAAACCTGTCAATTTAAATCCCGGTGATTTCCTATCGAATGTGAGATTAATTCGAAATTCCAAATATACTTCATTACAAAAATAATAGGCTATGCCTACTCATTTTGTAAGAGTAGGATGTAATACTAGGTCAAGTTTTAAACTAAGTAGAGCTAGTTTGAATTCATAGTTTGCTTTATGCAGGACTGGTTGTCTAACTAATGCTAAATAACTTAATCTGTCTTACTATTTACCCCTATCTGGGAGAGGGGAGAATTGATATATTTCCCAAGAACATTAGCGTGACGAGAAACACAAACAGTCTGGTCCAGGATTTGAACTCGTTTTGCCGATACCATACGACGATAGACGTTTCCCCAGCGCTTCCTTGCTATCTCTTATCGGAATTACGCTCTTTCTTGATATAATAAAGGAATTGATTTAGTTGAAATCAAAATAAATGGATACAGTACTTTGACTTTTAACTTATTCACTTGCATACTTACACTTCAGGAAGAAGTATACAGCGAATTCTTTTTGCCTATTGCTTATCATGTGCATAAGCATCGGAACTAGAAGTTTTATCATCGGAAGATTCTACTTTTCTCCTGAATAACATGCATTGCCAAGCGACACCAGGATGTCGTCATCATCATCATCATCATCATCATCATCATCATCATCATCTCTCGCTGAGAGCACGGGTTCTCATAACCCTCCCTCGCCAATCGTACCTATCGGTCATCGCCCCTAGCAGGTCTCACAGCATCCAGAAGTTTTGGATCGATTTCCTAAGGATCTTCTCTATTTTAGGTCGGATGCGATTGAAAATGAGGATATTAACCACATTCAAGAGCAACACCCGCACGATAATCGTCTCGTGCTACAGCCCCACAAATTTCAGTGATTAAACGGAAATCGCCACATTTTACAATGAGGTATCTTCCCCAGTTAGGCATTCCTGAACACTCCGTCCTGATCATTAGGGGAGACATTAAGTCTTAGATAGGCAAAAACGAAAACAATAAGTTCGGCTCTCACAAAACTCTAAACAAAAACGGCGAATTTCTAATTGAGTTTCTCACTTGAGGACAGACTTGTATACTTAAACACAAAATTCCCAAAACGGAAGAGTAAACTGTGGACCTACTCCTACCCAAATAACACAAAATAACAGCCAGACTACTCTAGGATCTACTGTGAAAAAGCAAGGTGACATGCAGCACTTGGCTAAACGGATTTCGGAGAGGCTCCAGTAAAACAACCAAACAACCAACCAACCAACCAACCATTTGAAAATTTATCGAATATGTTAGACCAATAAGATCTTTCGACATATATGTTTCTAAGGATAAGGGAGCGGTTGTAAACATCCTAATTCAAATGAAAAGCTTTAGTAGTCTTTTAAGATTCATTCCTGATTTGCTAAGATCCGTTTTGTATACATATGCAGGACCAACAATGATTAAATTAAGTTTTCACATCAGTATATGGTAATAGATTGTGATTTACAACTTCATGGAAAACAGAGAACATAACCTACAAGGGGCGGAAAGAGGAGGAATCCGAGCTGTCGGCATGTCTTCATGATGATGGTGATGATAATTTTAAAACATTCTGAGATTTATAAGTCCGCTTAGTAAGAAACTACCTCATTTTGATTGGTTTGCCTTGTGATCAACGCTACAGTAAAAACAATCAGATTTACGAGGGCGTGTCAAATGTTTTGGAATATTTTGATATGTGCTTGTTTGCGACGCGTATATCACGATACCTAAACAGCTGAAAACATGGTAATTACTCGCTGTAGTTGGTAGTATTCTTGTAGTTTTCACGTTTGGAATTGCTGAACTGTGTATGTAATTTGAATGCCATACAGATGAACGTGAAATGTTGTCTAATTCAGGAACTTAGGCTTTACGAGTTCGAATCGACGCGTAAGCAATCAAAACGTTTTTGATGTTGCAAAAGATGAAGACACAGTTGATCACAGTAGAGGAACCAGATGGTTGAGGAAATTTTGCTCAGGTTGCAAGAACCTCCATGATCAGGCAAAAGTTTTGCAATATTTAGCTATGTCCTACTTTTCAGCGTGTATATAACATGACATAAGCACTTCAAACCGTGGAAGGTACCCACTGTAGTTGTTGGTATCGTGGTAGTTGGTTTGCTAATAGATTGTACATTGCTAAACTCCGTGTGTGATTTGAAAACCACACAGATGAAAAACCGTGGATTCTGAGGCCGTGCTCCAAGTTATAGAGGTAAATCTTGAAGAAAATGGTTTAGTTTACTTTATCTGTTTAACAGTATATCAACTCTTTATTGGTTACTTAATACCGACATTTAATTTATTTTTTTGGTTTAGTTTATTTGTTTAACGACATATGAACTTCTTATGGGTTATTTACAGCCGAAAATTGGCCCATTTGATTAGTTTGATTTGGTTTCTTTGTTTAACGACCCATCATCTCATTATGGGTTATTTAATGTCAAAGTCTGATTCATTTCTAAATGTTTGGTCTATTCATTTAACGGTATATCAACTTCTTTTGGGTTATTTGATTCATTTTTATATGTTTGATTACAGTTGCGATTTTATTTTCAGTGATCCATTGTCATTTTTTAAATAGCAAACTATTCTATTTGTCTGAGGGAAGTATTAGGCGAGCTCTGTATATCAAAGTCCAGTGGAGTTCGTCACATTCACGACATCGACAAAAGATACGGAATTGTACCGGACATTACCAAAATACTGCAAATCTTTTGACTCACGCTAGTTTGTATCACTGATATTTCGGGAAGCGGTTAAACTGCACAGTCTCATATGAAAATCGTTGGAGAAACTTCGTACATGGAAAGTATATCGCTTTAGAAATGTATATGTAGGTATAGTTTCTGCTTTCTATAATTGTGTATGAAAGAAAGTATATCTGTAGCCGACACGAACATATACAACTAAGTCACAGTGGCAAAATCGGCGAAACGGATGCCGTCATAGAAGCCACCTTATATCATTTAAATCTCATCAAAGATCAATCTGTCAGTCGGTCTATCTTTCGAAGCATGTCTGTTTGTCTTCTTGCCTCTTGCTGAGTCTCAATCATTTCGTTCAATAACCGAATTCGTTATCTCTCACGTCAGACTACACGACACCAATGTGCATCTCTGTCCCATTCAAAATATCCACTTCACTAAACTTATGCATCATCACTTCTATTCAGTCTGTTACGTTTTCTGCACCTGTTTCGTTTTCACTCTCCGGCTTTCCGTCAATTCGGTATTAAATATCATTTTGTCTCTTTCACACTCTTTTCTCAATCTGACACTTGGTAGTGTTCAATCAATGGCTCCTTCTCCCATATATATATATATATATATATATATATATATATAATATGTGTGTGTGTGTGTTGTGTGTAATGATAAAAATGAATATATATGAATTGGTGTATATATGTATATATATTTCATTCACTACTGTATTAAAAAATATACAGTTAAAATATCGATAAAAATTTAAAATAAAAAAGTTTGAAAAATTTAAAAAATAAAAATAAAACAGAATAGAAATAGAAATAAAATAAAAACATCAAATATATATAATTAGATTAAATATATATAAAAACTAATAAACATTTATTTAATGATTATATAATAGCTCTATTACAGACAGTCCTTAGACATTTTCATAGCAGATTAGTTACTTAATGTAACATAATGAGAGGTGTAGCACCAGAAGTGGGTTGAGCGGAGAGAGTGAGTGGAAATTGAATGATTTTAGAAGAAAAAAAAAATTAATAATGGAAAAAAACGGAAATTGTTTAAGCGTGTGTATGATGACGTGGGGGTCTCTGATCTTTGCTTCTGGGTGGTCGAAAAGGGCTAACAATGCGAAGAGTGAAAGTGGGAGTTAAAAGTTTGGGAGTCTCGCCTAAGTTTTTGGAGGAGATATTTGAAGAGGATAGGCGCAAGAGAAGTGTCGGTTCTCCAAGGCATTTTACTTGGGTTAAAGAAAAAATAAATGAGCTCTGAAAAACACCCAACACCAACAAATCTTGTGTTCGTTTAATTTAAAATGACAATGTACACAAGACAGAAAACCAAGTAGTTCCAAACTCGATGAACGGTAGAGTATGCCAGCCAGCTCAACAAAATACCCAGCTACCAAGATACTTTGATCCAGAATAGCAGATACCCAGATAGACGACTGTTAATCTTCTGTGAGTTAGAGTTAAAGTATATGAGAATTACAACCCAAAAAATATTTTAATTGGTACAGCCCCTAACACTTCAATCTGAATTAAAGACTCAAATCAGACTGTGAAAATTTGTTTTATCATCCTCACAGAAGTTCAAGGACTAGGTCGAGACTGTGTCGTGGGCGATCAGGTGATGGCTTCTTTTTTTATATTATGAAATTGTTTAATCTGATAAACTACCTTCAAAAAGAGAAAAACTAAATTAATTGAATAGAGAACAAAAACAGAAACAATCAAGTTGAATAGCGAAAGTGCAGCACGATATGAATTTACCCTTCCCGATTTCGCTTATTGGAAGATCACAACCTTTTAATCATATATGTCTAGAAGAGGTGATAGCTGAGAGTATATGTATCTTGTCTACAACGTTAAACTGCATCTAATGTGTGGTAGGTTAAAAATCAAGGTTTTGGAGTTCTGGAGTTGTTTGGAGTACCGCCTTCATGCCATTACTCCCAGTTCGACTGTGTGTTCGGAATGTAGCATCTGTTAAGGGTCCAATCGTATCGATTAAATATATAAAAATGATGATTTTAAAATGTGTAAAAAATTGAGTTAAAAAATACCGAATAAGAATGACTAAACAAAAATATTCGGTGAAAATAATCCAAGGGTTAACATGCCGTAAAATCCAACAACCAACTACTTCAAACGTCCCCTACTTCTTTGGGGGTGGCAGATATAAAAATGTTTGGTTTCTTCGTTGATATTTTTTTCTCATATGCTCATTATTCAATTAACATTTGGATCATGCACAAAAAAATAGATAAGGTAAAGTCTATAAGAGCACAAAACATAATTGTCTATTAACGCTAGTAGAACATTTTATCTATTAATCGCTTTAACATCATCAACTTGTGTTTTCCAATAATTATTGGTATTAAGAGCGATTAATAGATTCGACCAGAGACAAACGAATACTTGATCTTTAAACACGATCCCTTCCGGTATATAGCGTAGCATTCTAAAAAAATCAATGATAATTAAATGTTTTATTAGATAATAAACATTCGTTGAGAGCAATCATTAAACACGCTGGTCTCGTCTCGTGGGTTCACACAAGCAGGCAGTTAGTGCTACGTAACACACATAAAAAAGGTGACAATGAAAAGTTAGTTCTATTGTTCAATGAGGAGAATAATAAATTATACGCGGATGAATACAATTCATGAAAAATAAAAGTAAATAAAAACAGGGATGCTCCCTGATTTAAACTTCCGCCCTAGCATTAGACCGGTTGAGAGGGAGGTATGTCTCCGAGGAGTAGTCATATCAATTCAGTTGTCATCATGGCATGGAATGCTGAACATTGTACGTTTTCTTCCAGAGCACCTCGTAGCCGGCTTCGGCACTTAGATTAATTTTCTTGATAATACAATTCATTATGATAATAAAATACTCCCCCCACCAGTTAACACCACATATATTATATAATAGAATATATAATATATATATATATATTATATAGGTGCGACAAATAGGCATAGTACACCACACTAATACACACATATATATAACATGGATAATTATTATATCAAACACAGTACACACATATTATTATTATTATTATTTTATTATTGTTTGTTGTTGCATGTTGTTGTGATGGCCTCCTTCCGTCTACGCAGACTATAGATTCGGGCGTTAGTGTCCATTTTTTAATCTACATCTGTGTGAGTGTAGACCTAATATTTTGAATGGCAATTTCTGGGAGCGTGACTGCAAACAAACAGTGATGCTGCTGGAGTTGCTGTTGTCTCTCCTTCCTTCTGGCTCTTTTCAGTGGTGGCTTCTTCCTCTCTTTCTCACCCTTTTTCGTTCCTTGTTTTAACGAGGAGGCGCCAGGTACATGGTCTTCTGTACAAAGCCTCCCATGTTGGTGTTTATGTGGCATGTTCTTCATGTCTCTCTCTTGCAGACATCTTTAAAGCGCAGGCGTGGTCTCCCTACTGGTCAAGTGCCTTCTTACTAATCCGCCATACAGTAGGTCTTTGGAGATGCGGCCTTTGTCCATCCTCCTGACGTGTCCAAAGCCAGCGCAGGCGTCTCTATGAATATGGTTACTAAAACTGCATCTTGATGGTGAGGCATCGATTTCTCAATCTCGTGGTCGTGTAGAGTCCACTTTTCATTGCCATTTCTTCCATCTCCACGTGGATCCGGATTGGTATGGAAGAATAGATCTGCCTTAAAATATTTCTATTCAATCAGACCGTGTGCAAAAAAGCCCCTCGAAGAAATAACTACATAGGAAATGTGGTCACACATGTGATAACTACTCAAATAAAATCTAGACGATTGACATTGCCTCTAAAACTCCCTCATACCATAAGTAATGACGACGCGAACGGCTGAATCAATTACAGAGGAGAAGACATGAGCAGAATCTCTTGCAAAGCTCGTTAGATCATAATCTTCTATAAGTGTATGTTTAATAACAACATCGTTTTTTAATATGTCTAGTTTAGCGTAATTTATATAATGCAGATGTCCATGAATTCGTAGAAGACGGTAAAGACATCATGGAATGATAGGATTGTGTGTCTAATTTTAGAATATAGTGTGAGAAATTTCTGGTAAGAATGATTAAAAAGTGAGAAATATAAATTATATAAATTCGTCAATGTTTTATATATACACTATACTATACACGTATTCATCACGCAAAACAATCCAATATCACGTATAATATGAGGAATACAAGATAACTCTCATACATATAACATATATACACGGACAAATCGAGTCTGTAGTCTGCCTGTTCAGGGTATTAGTAACACATTACTACGAACTTGCGAATCACAACGTACAGGTTACTATGAGTTCACAGAATACCTCCGGTCCCTGTCAAAAACTATATGCAGTGATCGCACATTACAAAGTACCTACACAGACTAGTACAACAGTCATAACCCGGGCCTCTAATCTAGAGAGTCTAATAGCATAATGGATGAGTTAAAAATTAGTTAGTGAGGAGCGTGACGGCATGACCTATTCAAATGTGGTGTTGGCAGACCAAATCCCTCGAGTACAAATATACGAAGCCTATTCGCGAAAACGAATGTAAGACATCCTGCTCCGCTAGGCCTCGTCGTTCAGCAGATCATCCAGAGGACAAAGATACGGCCCATCTCGAGCTGCGCCGAACACATTACGTACTCTTAGTGGGACACCTGATTCCACACCTGACAACCGACAGCCCCGCAACGAGTAATCCATGTATAATCACCCTTATACTACCAATCACGTAATACTATTATTCTATAGATTTTTCGTTTTTCTGTTTAAGATATGATTTAGTATTTCCTTCTCGCTAACAATATAATCAAATTTATCTATAATAACGTAAGAACTGTAAATAATTACACAAACGATATATTGAGTAAATGTTTAGATTGATATAGGGCTTTTATTA
Organism: Doryteuthis pealeii; assembly: GCA_023376005.1. NCBI lineage: Eukaryota > Metazoa > Mollusca > Cephalopoda > Myopsida > Loliginidae > Doryteuthis > Doryteuthis pealeii. The sequence goes on from CM042152.1 coordinate 109,362,646, forward strand.
TTTTATTTATTTATACGTCTCTAATATATAAATTTTATGTGTCGATAATAGGTGATATCATTAATATAGTATAAAATATTATATAGCTAGTTATAAACAGCTATACCGTTACATGAGTGAGTGATATTATAGAAGTTAGTGATAGTATATAATATATAGGTATGGATATATATATAAATATTTATATACTAATCATAAAATATATTATATTAATATATATATATATAAATAATATCTAATATATATATTAAATATATAATATATATAAATATACTATTATATATAAATATATATAGTAATAGTAGAATAGTATAAAGTAGTATATATAAATATAAATATAGAATATAGTATATTATAGTAGAATATATATATATATAAATATATATATTAATAAATACTATATATATATAATAGTATATATGATAGAGATAGTAGATATATATATAAATGACTGATATGTGATATACAAAGGTATATAGTAGTATGATAAATATGAATTAGTATATATATGATATATATATATATATATAAAATAGATATATATATATTATCATATATTATAAATATATATAGTATTATATATATAGTATATATAGTAAATATATATAGTATAGCAAGAATATATAAATATATATATATATATAAATAGTATATAGGTATATATAAATATAATAAAATATACATAATAAAATATATATATATATATATAAAATATATATATAAATTATATATTACTATATTACTATATATTAAAAATATATAATATAATAAATATATAAATATATCATTATATATAAATATATTATATATATATAATATATATATAATATATATATAAATATATAATATATATAATATATATATAAATTATAATAATATCTATAATAGTATAATATAAATATATTACATATATAAATAAGGTACCCTTTCGTATACCTATTATTATTAGTAATAAAAAATATAAGTATTAATTAATTAATAATTTGATTAATTAGGCGGGTATAACTAAATTCAAATGTGCAGGCCTAAACAAATAAACGAGAAAATCAGTCAATAAAAAGTTAAGTCCCATTTCCAACGGCATTTTATAAACACCTAAGATTAATCGAAAAACTCGATAATTTAAAGTAACCCTGAAGAATCAATCGATGAAACTCGAGTAGGTTACTCCTTTCCATTGTAAAATAAATTTATGCTCTACATTGTAATTAGCACTTTTATTTGTTCTTTTCTCAACCTTAACCTCTGAATTGTGCGCCTTCCAACCGATCGTTCTTATACCCACCGGTAAGTTAACTTATATATATATATATATAATATATACAATATATATATATTATATATATATAACAAAAGACGTAGGGTGGCAAAAGCGGGTATCAGTCAAAGAGGAGGGAGCTCTATACCCTTTTCACTAGACAAGGAGATAGTTCTGTGCGTCTGAGGTGGAGCGTCACACCTACCATCAGCTCCTTGCTTTACCCACACAGTACCTTGTGCCACTCATACGCCGAGTGGCGAGGGCCGAATCGAATACAGGAAACTAGACCAGACACTCTACCGATGGAGGTAATCGGTCCTATCCTGCTTGCTAATGGTTTCCATTTTCGAAATTTTATTATTATTTCGGATTTCCGGTATTCTTTAATGTGTGTATAAAAGCGTTTTGTCAAATTGCATTTATTAACAATATCAATCCAAGATTTCCATACCTAATCTAGCGCTTAAGAAAAACATATATTGATATATAATTTGGTGATTAGATACAACGATGAAAATATACGAGTCTTTCATTTTACTCACACTTTTCTTTTGTTAACGTCCTTGCTTCAAAAACTGTAAGTTTATTTTTTAAATTTTTCTTTTCTCCTTGGGTTGATATTTGCCTCTTATAAATTAAAAAGCCTGAAAATAAATGATAAATGTAATAAAAACAAATCGTATTTCTCTGAATTTCTTTAGATAAGGCTTTATAATATATTATTTGATATTCTGACTTATGTCCTTCATCTTCATCGTTATCTGTACAACGTTTCGCTGATGTGCCTCCGACCTTTTTCAAGTTGTTATTTTTTAGATGTGTCTAAATAAGTTATTATTGTATTATTCTGACTATTGTCCTCATTCTTCATTGTTATCTGTACAACGTTTCGGCTGATGTGCCTCCGACCTTTTTCAAGTGTTATTTTTTTAGATGTGCTTGGATTAAAAGTATTATTTGTATTATTCTGACTATTGTCCTCATTCTACATTGTTATCGTACAACGTTTTTACTAGTATATATTTGATTGCCTTACGACCTTATCTTCAATGATTGTTATTATTAAGTATTGATGAGTCTTATGATAATAAGTATTATTTGTATTATTCTGACTATTGTCCTCTTTCTTCATTGTTTTATTCTGTACAATACTGAGTATTTTCGGCTTTGAGATTGATGTCCATCCGGTACTCTCTTTTTCAATATAGTTAGCTATATATATATATTCATAGTATAAGAATTAGGCTTTAGTTATATAAAAAATAATATACAGTAATTATATTGAAATTATGTATTATATATAATTATCTGTAATATTTAAATTAGTCCTATCTTTCATTTGTATATATAATTACTATGAATACAACGTTTATTCGCGTATATATCATGTGGATCTCTATCACGTAGATACATTATATATTCATGTTAATTTATTAGATATATATATAAATATATAATTAGAATCTATTTAATTATATAAAAAGATTATTGTGTATTTTTTCTGACTTAAATATGTCCATTACATATCTTCATTTTTAAATACAGTACTATCAATTACTAACAATTATATCGGTAAATAAGTATGTATAGACCTCTATCACGACTCCTCTTCAAGTAGTTATTATAATAATTTTTAGATGGGGCTTTAATTGAATTAAATAATTAAAATATATATTTGTTATATAATATATCTAGACTATTGTCTTTATCTTATTCTAATATGTTATAATTTGATATATTACAATCTAGTTATCTCTAGTGGAAATACTTGAATGTAGCTACAACTCCGGTGAGTACTCTTTTACATGATAAGATTATATTATTATTTATTAAGTAATATGTGGCTTGATAATATAGTAATTATTTGTATTATTACTGTATACTAATTAATAGTCCTCATTACTATCATATTATATAATATCATAACATTTTACTGTGCTGAATGCTGCTACCTACACGACCTTATTTCAAGTGTTATTTTTTTAGATGTATGGCTTGTAATATTATAAGTGATTAATAATTTATTTGTTAATTATTTATGACATTGTATTATACCTTACTATTCTTCATTGTATCTTGTAATATAAATCTATGTTTTCGGCTGAGAGCACCTTACTACGATACTCTTCTTCAAGTGATATAATTTATTTATAGTAATGTTGAGCTTGATATAATAAGTATCATTAATTGATAAATATATTCTGGGACATAATTATGTCCTTAATATATCTTCATGATAATATTCTTGAAACAAACGTTTCAGTGATATAACATGTATGGTACTACCATCCTAGCCTATTTATATCAATTAATATGATTGTATATTTTATTATAGATTGATTTGGCTTAAATATAAATAATAAGTTATATATAATATATAAATATATTTTGTTAATTATTTTCTGACTATTGTCCTCATCATATTCATTTATTAGTTATATACTGTACAACGTTTCGATATATAAATATATTTATATATAAATATAAATATATATATATAAAGGCGGATGATTATTCTCCTCCTCTAAAGCTACTTTTTCAATGTAATTTTTTTAGATGTGCTTATATTATATAAATCAAAAATTATAGATTATATTATTTGTGTAAATTATAATAACTGTAAACTAAATTTTTCTCATCTATTCTATTCTTTGTTATCTGTACAATCAGTATCGGCTGATGTTGTGACCTTCACGACCGTCTTCAAGTGTTATTTTTTGGATTATTGATAGTACTTGTACAATATTAATGTAAGTATTA
>CM042152.1:109366766-109394266 GCA_023376005.1 Doryteuthis pealeii
CAGATGCTACCATTCGAGACACAGTCGAACTGGGCATTAATCATGAAGGCGTACTCTCAATACACTCCAGAACTCCACAATGTACCACACAATTAATACAGTTTAACGTGTAGACAGATAATAGACTCTCAGCTATCCTTCTAGCACATAAGATAAAATGTTGTGATTTCCAATAGCCGAAACGGAAGGTAAAATCATATCGGTGCTCACTTTCGCATTTCAACTTGATTGTTTCTTTCATTTTCTTAATTATTGATGCATAAAACTATCCTTAATAGTTTTTCTCTTTTCAGGTAGTTTATCATGATTACGCATTCAGAATATAAAAAAAAGAAGCCATCACCTCGCCAACAGTCACTGCCTACTTTGAACTTCTGTGAGGATGATAAAACAAAGTATTTTCACAGTCTGATTTGAGTCTTTAATTCAGCTTTGGTGAAGGTTAGGTTGGCCGTACCAATTAAAATAATTTTTGGTTGAATTCTCATATATTAACTCTAAACTCACAGAATATTAACAGTCGTCTATCTGGGTATCGGCTATTCTGATCAAAGTATCTTGGTTGCTGGGTATTTTGTTGGGCTGGCTGTAAACTCTCCTTCATCGAGTTTGAAAACTACTTGGTTTTTCTTGAATTCTTTCTGTCCTGTTTACATTGTCATTTCTAATTAACGAACACAAGATTTGTTGTTGGGTGTTTTTTCAGAGCTCATTATTTTTTCTTTAACCAAAGTAAAATGCCTTGGAGAACCGACACTGCTCTGGCGCTTATCCCTTCAAAATATTCCTCCAAAAACTTAGGCGAGACTCCCAAACTTTAACTCCACTTCACTTCTCGCATTGTTAGCCCTTTTCGACCACTCAGAAGCAAAGATCAGAGACCTCCACTCATCATTATACAGCTTAAACAATTTCCGTTTTTTTCCATTATTAATTTTTTTTTCTTCTAAAAATCAATCAATTTCCACTCATTCTCCGCTCAACCCACTTCTGGCGCTAACACTCTCATTATGTACATTAAAACTAATCTACTATGAAAATGTCTAAACTGTCTGTAATAGAGCTATTATATAATCATAAATAAATGTATATTTTTATAATATTAATCTATTATATATATATTGATTCTTTATTTTATTTCTATTCTATTCTGTTTTTTTTATTTTTTAAATTTTTCAAACTTTTTATTTTAAATTTTATCGATATTTTAACTGTATATTTTTAATACAGTAGTGAATGAAATTTATACATATATACACCAATTCATTATATATTCATTTTATCATTACACACACACACACACACACACACACCACACACACACACACACACATAATATATATATATATATATATATATATATATATATTATATATATATATATATAATATATATGGAGAAGGAGCCATTGATTGAACACTACCAAGTGTAACAGATTGAAAAAAGAGTGTGAAAGAGGACAAAATGATATTTAATACGAATTGACGAAACCGGAAGAGTGAAAACGAAACAAGGTGCAGAAAACGTAACAGACTGAATAGAAGTGATGATGCATAAGTTTATGAAGTGGATATTTGAATGGACAAGTGCACATTGTGTCGTGTAGTCTGACGTGAACATAACGAATTCGGTTATTGAACGAAATGATTGAGACTCAGCAAGAGGCAAGAGGACCAAACAACATGCTTCGAAAGATAGACCGACTGACAGATTGATCTTTGATGAGATTTAAAATGATATAAGGTGGCTTCTATGACGGCATCCGTTGCGCCGATTTTGCCACTGTGACTTAGTTGTATATGTTCGTGTCGCTACAATATACTTTCTTTCATACACAATTAGAGAAAGCAGAAACTATACCTACATATACATTTCTAAGCGATATACTTTCCATGTACGAAGTTTCTCCAACGATTTCAATGAGATTGTGCAGTTTATCCGCTTCCCGAAATATCAGTGATACAAACTAGCGTGAGTCAAAAAATTGCAGTATTTTGGTAATGTCCGTACAAATTCCGTATCTTTTGTCGATGTCGTGAATGTGACGAACTACACTGGACTTTGATATACAGAGCTCGCCTAATACTTCCTTCAGACAAATAGAATAGTTTCTATTTAAAAATCACAATGGATCACTGAAAAATAAAATCGCAACGGTAATCAACATATAAAAATGAATCAAATAACCCAAAAGAAGTTGATATACCGTTAAATGAATAGACAAAACAAACCAAAATATAGTTATGATTAGAATCAAACATTTAGAAATGAATCAGACTTTGACATTAAATAACCCATAATGAGATGATGGTCGTTAAACAAAGAAACCAAATCAAACTAATCAATGGCCAATTTCGCTTGTAAATAACCCATAGAAGTTCATATGTCGTTCAACAAATAAACTAAACAAAAAATAAATTAAATGTCGGTATTAAGTAACCATAAAGAGTTGATATACTGTTAAACAGATAAGCAAACTAAACCATTTTCTTCAAATTTACCTCATTAACTGGAGCACGGCCTCAGAATCCACGGTTTTTCATCTGGTGGTTTTCAAATTCATACACGGAGTTTAGCAATGTACAATCTATTAGTAAACCAACTTACCACATACCAACAACTACAGTGGTACCTTCCACGGTTTGAAGTGCTTATGTCACGTTATTACACCTGAAAGTAAGACATAGCAAAATATTGCAAAACCTTTTGCTCTGATCATGGAGGTTCTTGCAACCCGAGCAAAATTTCCTCAACCATCTGGTTCCTCTACTGTGATCAACTTGACCTTCATCTTTGCAACATCAAAAACGTTTTGATTGGCTTACGCATCGATTCGAACTCGTAAAGCCTAAGTTTCTAATTAACAACATTTCACGTCATCTGTATGGCTTTAAAAATTAACATACACAATTGAGCAATTCCAACGTGAAAACTACAAGAATATTACCAACTACAGCGAGAAATTACCATGTTTTCAGCTGTTTAGATCGTGATATACGCGTCGCAAACAAGCACATATCAAAATATTCCAAAACAATTTGACACCCCTCGCAAATCTTCTATTGTTACTGTAGCGTTTGATCACAAGACAAACCAATCAAAATTATGGGTAGTTTCTTACTAAGCGGACTTATAAATCTTAGAATGTTTTAAAATTACATCACCATGACATGCCGACAGCACGGATCTTTCCCCCACCCTTGTAGGTTATGTTCTCTCTTTTCTATGAAGTTGTAAATCACAATCTATTGCCATATACTGATTGTGAAAACCTAAATTAATCATTGTTGGTCCTCCATATGTATACAAAAGATCTTACAAATCAGGCATGAATCTTAAAAGACTTACAAAAGCTTTCATTGAATTAGGACGTTTACAACCGCACGCATATCCTTTGAATCATATATATCGAAATATCTTATTGTCTAACATATTCGATAAATTTTCAAATGTTGTGTGGTTGGTGGTTGTTGGTTGTTTATGGAACCTCTCCGAAATCCGTTTAGCAAGTGCTGCATGTACCTTGCTTTTCACATAGATCCTGTTGTACCTGGCTGTTATTTTGTGTTATTTGGGTAGGAATAGGTCCACAGTTTACTCTTCCGTTTTTGGAATTTTATCTTTAAGTATACAAGTCTGTCTCAAGAGAAACTCGATTAGAAATTCGCCGTTTTTTTAGAGGTTTGTGAGAGCCGAAATATTTTTTTCGTTTTTGCCTATCTAAGACTTAATGTCTCCCCTAATGATCAGGACGTTGTGTTCAGGAATGCCTGACTGGGAAGATACCTCATTGTTAAAATGTGTCGATTTCCGATTAGTCACTACATTTGTGAGGCTTTAGCAAGAGACGATTATCGTGCGTGTTGCTCTTGATTGTGTGCACATGATTCTCGTTACTATCCTCATTTTCAATCGCATCCGACCTAAAATAGAGAAGATCCTTAGGAAAAAAAACAAAACCGCTTTCGTAGAAATCGATCCACAACTTCTGGATGCTGTGAACATGCTAGCGATGACGATAGGTACGATTGGCGAGGAAGGTTATGAAACCCGTGCTCTCAGCGAGAGATGATGATGATGATGATGACGACGACGACGACGACATCTGGTGTCGTTGCTTGCCAATGCATGTTATTCAGGAAAAGTAGAATCGTCATCCAGACGACTTTATTCCGGAACAACTTCAAGTTCCGAGCTATGGCTCATGATAATCAATAGGCAAAAAAGAATTCGCTGTTACTTCTCTGAAGGTATGTATACAAGTAATAAGTAAAAAGTCAAATTACTGTATCCATTATTTTGATTTCAACTAAATCATTCCTTTTTTATATCAAGAAAAAGAGCGTAATTCCGATAAGAGATGCAAGGAAGCGCTGGGGAAACGTTATCGTCGTATGGTATCGGCGAAATGAGTTCAAATCCTGGACCAATGTTTGTGTTTCTCGTCACGCTAATGTTCTTGGGAAAATATATCAATTCTCCCCTCTCCCAGATAGGGGTAATAGTAAGACAGATTAAGTATTTAGCATTAGTTAGACAACCAGTCCTGCATAAACAAACTATGAATTCAAACTAGCTCTACTTAGTTTAAAACTTATACCTAAATTACATCTACTCTTACAAAATGAGTGGCATAGCCTATTATTTGTAATGAAGTATATTGGAATTTCGAATAATCTCACATCGATAGGAAATCACCGGATTTAATTGACAGGTTTGACCTCTAGTTGACCTAGAACGACTCTCTTTAACTTATGGCTCACGTGACCAGCAATTCTTAGGAAAGTTAGAACTAACTCAGTAGAGCCAGTGGTCATAGTTCCAGCGTCTGTGTTGCAAACTGGTTCTTCTCGCGTGTGGGTAAAATGATATCAGGATATTGAATAAAAATTCTCCGTGTTCCTGATTAACTAAAGAACCAAGATGAACCCATAACGAGAGAGAGAGAGAGAGAGGAGAGAGAGAGAGAAGAGAGAGAAGAGAGAGAGAGAGAGAGAAAGAAGAAAGAAATGAGAAAGAGAGAAAGAGTGACGACACTGATGAAGAATACAACCTCGACAAAAGTGCCCGAACTCTACACTAATTATGGATAATATCAATACAAATTATTGTTACAAATCTTCACTCGATCGACTTATGGCACCACCCACAGACCTTTATTGTAAATCACGAACTCTCTCAAATGGATCTAATCTACATAATTCTTATGGGTAACATCACTCCTCCAAATCAACCTGCTTATCCCTTACTCTTCATCGGCCTCATGGCCACCGGACCATTGACCTTCTAGTAAATCACAAAACTATCTCAAATGGTTTCTCATCATACTATTTATTATGGTAATGTCAATGCCCACAGAAGAGAACCCAAAACACGAGAGATACAACCCGATGCGCACAGCAAGAAAATAGAAGCCATTAGAAGTTAGGAATCATAAGAATTACTAAGAATGACATTTAACAAAATCCGTGGCGGAGTTTTGGATAAATACATACACGAGAGAAAGAAACAATCTTTTCTTAAATTTCTCATCGTTTACATATCATGCAAAAACGAACTCGACATTTTGAACACCAAAACATCACACCGATGACAGGATAACTGATAGACCATGATTAATGGTAAGTAGAAATTATGTGCGCGGGGGGTGAGTATATCTCGGAGAACAGCGAAGTGCTTCGCCCAACACCATATTTAATACTTCGTTATTTCGATGCAGGACACAATTTACCATACAAACAATAAAACTTATGGAGCCTCAGGCGGCAATGAGGAAAAGTCAAAACTAAACGAAAGAGTCGACGAAACTCGAACACAGAGTACAATGCATTTATTGGCTTACTGCAATTTTGCTTATGATATGCAATTATCTATGTTTCTGTAAATAATACTGACGTCAAATAAAGATAAATGCCAATAGTAAAAGTACATATTATTCAATGTAAATGATATAAATTAACGATTCTTGTATCTGTCTAGCTCAACTACTATCACATATTACCTTCACAGAGAATCGGTCTCTAATCCGGTGTAAGCCAAAGTAAAGACGTGTCCAAAGGAACCGTCCACAGACGCCAGTACTTATCTCTTGCTAAAAGGACAAAGCCGATTCATTACTGCTATCTGAGCACCCAACGGCGAATGCCAATGGCACACGCATTTTCCATCGCATGAGTTCCCTTGTAGAAATGGCTATTTGCTAATCCGCCGGGTGTATCTGGAAAATAAGATACTTACTATCACCATAGCTTTCTGCCTAATCCATGTGTTGCTTGTTTGATACGGGTCACAGTCGTTGCGGGTGACCTTTATGATCGTGAGCATCATGAAAAGAAACAGAAACCCAAGCTTCTCAGCATTTAATATATAATATTTTTCACGTCATTTGATCAATATCTGCTGCACGTGAAGAAAATCCGTGTTAAGAGATATACATCGCTGGAATGACATGTTCTGGCCCAACGGATTGTTTCAAACTTGTCAGTATCAACTATAGTTGACTTCATGTTTTCGCTATCATAACTTTGATATATATGCTCTATCAATGATATTGAGCAATATAGAAAATACTTATATATATATAGTATATATATATATATATATATATATATATATATATATAGAGAGAGAGAAGAAGAGAGAGAGAGAGAGAGAGAGAAGAGAGAGAGCGAGAAGAGATGAGACCGTTTTAAATCGGTAAATATAGTGAAGCGTTATGTCTCGTTATTTGCAGCACAAAATAAAGTAAAAACTGGTAAAAACTGATTATCCTGTGGCGATATTCAGATAAGTTATACTGACACATCTGAAGTCAGTTAAATTCGACTTAATAATGTATGCTCTTAATGCGATACTTAAGTCAAATCTTGAAGAAAAAGACATCTAACACGGATTTCATCAGGCCAACAAATATGTCATGCAATTAGTGAAAATAACCCAATGTCGTCGGTCCGTGCAACGAGAGCAGTAACATTAAAATGCCCGCTGAGATTTAGTGATGGATAGCATGTCTTTTCTTGGAAGCTATTATAAACACGGTATCATCTATAAGAAATAGATTGAAAATATTAATAATGCAAACGAGTCACTGAAAAGAAGCGAGCTTTATTATTTACTACTCAGATTAAAATTAGCGCATATCATTCGGACAGCTGACCACTGGGTCTCATCTATATTAATTCTTATAGATAAAATCAATTAGGAAAAATAATGTTACATACTCTTTCTTACATATTCTCTTAATCTTAAGATCGGCCTCATTGACCAGACCACTGACCTTCTAGTTAATCACCATTGTCTCAAATGGGTCTGCTCTATACAAATTCTGATGGTAATATCAATGCCAGAAATTATCTTTTACGATCGGCCTTAATGATACCAGACCACTGACCATTCTAGTAAATCCCTCTTGTCTCAAAATAGATCCATCTACCCAAATCGTATGGATGATATCAAACCTAATTCTTATAGATTATATCAATCACAAATTAGGTTATAAACTTCCTTTACTTTTATTTGCCTTATAGCACCATACCACTGCCATTCCAAGTAAATTACCACACTGTCGCAAATGTTCTCATTACACTATTTTAATGGATAACCTCAATCCACAAATTATGTTTAAATCCTATTAATGTATGTCACCCCGCCAAAAGAAAAAAAATACTAAAAATCAAGGAATTACCGAATTTAATGAAATTTCAGTGTTGATATATCAATGAATAAACAATATAACCCATCAGTTATTTTATTTTAAAACTTTTACATTTTTCAGGTCAATTAACTTTGAACCACGTATGTTTGTGAATCTGGTTACGCCTCAAATATATGGTTCAAAGTTAACTGACCTGAAAAATTGTAAGAGTTTTCAAATAAAATAACTGGTGCATATATTCTTTATTCCATTAATATATCAACACCAAAATTTCATTATATTCGGTTAATTCCTTATTTTATATTTTCTCTTTCGCGGTGACATACTATGGTGGAATTTATGTCCGTTAAGTTGGTTTAACCCTTCTTTAATCTTCTGATCGGCTTTATACACCAGATCACTGTTCTTTCTGTAGATTATGCAAATAGTTTCATCTACACTTATTCTAATGCGTATATCAATCTACAACTTACTCAACTGGCCATAAATATCCTAGAAGGAATACAGAAAGATTTAAAAAATACTTTATATGCACAAGTGTATCTCTTATAATAAACATGAGGCGCCTCACGTGGTGTAATGGTTAGCAAGCTCGCTTCGCAAACTATTGTTAGTGAGTTCGATTCTCATGGGCGCCCATACTTCTGGCCTTGTGCCATATCTAAGCTAAGCTTAGTAAATAACTAAAATAACTATAATTAAACAATGACTCTAAACTTATAGGAAATTTATAGAAAATACAGGCAAGCATTTAATCTTTCCAAAGATACGGTGACGTATATGTAAATAAAAAGCAGTTTTTCATCGTATCTTTATTGATGAACAATGGATTCCGACATGTTTTCAGAAAGTTCATCATTTTATATTGTACATATCTTCTGCTAGATAATGAAAAATTATATTCCGAACGAACCACGTTTTTTGCCGCTATTCAGAGACAAAAAACTCAATAAATGGCCGCATTTTATTAAGAAAATGCTATTTTCATGCAGTGGCCTTCACCACCTTAATGACAACATCTGAAATTTTGTAGGCTAGTTCACATACCTGGGTAATATCTCATCTTACTGAAACATGTCAATATACGCACAGGAAATGCATGGACTGTTATGACAGGATATCAAACATGGAAATCTGATCACTCTGAATTTACCAAACTGTAGCTGTGTTCAGTACTACAATATGGCTGCACTACTTCGAGAAAAGCGAGATGGAACTACACAAGAATCCTGCGTGATATTCTGAACAAATCCTATACAGAATCTCATAAAATAGCATATATCTAGCCACTTACCACCCATCTTACAAACCATCCACGGAAGCGAACAACCATGCTGTGCAATACTGGAGAAAACGAAAACACCATAAGCAATTCTCTGTGACTCTCTACAGAAACACTAGTATGGTCGGCAATAAAAAGTTATATTAACAGGTCTGTGCGACTCTGGTACTGTTAAGAGAAATTGACAAAGCCAATGGGAACGGATAGGGCGAGAGTGCTATTAACTTGGCCTGATCCTAATAATATATCTAATGTTGAAGATCGTTCACAGAGCTTTTAATTAATATCTAGGAGGACCATTGATATAGAAATTATAGTAATTTACTATTACAAAGTGTAATATGCTCCTTAAGGCTCTTGTAAAATAGTTCAGAATGCAAAAAGTATAATAATCTCTAGCGAAAGTTACAGTAATACCTCACCTACGTCGTTGATTGTTTAAGTCAAGAAACAATTTAAGTCGAAATAACTATTACTTATATGCAATTATCAAACTAGCCTAGCCTACCTAGTTTTGTAAATGACCATTAATGTCGGTAGATTATGAAATCTAACCCTAGTTTTGCTTAACCTAATTTTTTTACCTATGTTAGCCTAAGTAATCGGTATTTTTAGTAAATTAAGGGCGGTTTAGCTTACAATCGTAGAGTTGTCCGGCTGCGAACCTCAAGATTCCTGGTTCGATACCGGCCTCAGCCTATGAGTTGCACAGTATCTGTGCGGTAAAGGGAGGAGCTATAGTAAGATGGTTCCCCTACCTTAGACGCTAAAAAACAATATCATTGGTCTAGCGCTAGTGAAAAAGGGATAGATTTCCTCGCTGTTGCTGAACCAGTTTAGGCGACTTCGATGACTTACAAATCAGTTAAATAATGATCAAATCGCAATTAATGTCTAAGTATGAAGATACAACTATTTTTACAACTACGTGAATATTTTTGAAATTGACGTATCTTCGAAAATGAGTAAGTCGAAACGACAAAAATAGACGTATGACTGTTTTCTGAATTTTTGAGATAGGCCGTGATAATAGTATTATTTGTATTAGTCGGACTATTGTCCTCATCTTCATTTTATCTGTACAGCTTTTTCGGCCGAGTCCGTCCGCCTTCTTCAGGTATTTTTTGTCGGACTCAGGAACCTTATCGACTCCAAGAACCATCTCGGAGCGGGAACCTGCTTTTCGAAACTCGGCACCTTTATCCGGACCTTTTGTCGTAATCGGGAAACTCTAGTCATAATTGGAAGCCATCACGGTAGCTTTGAACAACTTTATTCAGTCCATTATTAGATAAGATTTTTTAAATTTAAAAAAAAAACATAATATATCTAAGTAAAAAAATCATAACATAATGAAAGTAGATATTGCTTATTCATTTTAACACTGACAATAAGTACTATCACTTCTTATCTCTCACCTTTCCTTGACTTCTTTCTTCGTTTTCCCTCAATGTATAGCACGTTCTTTTTCTTCTCGTTGCCTCATAATTAAACCATATCGTCGTTATTATCTGAGTATGACAGGCATAACATTGAACACTATCATTCATATCTATGAATTAAAACGAATGGGCCATTATTTACCTGAGGTGCATGGCAAGGGCACGATACTATCATGTATGAAGTAGCGTATCTAATATATAGATATATCACCATCGTAAATAGCATGATAACTGCAGTAGATAATTAAGCATTAAACTCAATACCTTTATCCAAATACAGTACTAACATTCGCAATCACATTTCTTATGTTTAATCCACTTTCAGTCAGGGATCTTATTCGCAGTACAGTGGTGCTTACGGGTTAATTCGTCCGCTGTAACACAATTCCTCTATATAACCAATTAGCCCCCACCCCCATTGAAATAAACTGAAATGCTAGTTAATTCGTTCAGCTCTCCACAAAAAAAACACCTGATTTTTTACATTTCTGAATAAAAATATATCACTGTGTTGAATAAAAATGAAATAGGGGGGAATTGGGTAAATTGCGTAATATTGTGGTGCTGGTGTATGGTCTTGTCTAAAAATATGACACGACCAGATGAGTTCAATCCTGGATGAGGTTGTTTGCATTCATTTTACGCTAATACCCGTGCGAAGGAATGAAACTAACTATTTTCTCTCTAGCTATGGTTATAATAGGACAGCTAACGCTCTTAAAACGCGCTAGCAATCAGTCTAGAAAAAAAACTCCGTATCAAAGCGCTAGAAGTGACCTTGTTCACATCCTGCTCGTGCAAAGAGTTTGGTAAATGATATGTGCTGAAGCGCTATTAATGTTAAATCATGGAATGGACTAGTCGCCCCGAGTTCAAATCCTATGTGGTAATTGCATTTCACTTACGGTAATTACCATTCGAAGTGATCCACCAATTCTCTTCCAGCCTCTGAATAAATAGTACGGCAGACTGCTCTTTTAACCTTGCTAGGTCACGGTATTAGGAGAAGGAAAACTCAATCAAACTTTTTGAACTCCGCTTAAGAAATTGACCTTGTGTTACATCCGCTTCGTCGGAGGGGTTGTAGAATAAATCATTATATGCATAATATTATATAATATATATATATAGTATATATATAATATGTGTCGTGTGTGTGTGGTGTGTGTGTGTGTGCTTGAAATATATTTGAATTGTTTTTCTTTTTGAATAATATTGGAGACTGGATGTTTTTAAGGAACTTATTAATTTAAGTATATCACTCGTAAGATCACTCAACTCAAATTTGCTCACAACATAAAACAATAAGAGTGACAGCTGAACACTGAAACTCGTATGGGGCATTCTATATCCCTTTCTAGAAGATTTGTTTCAATCGATAATCCAGCCCTACTAACTGCAATTGAGAAATCTTCCGTTCCAACACGAAAAAATTACACAAAAGTTCTATAAAAAATATTGCAACAATAATAATCAACAAGTGTAATGAACTGGGTAAAGGTCAAATCCTGTTAACATATCTGAATTCTTCTCAACTAATTAGGTATCACACCGTTTCATTAGACAAGATCACGCTTATGAAAACATTTCTGAGGACTTTAACAGGATAACAAATAAATAAAAAATAAATAAGGGGTTCATTTGTAATGATATTCAACGAAAGAAGACAATGATTACGAAATAAGGGAAATCCTGTGATCACCACCAAAAACTAATTTAGATCAGATTATTTAATTATCTGCATTTGTGGATATAGAGGGCTGTCTGTCGGGAAATGGGAACTGTTAATAAAAAAGCAATTCCAAAGGGAGAGTGTTATCAACTGGAAGCGTTACACTAATTATTACAAAAAAATTAGCTTCTCTCATCAGTTGGGAAAGTGTGTTATTCTTGCTGATAACACATAACACGTGTTACAAAACTACATAGAAAGATCTTGTTTCTGAATATGTAATATTTACGAAACCCTCCAACACGATCAGATGCAATTACAAATCATACAAAGCGCGAGTTTAACAGTTTGATTCAAAGTTTTTCATCCTAGATAGGTGCAAGCTAGTTAAATAAGAGCCCAGTCTGCCCTAACAGTCATAATATAGAAAATAAACATTTTCACCTTAAGTGAAATGCAAACAGGCCTCGTTTGAACTTGCATGTGGTCCCCTTTCTTACTAACTCTAACCATTAGACCAAGAACCACATTTTCGTGCAGAATGCAAGTTTCATGCATCTCACCCTTTACTTTCTTTGAAAGACGTCTTACTCTCACAATAGCTTGTCTATAAGTAATTAGTTCTGTGTTTGTACTCTTTGTTTAACTGTTCTTGAGCGAGCAAAATTTCTTTCTTGATCCAATAATGCTAATGCAGCACACAATAAATGACATCGGCTACATTTCAAAGCACTTCTGAATATTTCATATTTCCACAGATTATAACTAGTCAAAAATACTTTTTACCTGAGTCAAGGATTGAAAGCAAACAGTGGAAAAATCTGGTTCCCACCCCCCTAGAATTCTTTTGGCATTGTTTACTTGCTTTTTAAATTTGAAGGCATAACATATGATAACTACTTAAAAGAGAATTTTATTATGAAAAGAACTATCCAAATTAGAATAATTATACACTAGAGAAAGCAATTAAGGCAAACGCCCTCCCCCAGTGATATAAACAACTGTCAGCATTCTCCTCGGTTACCGGTTTTGATAACAGCGTAACCGTGCTTGAATTACTCTTATACTCTTATTACGCAAATTAAACTCAATATGACTTCTGTCCTGTTTCCTAACTCAATCCCTGCATGATTGCTACTTTGGAACAATGTTTGTTTGAAACGAATCAAAGATGTCAATGGGAACTATATAAAACATATTGAAAAGCAGTCTTTTCTATTCCTTTCGGATTATTTTGAACAACTCATGAAGATATGAATATCATAAGAGATTCTATTTAACATGTCTATATGACGCTAGTGGTAACTGCTTTCATGTCTGTTCGTGAAGTATTCGTGTATTATCAACTGACTACAATAAATATATAAAAGATAGATATCAATATAAGGGTATATATCATATAAGGGTATATCATAATTGTTACGACAGAGTTCCTATTTCAAGAGTTCTACAACGGTAATAAAGTTTGGAAAAATGCTGCACTAATTGTGATACAAGTATGAAATTTATTGTTTAAGATGCTAAAATTAACCCTTTTATATTACTATCGTTTGTTTGTTTTTCGTTATAATTATTTTGATTGGATAATATACATTTATGGTAAGAAAAAATTCTCTGATAAGTGACATAATCCAAAATATGTTTGATGTGATGCTAAAATTAAACTATGATATAAACAAATAAAGAATTAAATCTTTGTATAAAGCAATATTTCATCTACTGAAGTGATGTCAACATATACATAGGTAAAACAGAGACTGTATTGACAGGTTAGCGACTATATGGAAATCCGATCTCTATGTTAAAATGAGAATTCTTCCAAGATGTAGCCGTGTCATATTATTGTATGGTTGCATGACTTGGAGCCCAGAAAGAATTTGATCGGAACAACACAATCCAAGAACCAGAATCCTACAAAACAGCAGCTTACGGCCACTCCTCTTCCATCTCACAAACCATCTAAGTAAGACAAGCTATTCATGTTGGGCCAGCTGAAGAAAAACGAAATATTCCAAAGAGAATGTTTAGAATGTGGGGTGGATGAGGTGAAACTTGCATATTCAGAAAAATGGAGGGTGCATGGTCTAATGGTTAGAGTAGTAGGAAATGACTCGTCGATGCGAGTTCAAATGCTGACGAGCCTGTTTGCATTTTCACATAGCACCTGGAAAGGTATGTTTCCAATTCTCTCTCCAGCTATGGGTAAATGGTAGGGCAGACTGGCTCTTTAACCTTGGCTAGCTTACCTATCTAGGAGAAGGAAAACTTTGAATTCAAACCTGTTAAAACTCCGCTTAAGAAATTGATCTTGTATTGCATCCTGATCGTGTGGAGGGTTTCGTAAATATTATACATATTCAGAACAAAGATCCTTCCTATGTACATTTGTAACACGTGTTCATGTGTTTATCATGCAAGAATAACACACTTTTCCAACTGATGAGAGAAGCTCAATTTTTTTGGTAATAATTAGTGTAACGCTTCCAGTTGATAACACTCTCCTTTGGAATTGCCTGTTTTTATTACAGTTCCCATTTCCCGACAGACAACGCCCCTCTCAATCCCACCAAATGCAGATAATTAAATAATCCTGGATATAATTTAGTTTTGGTGGTGACACAGGATTCCTTCTTTCGTAATCATTGTCTCTTTCGTTGAATATCATTACAAATGAACCCCTTATTTATTTATTTATTTATTTGTTATCTCTGTTAAAGATGCCTTCTAGAAATGTTTTCATAGCGTGTCTTGTCCTTAATGACAAACAGGTGTTGATACCCTAATTAAGTTGAGAAGAATTCAGATCATGTTAACCAGATTTGACACTTCACCCAGTCATTACACTTGTTATTATTATTGTTGCAAATATTTTATAGAACTTTGTGTAATTTTTCGTGTTGTGAACGGAAGATTTTCTTCAATTGCAGTTAGTAGCTGGATTATGAAGCAAATCTTCTAGAAAAACGGAATATAGAATGCCCCAACTTACGAGTCTTCAGTGTTACAAGCTGTCACTTTTATTGTTTTATGTTGTGAGCAAAAAATTTGAGTTACGAGTGATCTTACGAGTGATATACTTAAATTAATAAGTTCCTTAAAAACATTCCAGTCTCCAATATTATTACAAAAAAGAAAATAAACATTTCAAATATATTTCAGCACACAACACACACACACACACACACACATATATATATATATATATATATATATATATATATATATATATCATATATGGAATTTATTTACCAACCCTCCGCACGAGCAGGATGTAACACAAGGTCAATTTCTTAAGCGGAGTTCAAAAAGTTGAATTCAGAGTTTCCTTCTCCTAAACCGTGACCTAGCCAAGGTTAAAGAGCCCAGTCTGCCGTACTATTTATTTCAGAGCTGAAGGAGAATTGGATGATACCTTTCCGAATGGTATTACCGCTAATGAAATGCAATTACCACATCCAGGATTTGAACTCGGCGACTAGTCCATTTCCCAATGACTTTAACCATTATACTACGCGCTTCAGCACATATACATTTACCAAACTCTTTGCACGAGCAGGATGTGACACAAGGTCAACTTCTTAAGCGGATCTTTGAATACGGAGTTTTTCTTTCTAGACTGATTGCCTAGCCGAGTTTAAGAGCTTAGCCTGTCCTATTATTTACCCATAGCTAGAGAAAAATAGTTAGTTTCATTCCTTTCGCACGGGTATTAGCGCTAAATGAAATGCAAACAACCTCATCCAGGATTTGAACTCATCTGGTCGTGGTCATATTTTAAGACAGAACCATTACACCACGCACCACCACATATTACAGCACATTACTCATTTCTATTTCATTTTATTCAACACAGTGATATATTCTTATTCAGAAATGTAAAAAAATCAGGGTGTTTTTTTTGTGGAGAGCTGAAACGAATTAATAGCATTTCAGTTTATTTCAATGGGGGTGGGGGCTAAATTGTTTCATATAAGAGGACATTGTGTTACAAGCGGAACGAATTAAACCCGTAAGCACCACTGTACTTGCGAATAAGATCCCTGACTGAAAGTGATTAAACAATAAGAAATGTGATTGCCGAATGTTAGTAACATATTGCAAAAAGGTTTGAGTTTAATGCTTAATTATCTACTGGCAGTTATCAATGCTAATTTACCGATGGGATAATCTATATATTATACGCTACTTCTTACATATACGTATCCGGCCTTGCCATCACCTCAGGTAAATAATGGCCCATTCCGTTTAATTCATAAGATATGAATGCATGTGTTTCAAATGTTATGCCCTGTCATCACCTCAGATAAATAACGGACGATATGGTTGTAATTATGAGGAAACAACGAGAAGAAAAAGAACGTGCTATACATTTGAGGGGAAAAACGAAAAGAAGAAGTAAAGAAAGGTGAGAGATAAGAAGTGATAGTACTTATTGTCAGTTTCAATGAAATAGAATATCTACCTATTCACTTATGTATGATTTTTTTACTTAGACTCATATTATGTTTTTTTTTTAAATTTAAAAATCTTATCTAATAATGGACTGAATAAAGGTTTAGGTTCAAAGCTCCGTGATGCTCCCAATTATGACTAGAGGTTTCCCGATTACGACAAGAAGGTTCCGAGTTCGAAAAAGAAGGTTCCCGAGTCCGAGATGGTTCTTGAGTCCGATAAGTTCCTGAGTCCGACAAAAAATACCTGAAGAAGGCCGGAAGGCACATCGCCGAAACGCTGTACAGATAACAATGAAGATGAGGACAATAGTCCGAATAATACAAATAATACTAATTATTACAAGCTCATCTCAAAAATTCAGAAAAAACAGTCATACCTCTATTTTTGTCGTTTCGACTTACGTCATTTCGAAGATACGTCACATTTCAAAAATATTCACGTAGTCTGTAAAATAGTTGTATCCTTCATACTTTATGGTACCATTAATTGCGATTTGTATCCATTTTTAAGCTGATTTCGTAAGTCATCGAAGTCGCCTAAACTCGGTGTCAGCCAAAACAGCGAGGAAATCTATCCCTTTTCACTAGCGCTAGACCAATGATATTGTTTTTAGCGTCTAAGGGGGGAACCACTCTTACTATCAGCTCCTCCCTTACCGCACAGATCCCTGTGCAACTCATAGGCTGAGGGCCGTATCGAACCAGGAATCTTGAGGTTCGCAGCCGGACACTCTACCGATTGAGCTAAACCGCCCCTATAATTTACTAAAATATACCGATTACTTAGGCTAACATAGGTAAAAAAATTAGGTTAAGCAAAACTAGGGTTAGACTTCATAATCTACCGACATTAATGTCATTTACAAAACTAGGCTAGGCTAGGCCTAGGTTTGATAATTGCATATAAGTAATAGTTATTTCGACTTAAATTGTTTCTTGACTTAAACCAATCAACGACGTAGGGTGAGGTATTACTGTAATTTCGCTAGAGATTATTATACTTTTTGCATTCTGAACTATTTTACAAGAGCTCTTAAGGAAGCATATTACACTTTGTAATAGTAAAATTACTATAATTTTCTATATCAATGGTCCTCCTAGATATTAATTAAAAGCTCTGTGAACGATCTTCACACATTAGATATCATTATTAGGATCAGGCCAAGTTAATAGCACTCTCGCCCTATCCGTTCCCATTGGCTTTGTCAATTTCTCTAAACAGTACCCAGAGTCCGCACAGACCTGTTAAATATAACTTTTTATTGGCCGAACAATACTAGTGTTTCCTGTATGAGAGTCCACAAGAGAACATTGCTTATGTGTTTTCCGTTTTTCTCCAGTATTGCACAGCATGTGTTGTTCGCCTTACTTGGATGGTTTGTAAGATGGGTGGTAAGTGGCTAGATATATGCTATTTTATGAGATTCTGCTTATAGGATTGTTCAGAATATCACGCAGGATCTTGTGTTATTCCCATCTCGCTTTTCTCGAAGTAGTGCAGCCATATTGTAGTACTGACACAGCTACAGTTTGGTAGAATTCAGAGTGATCAGATTTCCATGTTTGATATCCTGTCAATAACAGTCCATGCATTTCCTGTGCGTATATTGACATCGCTTTCAGTAGATGAGATATATCTACCCAGTATGTGAACTAGCCCTACAAATTCAGATGATTGTCATTTAAGGTGGTGAAGGCCGACTGCATGAAAATAGCATTTCTTAATAAAATGCGGCCATTTATTGGAATTTGTCTCTGAATAGCGGCAAAAAACGTGGTTCGTTTCGGAATATAATATTTTTCATATTATCTAGCAGAAGATATGTACATATAAAATGATGAACTTTCTGAAAACATGTCGAATCCATGTTCTATCAATAAAGATACGATGAAAACACCTGCTTTTTATTTACATATACGTTCACGTATCTTTGGAAAGATTAAATGCTTGCCGTATTTTGTCTAAATAACTATTTCCTATAAGTTTAGAGTCATTGTTTAATTATAGTTATTTAGTTATTTACTAAGCTTAGCTTAGATATGGCACAAGGCCAGAAGTATGGGCGCCCAATGAGAATCGAACTCACTAACAATAGTTTGCGAAGCGAGCTTGCTAACCATTACACCACGTGAGCGCCCTCATGTTTAATTATAAGAGATACACTTGTGCATATAAAGTATTTTTAAATCTTTCTGTATTCCTTCTAGGAATATTTCATGGCCAGTTGTAAGTTGTAGATTGATATTACGCATTAGAATAAGTGTAAGATGAAACCTATTTGCATAATCTACAAGAAAGATCAGTGATCTGGTGTCATAAACCGATCAGAAGATTAAAGAAGGGTTAAACCCAACTTAACGGACATAAATTCCACCATAGTATGTCACCCCGAAAGAGAAAAAACTAAAAATCAAGGAATTAACCGAATCTAATGAAATTTTGGTGTTGATATATTAATGAATAAAAGATATAATGCACCAGTTATTTTATTTGAAAACTCTTACAATTTTTCAGGTCAGTTAACTTTGAACCATATATCTTTGAGGCGTAACACAGATTCACAAACATACGTGGTTCAAAGTTAATTGACCTGAAAAAATGTAAAAGTTTTAAAATAAAATAACTGATGCGTTATATTGTTTATTCATTGATATATCAACACTGAAAATTTCATTAAATTCGGTTAATTCCTTGATTTTTAGTATTTTTTTTTCTTTTGGCGGGGTGACATACATTAAGTAGGATTTAAACATAATTTGTGGATTGAGGTTATCCATTATAAATAGTGTAAATGAGAACCATTTGCGACAGTGTGTAATTTACTTGGAATGGCAGTGGTATGGTGCTATAAGCAAATAAAAGTAAAGAAGTTTATAACCTAATTTGTGAATTGATATAATCTATAAAGAATTAGGTTTGATATCATCCATACGAATTAGGGTAGATGGATCTATTTGAGACAAAGAGGGATTTACTAGAATGGTCAGTGGTCTGGTATCATTAAGGCCGATCGTAAAGATAATTTCTGCATTGATATTACCCATCAGAATTTTATAGAGCAGACCCATTTGAGACAATGCGTGATTAACTAGAAGGTCATGGTCTGGTACAATGAGGCCGATCTTAAGATTAAGAGAATATGTAAGAACAGAGTATTAACATTATTTCCTAATTGATTTTATCTATAAGAATTAATATAGATGAGACCCAGTGGTCAGCTGTCCGAATGATATGCGCTAATTTTAATCCTGAGTAGTAAATAATAAAGCCTCGCTTCTTTTCAGTGACTCGTTTGCATTATTAATATTTTCAATCTATTTCTTATAGATGATACCGTGTTTATAATAGCTTCCAAGAAAAAGACATCCTATCCATCACTAAATCTCAGCGGGCATTTTTAATGTTACCTGCTCCTCGTTGCACGGCACCCGACGACATTGGGGTTATTTTCACATAATTGCATGACATATTTGTTGCGCCTGATGAAATCCGTGTTAGATGTCATTTTCTTTCAAGATTTAGACTTAAGTATCGCATTAAGAGCATACATTTATTAAGTCGAATTTAACTGACTTCAGATGTGTCAGTATAAACTTATCTGAATATCGGCCACAGATAATCAGTTTTACCAAGTTTTACTTTATTTTTGTCGCTGCAAATAACGAGACATAACGCTTCACTATATTTTACCGATTTAAAAACGGTCTCATCTCTCTCTCGCTCTCTCTCTCTCTCTCTCTCTCTCTCTCTCTCTCTCTCTCTCTCTCTCTATATATATATATATATATATATATATATATATATATATATATATAAGTAGTTTTTCTATATTGCTCAATATCATTGATAGAGCATATATATCAAAGTTATGATAGCGAAAACATGAAGTCAACTATACTTGATAACTGACAAGTTTGAAAATCCGTTGGGCCAGAACATGTCAGTTACCAAGCGATGTATATCTCTTAACACGGATTTCTTCACGTGCAGCAGATATTGATCAAATGACGTGAAAAATATATATATAAATCTGAGAAGACTTGGTTTCTGTTTCTTTTCATGATGCTCCACGATCATTAAACGGTCACCCGCAACGACTGTGACCCGTATCAAACAAGCAACACATGGATTAGCGGCAGAAAGCTATGGTGATAGTAAGTATCTTATTTTCCAGATATCCCACCCGGCCGGATTAGCAAATAGCCCATTTCTACACAGGGAACTCATGCGATGGAACAATGCGTTTCCCATGGCATTCGCCCGTTGGGTGCCTCAGATAGCAGGTAATGAATCCGGCTTTGTCCCTTTAGCAAGAAGATAAGTACTGCGTCTGTGACGGTTCCCTTGGACCACGTCCTTTACTTTGGCTTAACCACCGGATTAGAGACCGATTCCTCTGTGACAGGTAATTATGTTGATAGTAAGTTGAGCTAGACAGATACAAAGAATCGTTATTTATATCATTTCACATTTGGAAATATATGTACTTTTACTATTGGCATTTTTATCTTTTATTTGACGTCAGTATTATTTACAGAAACATAATACATATGCATATCAGTAAGCAAAATTGCAGTAAGCCATAAATGCATTGTACTCTTGTGTTCGAGTTTCGTCGACTCTTTCGTTAGTTTGACTTCCTCATTGCCGCCTGAGGCTCCATAAGTTATTGTTGTACTGTAATTGTTGTCTGCATCGAAATAACGAAAGTATTAAATATGGTGTCTGTGGCGAAGCACTTCCGCTGTTTCTCCGAGAATATACCTCACCCCCCCGGTCCACATAATCTTCTTACTTACCATTAATCACTGGATCTATCAGTTATCCTGTCATCGGTGTGATGTTTTGTGTTCAAAATGTCGAGTTCGTTTTTGGCATGATATGTAAACGATGAGAATTTTAAGAAAAGAATTGTTTTCTTTCTCTCGTGTATGTATTTATCCAAAACCTCCGCCACGGATTTTGTTAAATAGTCATTCTTAGTAATTCTTATGATTCTAACCTTCTAATGGCTTCTATTTTCTGCTGTGTCGCATCGGGTTGTATCTCTTCGTGTCGGGTTCTCTTCTGTGGGCATTGACATTACCCATAATAAATAGTATAGATGAGAACCATTTGAGATAGTTTGTGATTTACTAGAAAGGTCAATGGTCCGGCCATGAGGCCGATTGTAAGAGTAAGGGATAAGCAGGTTGATTTGAGGTGATGTTACCCATAAGAATTAGTGTAGATTAGATCCATTTGAGAGAGTTCGTGATTTACAATAAAGGTCTGTGGTCTGGTGCCATAAGTCCGATCGAGTGAAAGATTATGTAACATAATTGTGAATTGATATTATCCATAATAATTAGTGTATAGAGTGTCGGGCACTATTTCGTCGGAGGTTGTATTTCTTCATCAGTGTCGTCACTCTTTCTCTCTTTCTCATTCTCTTTCTTTCTTTCTCCCTCTCTCTCTCTCTCTCTCTCTCTCTCTCTCTCTCTCTCTCTCTCTCTCTCTCTCTCTCTCTTATGGGTTCCATCTTGGTTCTTTAGTTAATCAGGAACACGGAGAATTTTATTCAATATCCTGATATCATTTTAACCCACACGCGAGAAGAACCAGTTGCAACACAGACGCCTGGACCCTATGACCACTGGCTCTACTGATTAGTTCTAACTTTCCTAAGAATTGCCTGGTCACGTGACGCCATAAGTTAAAGAGAGTCCCGTTCTAGGTCAACTAGAGGTCAAAACCTGTCAATTTAAATCCCGGTGATTTCCTATCGAATGTGAGATTAATTTCGAAATTCCAAATATACTCATTACAAAAATATAAGGCTATGCCTACTCATTTTGTAAGAGTAGATGTAATATTAGGTCAAGTTTTAACTAAAGTAGAGCTAGTTTGAATTCATAGTTTGTTTTATTGCAGGACTGGTTGTCTAACTAATGCTAATAAACTTAATCTGTCTTACTATTTACCCCTATCTGGAGAGGGAGAATTGATATATTTCCAAGAACATTAGCGTGACGAGAAACACAAACAGTCTGGTCCAGGATTTGAACTCATTTCGCCGATACCATACGACGATAGACGTTTCCCCAGCGCTTCCTTGCTATCTCTTATCGGAATTACGCTCTTTCTTGATATAATAAAGGAATTGATTTAGTTGAAATCAAAATAAATGGATACAGTAATTTGACTTTTTACTTATTCACTTGTATACATACACTTCAGGAAGAAGTATACAGCGAATTCTTTTTGCCTATTGATTATCATGAGCATAAGCATCGGAACTTGAAGTTGTATCCCCGGAATAAAGTCGTCTGGATCGACGATTCTACTTTTCTCCTGAATAACATGCATTGGCAAGCAACGACACCAGGATGTCGTCGTCGTCGTCGTCATCATCATCATCATCATCTCTCGCTGAGAGCACGGGTTCTCATAACCCTTCCTCGCCAATCGTACCTATCGGTCATCGCCCCTAGCATGTCTCACAGCATCCAGAAGTTGTGGATCGATTTCTACGAAAGCCGGTTTTGTTTTTTTTTCCTAAGGATCTTCTCTATTTTAGGTCGGATGCGATTGAAAATGAGGATAGTAACCGAGAATCATGTGCACCACACTCAAGAGCAACACCCGCACGATAATCGTCTCTTGCTAAAGCCTCACAAATGTCAGTGACTAATCGGAAATCGACACATTTTACAATGAGGTATCTTCCCCAGTCAGGCATTCCTGAACACAACGTCCTGATCATTAGGGGAGACATTAAGTCTTAGATAGGCAAAAACGAAAACAATAATTTCGGCTCTCACAAACCTCTAAACAAAAACGGCGAATTTCTAATCGAGTTTCTCACTTGAGGACAGACTTGTATACTTAAAGACAAAATTCCAAAAACGGAAGAGTAAACTGTGGACCTATTCCTACCCAAATAACACAAAATAACAGCCAGGCTACACCAGGATCTACTGTGAAAAAGCAAGGTGACATGCAGCACTTGGCTAAACGGATTTCGGAGAGGTTCCAATAAAACAACCAACCAACCAACCAACCAACCAACCATTTGAAAATTTATCGAATATGTTAGACCAATAAGATATTTCGATATATATGATTCAAAGGATATGCGTGCGGTTGTAAACGTCCTAATTCAAATGAAAAGCTTTTGTAGTCTTTTAAGATTCATGCCTGATTTGCTAAGATCCGTTTTGTATACATATGGAGGACCAACAATGATTAATTTAGGTTTTCACATCAGTATATGGCAATAGATTGTGATTTACAACTTCATAGAAAACAGAGAACATAACCTACAAGGGTGGGGGAAAGAATCCGTGCTGTCGGCATGTCATGGTGATGATAATTTTAAAACATTCTAAGATTTATAAGTCCGCTTAGTAAGAAACTACCTCATTTTGATTGGTTTGTCTTGTGATCAACGCTACAGTAAAACAATCAGATTTGCGAGGGCGTGTCAAATGTTTTGGAATATTTTGATATGTGCTTGTTTGCGACGCGTATATCACGATACCTAAACAGCTGAAAACATGGTAATTACTCGCTGTAGTTGGTAATATTCTTGTAGTTTTCACGTTTGGAATTGCTCAATTGTGTATGTAATTTTAAAGCCATACAGATGAACGTGAAATGTTGTCTAATTCAGAAACTTAGGCTTTACGAGTTCGAATCGATGCGTAAGCAATCAAAACGTTTTTGATGTTGCAAAAGATGAAGGCACAGTTGATCACAGTAGAGGAACCAGATGGTTGAGGAAATTTTGCTCGGGTTGCAAGAACCTCCATGATCAGGCAAAAGTTTTGCAATATTTTGCTATGTCTTACTTTTCAGCGTGTATATAACGTGACATAAGCACTTCAAACCGTGGAAGGTACCCACTGTAGTTGTTGGTATCGTGGTAGTTGGTTTACTAATAGATTGTACATTGCTAAACTCCGTGTATGATTTGAAAACCACACAGATGAAAAACCGTGGATTCTGAGGCCGTGCTCCAAGTTATAGAGGTAAATCTTGAAGAAAATGGTTTAGTTTGCTTTATCTGTTTAACAGTATATCAACTCTTTATTGGTTACTTAATACCGACATTTAATTTATTTTTTTGGTTTAGTTTATTTGTTGAACGACATATGAACTTCTTATGGGTTATTTACAGCCGAAAATTGGCCCATTTGATTAGTTTGATTTGGTTTCTTTGTTTAACGACCCATCATCTCATTATGGGTTATTTAATGTCAAAGTCTGATTCATTTCTAAATGTTTGATTCTAATCATAACTATATTTTGGTTTGGTTTGGTCTATTCATTTAACGGTATATCAACTTCTTTTGGGTTATTTGATTCATTTTTATATGTTTGATTACCGTTGCGATTTTATTTTCAGTGATCCATTGTGATTTTTTAAATAGCAAACTATTCTATTTGTCTGAAGGAAGTATTAGGCGAGCTCTGTATATCAAAGTCCAGTGTAGTTCGTCACATTCACGACATCGACAAAAGATACGGAATTGTACCGGACATTACCAAAATACTGCAAATCTTTTGACTCACGCTAGTTTGTATCACTGATATTTCGGGAAGCGGATAAACTGCACAATCTCATATGAAAATCGTTGGAGAAACTTCGTACATGGAAAGTATATCGCTTTAGAAATGTATATGTAGGTATAGTTTCTGCTTTCTATAATTGTGTATGAAAGAAAGTATATCTGTAGCCGACACGAACATATACAACTAAGTCACAGTGGCAAAATCGGCGAAACGGATGCCGTCATAGAAGCCACCTTATATCATTTAAATCTCATCAAAGATCAATCTGTCAGTCGGTCTATCTTTCGAAGCATGTCTGTTTGTCTTCTTGCCTCTTGCTGAGTCTCAATCATTTCGTTCAATAACCGAATTCGTTATCTCTCACGTCAGACTACACGACACCAATGTGCATCTCTGTCCCATTCAAAATATCCACTTCACTAAACTTATGCATCATCACTTCTATTCAGTCTGTTACGTTTTCTGCACCTGTTTCGTTTTCACTCTTCCGGCTTTCCGTCAATTCGGTATTAAATATCATTTTGTCTCTTTCACACTCTTTTCTCAAATCTGACACTTGGTAGTGTTCAATCAATGGCTCCTTCTCCAATATATATATATATATATATATATATATATATATATATATATATATATATATATAAATATATGTGTGTGTGTGTGTGTGTGTGTGTGTGTGTGTGTGTGTGTAATGATAAAATGAATATATATGAATTGGTGTATATATGTATATATATTTCATTCACTACTGTATTAAAAAATATACAGTTAAAATATCGATAAAAATTTAAAATAAAAAAGTTTGAAAAATTTAAAAAATAAAAATAAAACAGAATAGAAATAGAAATAAAATAAAGACATCAAATATATATAATTAGATTAAATATATATAAAAACTAATATACATTTATTTAATGATTATATAATAGCTCTATTACAGACAGTCCTTAGACATTTTCATAGTAGATTAGTTACTTAATGTAACATAATGAGAGGTGTAGCGCCAGAAGTGGGTTGAGCGGAGAGAGTGAGTGGAAATTGATTGATTTTAGAAGAAAAAAAAAATTAATAATGGAAAAAAACGGAAATTGTTTAAGCGTGTATATGATGACGTGGAGGTCTCTGATCTTTGCTTCTGAGTGGTCGAAAAGGGCTAACAATGCGAAGAGTGAAAGTGGGAGTTAAAAGTTTGGGAGTCTCGCCTAAGTTTTTGGAGGAGATATTTGAAGAGGATAAGCGCAAGAGAAGTGTCGGTTCTCCAAGGCATTTTACTTTGGTTAAAGAAAAAATAAATGAGCTCTGAAAAAACACCCAACACCAACAAATCTTGTGTTCGTTAATTAGAAAATGACAATGTACACAAGGACAGAAAGAATTCAAGAAAAACCAAGTAGTTCCAAACTCGATGAACGGAGAGTGTACCAGCCAGCCCAACAAAATACCCAGCAACCAAGATACTTTGATCCAGAATAGCAGATACCCAGATAGACGACTGTTAATATTCTGTGAGTTTAGAGTTAAGTATATGAGAATTACAACCCAAAAATTATTTTAATTGGTACGGCCACCTAACACTTCAAAGCTGAATTAAAGACTCAAATCAGACTGTGAAAATACTTTGTTTTATCATCCTCACAGAAGTTCAAGTAGGCAGTGACTGTTGGCGAGGTGATGGCTTCTTTTTTTATATTCTGAATGCGTAATCATGATAAACTACCTGCAAAAAGAGAAAAACTATTAATGGATAGTTTATGCATCATAATTAAGACAAATGAAAGAAACAATCAAGTTGAAATGCGAAAGTGAGCACCGATATGATTTTACCTTCCCGATTTCGCTTATTGGAAAATCCACAACACTTTTTATCTTATATGTGCTAGAAGGCGATAGCTGAGAGTCTATGTATCCTGTCTACAACGTTAAACTGTATCTAATTGTGTGGTACCAATTGTGGAGTTCTGGAGTGTTTGGAGTACGCCTTCATGCCATTAATCCCAGTTCGACTGTGTCTCGGAATGGTAGCATCTGTTAAGGTCCAATCTATCGATTAAATATATAAAAATGAGTTTTAAAATGTGTAAAAATTGAGTTAAAAAATACCGAATAAGAATGACTAAAACAAAATATCTTCGGTGAAAAATAATCCAAGGGTTAACATGCCGTAACATCCAACAACCAACTATCTTCAAACGTCCCTACTTCTTTGGTGGGTGGCAGATAAAAATGTTTGTTTCTCGTTGATATTTTTCTCATATGCTCATTATTCAATTAATATTGATCATTGCACAAAAAATAGATAAGGTAAAACTCTATAAGACAAAACATATTGTATTAACGCTAGTAGACACATTTTTATCTATTAATCTTTAACATCATCAACTTGTGTTTCCAATAATTATTTGGTATTAAGAGCGATTAATATCGACCAGAGACAAACGA
>CM042152.1:109399266-109414266 GCA_023376005.1 Doryteuthis pealeii
CACATTTTTAGTCAATTGAAATCGATAAGAACTTGAACAAATGCCGAATTCATGTCAAATGTTACAGCTAGAAATTCTGCAAATTCAATCTCCATTATACATAAGTTTTTTCCAAAGACTCGTTGACCAAAGGAAGAGGTTCGTGTTATACAAGAGTGCATGTTATACACAGTCAATTACGTTGATTACATAATAAATAGATAACAAATTGATATTTTGTATAACAATTGAGACGAAGTCTGTTAAAATATAAACTGGCATAAAAACGAGGGTGTCTCAATGAATTCTTCTTTGCAGAAAAATAACTGCAGACATTTATATTCATCGATGTTGTTTTAAATTTATGTAGCCTAAACAGAGGACCCAACCCCTAACCACAGACAGAATGTGACACACGGTCAATTTTTAACGGGGGAAAATTCATTTGAATTGAGAATTTCTCTTCTCCAAGTCAAGTTGCTTAACAAAGGCTAAAGTATAAAGTTTATTTAGCCATTGCTGATGGGAAGAACATGTGGATTCATGCCTTTTTCAAATGCATTCGTGCAAAATAAATAGTAAATAGCATTTTCCAAAATAAAACAAAGAGTGGATGTAAGCACGGATAGGCGGTGGATAATACATATTCAGTAGGAGCGTCAGGGATGTGAATGAAAAGTCTCGTTCAACAGTCATCAGACTATAAAATGACCTGATCACCTCAACTTCAGGAATTGGGCCATTGAAACAAGGATTAAAGAAACATTTTGTAATAGTTATCGTCAAAGGAAATGGACTTGGTAATAAGAGTTAACATCCTGGTCGAGTCTGTTTGCATTTCATATAGCGCTAATTCTTTTGGGAAAGGTATACATCCAACTATTCTCCTTCTAGATATGGGTAAATAGAGGAGCAGACTGGGGTTTTAAACTTGGGTAGGCAACCACTTTAGGAGAAGGAAAACTAAATTCAAACTCCGCTTAAGAAAAGGTCAATGTGTCGTATTTCATATAGATCTAATACCCTAGGGGAAAATATGCATCTGACTATTCTCCTTCCATCTATGGGTAAATATTTGGATAGACTGGGTTCTTTATTCTGGTTTAGGCAACCAGTCTATGAGAAGGACATCTCTGAATTCAAACTCCTCTTCAGAAATGATTAGTGTCGCATTCTGCCCGTCTGGTGAGGGTAGGGGGTAAATACATATTTATCTTCCCTGAAAAAAAAACCCCGGATCACCTTCGCTGTCGGCAATGTTTATGAGCATAGCCAGCAGGCTTGTTGAAGATAAATACTATTTTGTAGCTGGAAACATTCTCAATTGATTAATGTTATTGTTATTCCTATATCTGTTGTAGTTTCTGTTGAAATAGTTAGAAGGTATTACTTTCGGAGTGACCCACGTACATCTTGGAACAACAAATATTGTTCTAATTTAATTGACTGAAACAAGACGAGAAATTATAAAACCAGAAGGGCATAAAATGTCTGAATAATGAGACAACGCTTTAGGTGTTTTCATTCTGTGCGAATCAGTCGCTGAGTTCAGTTCATCTATTTAGTAGATTTTTATTATCCTTTAATACCGTTCATTTAACATTTCCTTCGTGAATGGTGCTTCACGAAAACAAGCAAATAAATCATAATCAAATCAAAAAGATCCAGCAAAATACAAGTTTGTAACCAGACGTACATACGAGTTGAGCTCAAAAGAGTAGCGACACCGAAGCTGTAGTTACCAAGACAGAAATGAACAATACATGAAACGTTAATTATCTTTAAAATACAATATATGTTCAAAAAGTAGTGATACTGAAGTTGTATTTCCCAAGACAGAAATGAACAATGAATTAAATGTTACTTTTCTTGATCAAGTATTTTAACAGGATCAACTAGTATTCATGTATCAAATATTCAAAGTGGGTCATCTTGTATTCATTTATCAAGTATTCAAACAGGATTATCTTTTATTTCGTAGTCAAAGTTGACCATCTATTTATTTATCAAATATTAAATCTGGGTCTTCTAGTATTCATTTTTTCAAGTATTCAATATTCATTTTGTATTCATGTATTAAGTATTTAAACTGTGTCATATAATATTCATTATCAAATATTCAAAGTGGGTCATCTTGTATTCATTTATCAAGTATTCAACAGGATCATCTTTTATTTCGTAGTCAAAGTTGACCATCTATTTATTTATCAAATATTTAATCTGGGTCTTCTAGTATTCATTTTTCAAGTATTCAATATTCATTTTGTATTCATGTATTAAGTATTTAAACTGTGTCATATAATATTCATTTATCAAATATTCAAAGTGGGTCATCTTGTATTCATTTATCAAGTATTCAAACAGGATCATCTTTTATTTCGTAGTCAAAGTTGACCATCTATTTATTTATCAAATATTTAATCTGGGTCTTCTAGTATTCATTTTTCAAGTATTCAATATTCATTTTGTATTCATGTATTAAGTATTTAAACTGTGTCATATAATATTCATTTATCAAATATTCAAAGTGGGTCATCTTGTATTCATTTATCAAGTATTCAAACAGGATCATCTTTTATTTCGTAGTCAAAGTTGACCATCTATTTATTTATCAAATATTTAATCTGGGTCTTCTAGTATTCATTTTTCAAGTATTCAATATTCATTTTGTATTCATGTATTAAGTATTTAAACTGTGTCATATAATATTCATTTATCAAATATTCAAAGTGGGTCATCTTGTATTCATTTATCAAGTATTCAATCATGGTCATCTTGTATTTATTTATTTTCCTCTCCTATGGTAAATCATTTTATAATTACAAACCTCGTCAAACCAGTAAAATAATTATTTTAACCAAGAAAGACTTCAGTTACCTGAAGTCTTTAACATTTATAGTACTGGCATACAACAAATGTAAGACAGATTATGAGTTTGAGTACCTTTTTAACCACACATCCAAAAAGAATGAACAGGTTTTAGCGTACAACATGAATCAATCTCATACAAATAACCAATTACAAATGATTGAAATGTAAAATGATCAATTTTGAAATGATTAATTAATATTACCGAAACAGAATCAGAGATAGGAACAGTTTCTGACTCATGCTTGGAACATTGATGACGTCATTTGCAGTAGGTCAACAACAACCTTACTGGTGAAAAGTTGGTTGAAATATAAGTAGAAATGAGAGGGAAAAAGGACAGCTTTTATTTCCATTGATTATGACACATTAAGAACGGAATTAATTTCACAATAAAGAAGTGATGACAGATTCATAAAATGTCGTAAGAAATGGTTAATGCGTGTATTAGATACAGAAATAAAGGAACGAAGAACGAAGCGTTTTGTTAACATGAATCCCGTAACCCCTATAATATAATCGAATTTCTTTAAGAGCTCCATAATCTAAAGCTGTCTTGATACAAATAGTTTGAATTGATGAATTAGTACAATTTTATTTGTGGAGAGTCACAAAATAGTAATTATTCTTATTGTTACATAATCTATGCTGTTGCATAAGATTATTGTCAATCCCCTGTAATTCTGAGGGGATGACCCTTTTCATACCATGACCG
This sequence comes from Doryteuthis pealeii, assembly GCA_023376005.1. NCBI lineage: Eukaryota > Metazoa > Mollusca > Cephalopoda > Myopsida > Loliginidae > Doryteuthis > Doryteuthis pealeii. The sequence goes on from CM042152.1 coordinate 109,402,829, forward strand.
GGTCCTCCCATGGAAAATTACAGAAGCCCGCCAAAATACGTGAAGTCACGTGGGACATGTTCGGTCCCCAGTTTGCAGTTAGACGTCAGGCAGAGCAGTCGGCCATTTTAGGTCCTGCTTTAAACTGGAACTCACGCGCGCTATGTTAGAGGATTATGTATAGTTAAGGAAATAAAAGTTTGGATAATTGATATGTCCTTGTGGTTATTGAATGTCTTGGTAACAAGACTAAGAAATGACGACCAGCCAGCAGGATCATAGCAACAGAAAACCAGACCAAGGTCCCCAAGTCAAGATCTTAGACGCAAGATCTTAGAAGATGCCAGACCAAGTCAAGATAGATGATAGAAATACCAAAGACGATCAGAATACTAAAGACGTCCAAGAAATAGAATTAAAGAAAGAGGTATGCAACATTATAATTATTTAGTGCCAGTGAAGAAGGCGCTATGCAACATTATCAGTTGAGCATTTAACACTGTTTGCATAAATCCAAGAATGGCTGAAATGATAGTTTTCACACAATAATATGATATCATCTATTCTTATAACACACCGGCCAGTCAGCCCGGGGGAGTAGAATACACTTGCTGCAATTCTTCAGAGGTAAGACCTTCCACCAATGGGACTACCTGTTGGCCTTTGGTGATGTCCTGTGATGCTTAACGACGTTTCTCTGGTGGCTGAGCAGTCTACTTGCAACATTCTACTTTGGACCTTACTTGGGCTTGGTGGTCGGTCGGAGTGGCACCCCCCCCCCGATACTCGGGTTGATGAAGTCAAGTCCGAGCATATATATGATTATCTCAAACCAATTGGTCTTATGGCAATCTCCCAATCCTCAGACACCGTCTTCTAAACACATATATATGTGTTAGAAGACGGTGCCTGAGGGTTTTAGTGTCCTGACTATGACACTAAACTTCATCTGTTGGTGAGGTTCCAATTCTGGAGTTCTCGAGCGAGTGAAGATACCCTTAATTGCCATTACTCCCAGGTCCACTCCGATCCGCATTGTTAGGGCCACATCTTTGGTTTGAATAGATAAAGACGAGTTAAAAATGACTTAAAATATGTTTAGAATAATAAAGTTAAAAAATGGATACCCAACAAGAATGAATTAGACAAAAACGTTTTCGGCATAAAATAACCCATGGGTTGGCATGCCGTAAAATCTCACAAAACAACTAATGTATAATACACATAATTAATGCAAATTATATGATATAAAGTGTACCGTTGTAAGCAATGTTACCGGGCCGGACAAGTTAGAGGTTGTTCACTTAATTAGCAGTAAATAACCTGATAACAGATAAGACGCAATATATTTTTATTTATAAGCCCTATGATATAATTTCAAAATATTGACACAAATAGCTTTAATAGTTAAAATGGAATAATTTTAGCAGCGGGGGGGGGGAGTCACAAAATTTTAATTATTCTAATAAATTGACCATATATACATTGTAAGCATATATTCAATAATGGATATATTGCGATGGAAATAATATATTCCTTCGAATAAAAGAAATAGAAAATATCCTTACAAGATATTATTAAAATTTGGTTTTATGTATTTATTCGTATGGGTCATTTAATACCGAACTTTGATACAGAGAGTTTCTACACAGTTGTATGTTCATTTCTAAATGTTTCATTACGATCGTAAGTATATTTTCAACGTTCCATTGTATTCTCTAAAATAGCATCGTTTAAAAAATTGTTCAGATCCATTTGTTTATACACAGTTATATGATATCATGTATTCTTATCTGAAACCAATAATTTGCACGCAGTTATATAGTTTCTTGTAATCTTAATCCTAATAATCTAATAATAAATAAGACGTAAAAGAATTTCCTTTTAGAATTGAACCTTCTGGCTTCATTAAATATTCCTTAAACCAATTAGATTAAATTAGTTGAATTAACAGTATAATTATTTTTTATAAAAATGCAGAGGAAAGCATTATGGAATAAACTTATGTTGGGAAAAAGATATGGAAGGAGCTTGTATTTTGAATTCCTAAAACAAATACCAGCAGAAGTCTATACATACCGATAAGTATGACCTCAACAAAAAGTTTGGCATACCTAATAGAAATGAAAAATGACTCCAACAAAAGAACTGTCAATTGAAACAACACAAAGCTTCCTAAAACTCATTCAAGAGGGCAATCCACAGTGGATTATGGTGAAAGACGTTAGTTGTTTTCTGTCAACCGTGTCGTAAATCTGGTGCAAAAACTTTTAAAAATGGAGTTATTAACAAAGGAAAACGTACCAGGAAACGTAGACTAGAAAAGACATCAAAGCGCCAGGTTAGAAAACTCAAACCAATGTATTGAAAATAAAAGATGTACAACATAACAAATGAAAAAGAAATGGGGCGAAACAAGAGTGGAATAAATCGGCTGAATGAAATGGGTTTTGCAATTACAAAAGTGAAACGAACACCAGCACTAACACAACAAAGTCAACCAACATTAAAACATAAAAGAAAATGAGTATAAATTGGCTCAATCAAAACAATCATATTGTGTGGATAAGTGTATGAAAGTGATGTTCAATGATTTCATTGGCCAAGGCTCTGGACTGTTTGAAGAAAACAAGTAAATTTTATACGAGGTTGCATGTCATTTAAAAGACTAATAGCAAGACATATATAAAAATGAATGCACATGTGTACATAATAATACATCTTATTATGTGATAATTCATATTATCACAATGTAAATTAAAGCTTTTCTTTTGAAAAAAACATAAAATCAATGAAATGGCGAGCGAAAAGTCCAGATCTAAATCCAATTGAAACTTTATGACGGAAATTTAAAAAAATGTTCACGAGAATGCTCCATTACCTAAAAAAATCTATTCCCTTTCGGAAATGTTGGAACCACTTTGATCAAGAACATTGCTTTAAATTAGTGAAATCCATTCCAGAAAGAATTAAGACTGTCATAACAGCTCGAATGAAGAGTCAAATTATTATTAATTCGATAGTTTGTAATGAATTCAATATCATTTGTCCTTCACAATGAGTTATCTCATAATATTTTCCTCTGGATGACATGGGAAAAATTATACCATGAATCTACATAATTCAGTGTAGCTAGTTACGTATATTTTGTGAAGCCAAAATGTTCAGCTATTAAAGAACAACTTTTGTTAGGGGTAATATAAATAATAATAAACATATTTCTTGTATGAAAATCAAATACCGGTTACCTCCATGCCCGCAATTCAATGTTATTGTCATTAATTAATTTAATGTATTTTTTTAAAAGTAGGGCCACTTTAGCTCAGGAGATAGAATGTCCAACTAGGACCCACAAGGGTCTGTGTTCGATACCGGCCCACGTCAACTCAGCGTATGAGTAGCACAGGGATCTGTGTGGTAAAGTAAAGAGCTAATGGTTGCTGTGGCGCTCCACCTCCGACGCCAAAACAATCTCCTTGGTCTAGCGCTAGTAAAAACGGGATAGACTCCCTCGCTGTCTGGCTGGTACCGAATTCAGGCCACTCCGAAGACTTTACTTACTTATATTTTCTGAAGTCAGAATGTTCAACTATTAAAAATTATTTTGTGTCTTATATGCTATTAGTTTATTTACTGCTGAATAAAAAAAGACTGATGTGAACATCCTCTAAATGTGCTAATTCATAATTTTGCCTGTAGTAGTATGTTGCTCTCTGTCCAACATGATTCTTGGGAGATGTTTTACCGAGATATTCGTTTTGTAGGTATGAATATCCCACATTTTTGAAGAATCTAAAGACTCATTGTAAAGATGGTAACTACATTAAATGTAGATACCCAGTCTGCTATGCCGTCTCACTTCCTTAGAATCTCGACGACATTTGTGAACGTTTTCTTTGTGAAGATCAGTGGAAGTTGTTTACAACGTGCCCGGCTCGCTTACTGACATAATTTAATCACGGCAGCATAATCGTTCATGCAATCGTCGTCAGTTGGGTCAATTCGGTAATGATTTGCTTTCTTACTCGGAAGGTTCTTCGAAATCGACGCTCAAATCTAACTGGTGAATCGTTTCGGAATTAAATTTGATCTTAGCTCTGCGTAATCGGCTTAAAAGAGCTAACGATGCCCTTGTTTCTGACATTATCTCTTTCTTCTTTTCTCTCAAATATATACACACTGAATTTTATACAAACCTTCACATAGAATTGATCAATTTTTTTCTTCTGTGACAAATAGACATACTTCAAAAACTGTCGTTTAAGGTTGCTTCGTGACATATATTTAACAAAATGAAATGTTCAACAAATCTCGCACAATTTGATCCCAGATGAGGGAAGGGAAATGCTAGGAGGAGCTCTCAAATTATTTTTTGACTAACGAGAAAAGAGACCCCTTTGGTTTGAATTCAGGGTTCTCTTTCTCATATACCGTTTGTCATAAAGAGCCCAGTCTGCCTTACTACTTACTCATAGGTGGAGGGAGAATAGTTGGATTTGTACCTTTCCCAAGGGTATTAGCGCTATGTGAAATGCAAACACCACGAACCCCCACAATATTAATATATGTAACCAGGTATTTATTTAATCATTTATCTAATTTATGGTTTGGCACAGCTGATACTTGACCACTGACCATTCTCTCAATAGCCAAGGAATATTTTCTCTTTATCTATTGCATTTGAAAAAAATTGCATTTGACCCAAATTAAGATTTAAAAAAACTATACTATTCAATGTATATAGATAATGTGCGTGTTTGTGTATATGTCCAGCCAAACCATGTTCTTCCTGTAGTATTTATACATTCAATTGTAACTTTTAAATTGAATTAATTAAAGAATTAACATTATGTTTCAAAGTTAGGGTATCGAAGACATGAAGTCAACGGCACTTGGTATCTAACAGCTTCTCGTCATTTTCAGTGTGATTTTCAAACCAAGTCAATTATTTGTGTTTATATTTTTCTTTTTATGCTGTTGTGTGGTACATCAGGGAAGGGGTCAAACAGTTAATTCTCGATTAATTTGTGGGGCATGGTGTTGAGGCTGGTTTCTTTGAGTGAATCATCTGAGTCATGATGGCAAGGCTGTAATATATATATATATTATATATATATATATATATATATATATATATATGGTTTCAAAGCAAAGCATTATGTAAAAAGACGAGAATACACAAAAGAAAATGCAAGAATCTAGTGATTTTTACCGTTAATGCAGTGGTGCCAGCTATTATATAATTCATTATATATTTCAGTTTTGACAAGACATCCCTATTAAAATAAATCTAACTTTTCTACATAACAAAACCAAAAGTCATCAATCATAAGCATCATGAAGTCATGCCGACAATACAGATTCCGTTGACCCTCTCTTGCCATCCGTTCCTATCGGCTATCGCTTTTGGTATGTCCTCTAGACCGCACCCAGTGTTCGTACAGACCAGATGAATGTAATTTTTTGCTGGTTAGCCAATATCATGGTAAGCCCTCTATCGGAATCTAGTGTCTACACAGAGCAGCTGAATGTAAGTTTTTTAGTGGTTTGCCGACATAGATGTGTCCATGAGTAGAAATCCATTGGAGATCGTTGATTCTCACTCCACCAGTGCCTAGCCTGTCTGGCTCATCTTATATGTGTGGGTTCCAAGATGGGAGGTAAATTATCGCACAACTCCTGTTTTGTAGGGTGTTGCTTCTAGGATTTGTTTTAAACAGCACGCAGCATCCCTGTATAGTTCTCATCTGTTTATTCTTCTCAACCGTTTTGTTAAAATCCAAGTGGTGCAGACATACAGTAATACTAACATGGCTACAGCGTAGAAGAATTCCCATTTCATTTTATCAGAGACTTCAGATTTAATTCATTTTCAAAGGCGATAGTATTTCTCCATGGAAACATAAATCTTGATAGAAAGAACAATTTCGACAGTGATTTCATATCTCTAAGCGCCTCTGCAATTTTGAATTTGAAGAGTTTGAAATAAGAAATTACTTATTGAAATCAAGTAAAAATTTACGAAATTTAATTTCGTATTGCTTTGTCAATATGAAAGACAATAGAGCAATTGTTTGCGCATGCGTATACGTTACCTGTGTCTGTGTGTTTGAATGTAGTAAATCATGGCTACAAAAGCAAGTCAGTAATTTTTGTTTAATTTTTTTTTTTACTCGAACGAATATGTCTTCAATTTCAGAACTTGGAATTCAAAACGTGTTATTACTAATAAAATGAAAGAATTTGCTCAAGACGAACGTATTGTTATTCACAAAGAACAGAAAGTAAAATATTTCAACGAAGCAACAAAAAAGAAAGGAATAAAGAGGAGGGAAAATAGGAATGTTTGAAAGAATGAGGTAAATGTTCGAAGGTGGAACGACTGAAAATGGAGAAGGAATAAAAATAAAAGAATGAACAACAAATAAAGAAATGAAGAATCATCGGACGAAATAAATGAAAACAATTGAAATATTGTCAACCATTTTTGAATGCACTTTTCCATTAATTCATTTTCTTATCTTTGTTCATCACACTAGAGCAAAAGAGTGTGATAATGAACAATGAAGAGACATTCTCCATATATTTTCTTTTTTTTTCTTCTTTTTTTCTTCTTCATTTCTTTGTTGTTGTTGTTGTTAATATTCAGTCTATTGATCAATGCTTCGACACTAATAGATGACAAACCAATTCGATTCGTACAACCATTTTCCGTTTATTTTTATTTTTTTTCAAAGCTGCAGGAAAAGAGAGTAGCAGGCTGGAAAAAGGAGAGTATTCAAATGTTGATAAGAAAGAATGAAAAACAAAGTGAATATGAATGGCGCATTGTTCCGATTTATGTTTTAGCTCAATTGGATTAGCTTTAGGAAATTAGCACAATAGACGGTTTTTGTTAAATGACTATCACTCTCTCTCTCTCTTAGAGAATTTGCATATTGAACTGAAAATAGAAATTTACAGGAAATATTTTAATTTTAGATCTTCATAAAGAAAATATACACACATAGTAATTAGAAGAAATCATTAAAAGACAAACGAGAAATATCGAAAGCAAATACTTATATATATATATATATATATATATATATATATGTCTCTATTCGTATTTATTCCTGTTCATATATGTCTCTATTCTTATTCATTCATGCTCATCATCTGGCCAAATGTCGGTATCAGCCAGACAGCGAGGGAGTATATCCCCTTTTCACTAGCACTAGACCATATGCTCCTGTGACGAAATTGAAGGGCAGACCTATGAACAAGCGGATTCCCAGCCCCCACAAACAAAGTGCGTCAGGATATGTTTGGCCTGTGCAAAGGGGTGGTGGTGGTAGTGGCGAGTGGCTACGGATATTCGAACTCGCTACCTCCTCGTAGCTGAAATGCTGTTGGCAGAGACCCGGATGAGGTATATCGGAATTTGCATGAGGGTGGCCGAACGAGCAGAAATAAGACCGACAGTCGCTGAAGAGAGAGTGAGGAAGAAAGCAAGTGTTTGGACGGCAAGTGAAATCTGACGACTGCTATTTGGGGTGTCAGGAAGTGAGAGTAATGGGCTCAGTTGGTAGAGCCTGTGTTGACGGCGAATGGAATTACATTTCGTTTGCTGGAGAGACTTGCAAAAGATTAATATTATCTTAAATCTTTTAGACCATCCAAAAGAGCTCCTCAATTTACTGCACATATCTCTTGGGTATTAGCGCTATATGAAATATAAAGAGGCTCGTTCAGGATTTGAACTCGTGTTGCCGATTCCATTTCTTTCAACTATAACTATTACGCCACGCACCAACACGCCGTTGATATTCCCGCCTAATTCATTATTATTAATTAATTTTCAAAAATTAGGTACGACTCCAATTACACTTACTCTCCCAAAATTATCGGCAAAAAGCCATTCAAAAAAACCGTGTTTACAACTTATCATATCGTCGTGTAATAAAAGTCACTAGAATGGAATATTAACCTACTCTAAACAAATCATAAAATCTAAGAAGTCCTTTAGTGTAGAGGTTATGGGATCGCCTGTCAGCTTGGCAGTCCGGTTTCAAATCACACACGGGCGGTCTTCCGATCTATAGCTCTGCTGATGAGGCTAATAGGCCGAAATGTACATACAGAGATTGATTTTTCTCGATTTGTTTAGCCATACATTAATAGGTATTCCCGCCTAATTCATTATTAATTAATTAATTTTCAAATTAGGTACGACTCCAATTAAGCATTTATTCTCCAAAAATTATCGGCAAAAGCCATTCAAAACAAACCGTGTTTATATATATATATATATATATATATATATAATATATATATATATATTAACAGAAAATGTAGTATAAACTGTTGTACGTTATTTACATTTGTGTGTAGTTGTTTCTTAAGAGATGTTTTCGAAAATGCTCCAATCGAATATGAAGAATTCGTAAATAGATTTTACCCATGGGTAGAACCTGCATAGGTACTTCCACCCAGAATGAGGAGTAATGGCAATGAAGGGATACGCAACACTCCCCATATCTCCAGAAGTGGAGTCCCGCTATCATATACAGTTAAGTGCCACACCCAGAATCCCCCTCATTAGGAGTTCATAATCCTCTTCAGTATAGTCTGAGCTCTACAGACAGTGCTGTCCACTACTTGTATTCCGTTATGCATAACACAACAATATGGCATTTCTTTCCGACGCTCTTTAGTGTTATAGCAATTTGTATAAAAGACACTTGTCAATATTTTTTAGTATACACAATGGTAATTATGATATTTTGCGTATATTTTATCGGAAGAATTAATGAGAAAACGATGTGCTATAAAAACCGATATCCTAATCTTTCAACAGAAATGTTTCTATTAAAAAGCTTTTCTATGTAATCTTTATTAATTACAAAGAAGAGTCGGTTTATATTTCCTCTGTTAACTGCAAAACGGTTTGATCTAAAACTGCCAAATTATATATGCATACTTATTAGGCGGGTCCCTGTGGCGTGATGGTTAACGTGCTTGACTGCAGCATCCTAGTTAGCAAGTTCGAACCCAGGCAGGCTATTACGTTCACTTTCAGACAAATACCCTGGTAAAAAGGTTTGGATCCTCTAAACCTCCAACAATGTATGAAATAGGACCACAACTGTTCTTCTACAAGGATGGTTATGGCATTAAATTACCCATGAAGTTTGATATGCTATTAAAAAAAAACAAACAAACCATACTTATTAGAAACAAAGGAAGGTAAAAACGTAAAAAAACTTATCTTTACCAACACCTCCGTACGAGAAATATATGACACAAGGTCAATTTATTAAGCGGGTTGAACATAAGTTCAAGATTTTCCTTCTCATAGACTGGTTGCTTAACCAAGATTAAAGAGTCTATCATGCACTAGTATTTGCCCAAAGTTGAGGGGAGAATACATGGGTTGTACCATTCCCCGGGGCATTAGCGCAAAATTAGTCGCTAATTTGAACCTGGGTCGTCGATTTCATTTTGAACGATGATAAACCTTCGATAAAGGCTCAAGAAATTAGCATAGTCATCATCGGTGATAGTTTGCCCTGTTTCTGGGGATTATGGTGTGGGATTCCTAGCTGTCATGACCCCAGTGGATGTATGGGTCAATTGCTGTTGTACATAACTTTCATCTCTGTGAGAACTTGTATGTTTGTAGTGGAGCTCCATGCCTCCAATACAACCAAAACTGTTTACCAGCATGCATAATAGATCTTGAACCATACACCACTTCCTAACAGCAATAATATATATATATATATATATATATATATATATATATATATATATGGATGTATGTATATATAGATATATGTGTATATATATATATATATATATATATATATATATATATATATATATATATAATATCATAACAGTCGGAACTTGAAATATTTAAACAACCAGGTTAAGTTGTTTCAAAGGCATTACTGTGATGATAATCGGTTCTCATATATATATATATTATATATATATATATATATATATAATATATATATATATATATATATATATCAGGGAGTACTTTATATATTAGCATATATATATTTCACAACCTTATTCTCGCTCTTTTTATATGCGTGTGTTTGTCATTATATGAGTATAACCTCCGTCTAATTGTGTTTATGAGATTGTCTTCAGTTCCATATTAATGCTAGGAGTTTTCTCTCCCGTCTTTTCTCGTAAACATATTTCAAATTGTTTTCCTTTCTTCTGTGTCATAAATAAGTCTAATAAAAACAAATAAATAAGATAAAGACAACAAACGAAAAAAACTTTTTCAGACACGAAAAACAGAATCTGACAAATCAGCATCGCCCCCCCCCCACCATTCTACAAAGAAAGAAAAGAAATAACATCTAATAATTCCTTTTATTAGTCATAGAAGGTAAATAATTGCTATGTTCTTTTCGTTCCCTTTAAAAACATTCGTATCTTTCTTGTAAACATGAAATATACTAATTTAATGCCAAAAATTCAGAAATTTAAAAGAAAACCTTGTAAATACAGGACCCTATGACCTTTAGGCACCTCTTTTGCTTTGCTGATTCATAAGTACATTTTTTCATTTACACCGTCAACATCCGGTTGTTTATAACAGACGATTTTTATAGGTTTTTTTAAATTATAAAACTAACCCTTAACCCTAACCCTAACACTAACCCTAAACCTAACTCCTAACAACAACCGGATGTTGACGGTGTAAATGAAAAAAATGTACTTATGAATCAGCAAAGCAAAAGGGGTGCCTAAAAATCATATGGTCCTAAATACATAGCAGCATTATACACATATCAAGTATTTACCCTTTAAACTCCAATCGTAGTGTAAAGTCGTCGCGGTGTCCTAAAGTCGGTATCAGCCAATCTGCGAGGGAGTCTTTCCCCTTTTCACTAGCGCTAGACCAAGGAGATTGTTTTTGCATCTGAGGTGGAACGCCACACCTGCCAACAGCTCCTTACTTTACTGCATATATCTCTGTGCTACTCATACGCTGAGTTGGCGAGGGTCGGTATCGAAGTAGGAACCTTGTGGATTTTAGCCGAACGCTCTACCGACTGAGCGTAGTGTAATGGTTAGCAAACTAGTCTCGTCGATCCATTACTACTAAATAGTGAGTACAATTCTTCCTGGATCTCCCATAGTTACGATCTTGTCTCACATCCTACCTGTGGGAAACGGGTTGGGTAAATGCGTATCATTTATATTCATCTCATTTACCTGGTCACTTCCTCCTGTCAGTGGGGCTTAGATTATGTTGAGTGTGTTCTTTGCAGAGGTGACTGTGTATGACTAAAATATATTCTCCCCAACCCGAGTGGGTTGAGCACTTTGGAGGGGATTCCGTTAATGACCGCCAATAACGCTTAAATGCAAGTTTCTCCTATAAAACGGATGGAACTATCTCTGACGTTCTTTACATATATACACATGTATGTATTTATCAGTTAAAT
>CM042152.1:109421766-109424266 GCA_023376005.1 Doryteuthis pealeii
AAGATGCATTCAAATCCTTGAGCCAAAACCTTAATAACCCACGGTTATTCTAACTTAATGTAACCTACAAATTCTAACTGGATTCTATCAAGATGTTAAAACCTGCGGATCCGCTACAGGTTTCATGTTTTCCATACTGCTGGGCTCCTACAGTCCAGATAGTGTTTATAGTAGTCAACACCTTCACGATTTAATCTCTTCTTTGTTCAGGTTTAGATATTTCCCGCTACTTTTACCGACAAAGCTCAGCAGTGACAACGATGGAAGTGACGGGGTTTGGTGTTTCGAAGAAACGGCGAGCTCATCATCGATATCGATGGTCTAACGTAAAAAGTCACATTTCTTTCTTTTTTTTTTTTTTTTTTTTGTCGTAATTATTTGTCATTGTCCCTCCTGAACATTCTCTTTGTTCTTTTCACACTTGTTTTGCAAAACTGTCTTTAGACCACTCCAACCCTTTTTTTTCTCTCTTTCATTTCTATTAACTTCTTTATTTCTTCTTTTATTCTTCTTTCCCGTTTCTTTCTCTTTTAACGCCTTCTTTTCTATCAACATTTTCTTTTGTTTGCTTTTGTTTTCCTTCGACCTATCTTTTGGAAGCATTTGATTAATTTCGCACTTCTATTTGCCAAGTTTGATTTAATTCTCTGGCGGACATTTTTGATGTTCTTTTTATTATGATTTATGATATTGCTAAAAGCAACTTGGGCGACTTCCTTCTTTCGCATAGACGTGCACGCACATTTCTTTCCTTCTTTTCTTTTTCTAATTTTCTGTTTGCACATTCGCCAGAGAGTGAATACATTTACCCATACTTAACATTGTGCAAATACATGTAGGTATGTGTCCAAGAAAGGCGCTTGACATAGAAGCCTTGTGGACATGATTGGATGGCGGAGGTCACGGTCTAAGAACTTGTGAATGAGGTGCCGTGACATGCGCAGGCGTAGTTCTTGTGTTTGTTAACACTTGTACTTCTGTGTTAAGACAATGCTCGTCCATTTTTTATGCTGGATATTAGATATACTTTTTTTACAGATGCTATAGTTGTCGGAGAGTTCACTGAGAATAGATATCCTCTGTAAATTTGAGTGGATTAGAATTGTTAATGTAAAGTACTTTACAGATACTATAACTCTCTGAGAGTTTACTGAGGATATATGTCCTCTGTAAATTTGAGTGGATTATAATTGTTAATGATATTGTTGTTCAGTGAAAAGTGTAAAGTTATCTCCTTAAAATTCTAGATGTAGCAGTAGTGAGTTTCTTATCCAATATATCCATCATGAGAAGGATGTGAGACTAGGTCAATTTTTAAGTGGGTACAATTGGTTTAAATTGAGAGGTTTTCTACTCCTAGACTGATTGCCTTACGAAGGCTAAAGAGCCCAGCCTGTCCTACTCTGTATTTATAGTTTGGAGGGCGTGCTGCTGGATTCGTGCCTTTCTCTATGGCATTAGTGTGAATAGAAACACAGACAGCCTCAACCAGGATTTTAATTCTGATGCCTGATTACACTACTTACGACGATAACGTTAGTCGATTGTGCCTCCTAGTAGTAGTAGCAGCAGCAGCAGCAGCAGTAAGTAGTAGGAGGAGGAATTTAAATTGCAGTGCGTGTGTTTGTGGGGGCGGTAACTAGCTACCAGTCCAATTTGATAATTTGACAGCGGTAGTCAGTCACTGTTTTACTTACATTGAGCGCGTGGAAGTACAGTTATTGTCGCTTTACTAAAATAGTTTCGATAATAAAACATACATTTTTATTTTTAATTAGCACCAAGTTTGTATCTCAAAATCCTAGTTAATTTTTTGAGTCTCAAACAGAAAAACATATTCTGATTTATGTCTGTACCATTTGTGAGTGTGATCAATTTTTAATCTCTTGCACCATTTCCAGTGGATCACTATTTCCACCCAGTCATACCTACACTTGTATTAATTTTTATGTCAGTTTGCTGTATAAGTTTATTATCTGATTAACCGTTTCACTAACTCTACATAAGTTTCCTTGTCCTTTGGTTCATCTGTCGGATTTCCACTCTTGTCCATTTTAAGAATGGTCCGGGTATCTTACGAGAGAAACAGCCCAGGTGTTCATTTCTTTGATGAGATTTCTGCACAGAGCTTGGCTTCTTGATCTAATCTAGGGTTCCGGCTATTAGTACCAATTTAGTAGTTTTAAGGTGCCACAATTTTTAAATTTTTATTTTCAGGTTGTTGTATTTACTTATTTAATAAATAATAATAATAATAATAATAATAATAATAATAATAATAATAATTATTATTATTATTATTATTATTATTATTATTATTATTATTATTATTTTATTATTATTGTTGTTGTTGTTGTTGTTGTTGTTGTTGTTATTCACACTTGTCCTAGCCAATGGTTCACTGGAGGCTGATAATAAGAGCTAGAAATTAACCTATTTTCTATGTAAAAAAAAAACAAGCAAATTTGCATCATTCATTATTTACATATTTTCTGATAAC
>CM042152.1:109426766-109456766 GCA_023376005.1 Doryteuthis pealeii
ATTGTCTTTTATCTATGCAGTCAACGACGTAATTATTCGTACACCAATCAATTTTGAATATTTTAATCCATTTCTCACAATCCAATGCTCATATGATGCCAGTTCTTTTATATGTTAATAAGCACAAAAATGAATATAGAACTTATGACATTATGACATTTGACATAGAACTTATGAAATTATGACATTTGTCAGGCGAATTACGCAAAATTGGAATCTATAGAATTATTCGTACAGAAGAAATTTTAAATCTATATTTTCGTGTAAGTATAAGTAATTTACCTGATTATTTTATCGGCGAAGCATTTTATACTATTTATTCAGGAGAATATTTGTGATAATTCCAGCAAATAACATCACGTGGTGCATAGAGTGTCACCACTGATATTCTTACGTTAACAACACGATGGGGAAGACAAAGGAGCTTAGTGTTGACTTGAGACAGAGAATTATTAATTCCACAAGTCAGGAAATAATTAAAGTACTATTTCAACCCGCTTAGCTATCTCTAGATCTACAGTACAGTCTCTTATAAAGCAGTTTACACAGTTTGGCACGAAATATATTTTTCCTGGGCGTGGAAGAAAAGTCAAATTGATAGCGAGAACTTCACGAAAAGAGTGTCGTAATGTTAACATAAACCTAATAGTTGTTTTGAAAGTTTTGGATACGATAGATATCAGCGTAGGTAGTCGTACAATACATCATTGTTTTAAATAGAATGGGTTGTATGGAAACCGAGCGTCACGAACCCAACTTCACAAACCATGTTACATCGTTGCTCTGTTTTATTTTGCCAAAAGGTTTTGGACAAAGAAAATATCTTTTGGGAACAACTACTATGGAGTGATGAAACAAACAAAAAATTGAGTTTTTTTTGGACAAATGATGTTCAGAATATTTGGCACAAGAAAGGCGAGACTTTCCCGCCAAAGAACACAGTGCTAACATTAAAACATGTTAGCAGGTTTTGAGGGTGTTTAGCACAAGAGGAACTGGACAATTATTTCAATATGAGGAACACTGAAATCTGAAGACTATACTAACATTCTGGATAAAAATCTACAACTATCAGCGCACAATCTTGATCCAGGTCAGCGATTTACTTTCCAGCAAGATAACAATCCCGAAAATAGGTCTAAATCAGTGACTGCATGGCTTCAGAAAAGGATTACAATTCTACCATGGCCTTCAATGAGTCCCTTTTTGAATCCTATTGAAAATCTATGGCAAGAATTGAACGTTTGAATAAATCATCGGTCGCCAAAAAACCATTCAGGTATTAAAATGTGCAACCAATAAGGAATGGAAGAAAATCTCATTTTTTTAGAAATCTCACCAAAAACTTTTGAAAACGATTGCAACAAGCTATAAAGATGAAAAGTCATGTTATAGTCTATTAATATTGTGAAAATTGTCGATTTATTTTCAATTTTTCATACTGTACGAATAATATTTCTCTGAATGTTTGAGATGAGGCTTGATGATTACTATAATCTGCGTTATTCGGACTATTGTCCTCATCTTCATTGGTATCTGTACAACGCTTCGATCGATATGCCCTCCGGCCTTCTTCGGGTATTTCTTGTCGGACTGGGAACCTTCTCGGACTCGGGAATAAAGGGTTAGGTTCAAAGTTCCATGATGGCTCCTGATTACGACAAGAAGGTTCTCGATTACAACAAGAAGGTTCCGAGTCCGAGAAGAAATACCTGAAGAAGGCTGGAGGGCATATCGATCGAAACCTTCTACAGATAACAATGAAGATGAGGACAATAGTCCGAATAACGCAGATAATTGTACGAATAATGTTTCTTCTCATATTTAATAAATTTAACATATCATTCTCAAAAGGGAGTTTTTATTTTTTTATGCTTAATAACATATAAAAAGTCTAGCATCGTACGGGTATCAAATTCTATCAAAAAGGGTGTACACATTATTTCTTCTGTATATATATATATATATATATATATATATATATATATATATATATATATGGAGATACGGTGAGGAAATTAATCCGACAATATGAGAAGAAAATATTTTAAAAATATAACAAACACAGGATGTTAAAATGGTTTTCCTGATCATAACATCCTGTGTTTGTTATATTTTAAAAATATTTCTTCTCATATATATATATATATATATATATATATCTTATTATAATGGAGATTATGTGTTTGTTTGTCTGTAACCGAAACTATATCACTACTCCATTTAGTTATTATACATAACATTCTCCATGAATCATTTTTATTTAAGCCTCAATTATTAATAAATTGTTTTCATTATTAATACTGCTGGTCATATCTACGTACTAATAACATTCAGTTGTATTTATATACAACAATAGCGGTTTACAGTGTGACGGCAAGCCTAATTTGCATATTGATATTTAAAATTTGATTTTGATAATATCTGCTTGGTATTGTTTTATTTCATTTTATCTTAATGAATATGAGTAAAAATCTCGGAGATAAATCTTAAAAGAAATTGATTAACAAAAAAAATAACTGTAATTTTATTCTTTACTTCCTATTTTAACTAAATAATTAGCAATGAAAGACGGGGCGATGGGAGGAAGCTACAGCTGTTATATTTTTCGATTATACCCCTCTCTGTTTAAAATCATTTTATCTGCATTCTTATTTAGCTTCTTTAGACTTTCTAATTTAATATAATATATTATGACATTATTACTTGCACCCGGAGGGTGCATATATTTGCTAGTATATATAATTTGTGTTTATGAGTAACAGTTTACAAAAGATATGTTGCGTAGTTATTAATTTATGAATGTAAATACTTTGATATTATTCAAAAGGGATCACTTGTTTATTATTAGTTATTGTCGAACATTTATTGGACAGATATTTTAGGTGTGCACTCAACAATGATCTGTTTGCTATTCTGTTGACCTTTGATCATTTTAATAACTGCCCTTTCACTTCTCTTTATCTAACTCATCTTCTCTAATACCTATCACTACGTTGTTAATTCCTATACCTAAGGTGTCCGTTAACTGTACGGGTATTTAAATCGGGATTTTGCGTCAGTTAGTTTGACGTAGATCTATTTTTAGAATCCATGAAATGTATTTTTACTGATATGAAATTTTAGAAAACGATTCTTTTTAACTCTCTGCCTACTTTAAACCGTTCACAGCGGATCTCCCACCACTGCGATTATACCGCTAATGTTTATATTTGAGCAAAAAGACTAAGATTACATAATAAATTGAAATATTTGAATAGAATGAGTTCTGTTCCAAATGAATAAAATAAAGAGTTCAGTTCGAAGCTCCGTGAATGCTCACAATTATGACATGAAGTTTCGATAAGAAGATTTTCAAGTTCAAAAAGAAATACAAGAAGAAGGCTGGAAGACTCGTCGGCCAAAACAATGTGTATATAACAATAGATATGAAGAAAACAATCCGAAAAATCTAAATAATTCAAATTATTAAGTTTCATTGGAAAAGTACAGACAAACAGTAAATATATTGTTCAACGAATTCAATATCGAAAAATATTTTTCTTTTGCAGAAACCAAACGGACATTTCTGGTTACCAAATATTTTTGTCACTATCAGTTTCTTATAAATAATCGTAATCGTTAAGGTTAGTATCTTCATCATTTTTCTTTTTATTATTGCGTAACAGAATTACGTAGCGGTGGCCATGTTGGCGTGTATAGGAAATAACCCCTTTGTGACTATACGAATCGTGTATGTTGTTCCTGAACTAATGACAACTACTACTACTAAACGGCTACTACTACAACTCGAATTTGGCCCTATATAACATTTTCTACCATGTCTTTTGCTTGTTTTTGGGGGTGGGATATTTTTTGGGGGTGGGATATTTTTGGGGGGTGGGAATATTTTTTGGGGGATAATTTTTTGGGGGGGTATTTTAGGGGGATGGGATATTTTTTTGGGGGGGGTATTTGACCTCTTGAATTTCGACCTCTTGACCTTTTTTGCATTTATTCATCTGTCTGGTTTTCTTTTTCTTTTTTTTCTTTTCTTTTCAACTTTTTTTATCTTTGTATGTGATAATAGATTATTCCAAACTGCTGAATTTATTCTCCATCAAGAAAACAATCCGAAAAATCTAAATAATACAAATTATTAAGTTTCATTCGAAAAGTACAGACAAACAGTAAATATATTGTTCAACGAATTCAATATCGAAAAATATGTTTTTCTTTTGCAGAAACCAAACAGACATTTCTGGTTACCAAATATTTTTGTCACTATCAGTGATCGTCAAGTTTAGTATCTTCATCATTTTACTTTTTATTATTGCGTAGCAGAATTACGTAGCGGTGGCCATGTTGGCGTGTATTATAAGAAAATAACACCGGGCAGTAATGTACGAATTTAGCTCACATTACATATGGAATAATAGCTACTATCGAATTCATCTCGTGTAGTGTGGCTTTGCATTAAGTCCTTTAGAAAGCGTAGTCGCTTCTGACTGAATCATTATGCTCAAATTTTGGTCACTTTTTGAAAAGCTTGCTGTGCTCAAATACGCATTATACAGTATTTGAAAAATCGTTATATAATGGGAAGGCGCCTTTTGTAATAGTTATTGTCGTAGGAAATGGACATGCCGACGAATTCAAATCCTGGACGAGGCAGGTTGCATATCACGCTAATACCCGTGCAAAAGGTATGCATATAACTATTTCCCCTCCAACTATAGGTAAATAGTAGGAGTGACTTGGGTCTTTTATCTTGGTTAGGCAACCAGTCTAGGAGATGGAAAATTTTGAAATCAAACTTGTTAAATTTAGCTTAAGAAATTGACCTTGTTTTACGTCTTACAGGTGTGGAGGTGTTGGTTAATATGTATAATTTCATAGATATTGACTCCTCAGAAGATTTTAAAATGCATGCCACTTATTATCTTCTGCATAAAAAGTTTTTTTCTCTATATTTTATATATTCACTCCATATAAAACAATTGTTTAACTAATCACAGATCAATAAACAAACTTCCTTACAGCTTTAGATGTTTCTCCAAACTTCCTTCATTAAAGAACTTTGATTTTAATGGAGGCGTCAGTGTGGAAACTTCTAGAAAACTGAAGAAGGAATGTTGGCGTCATTAGCTTCCGCCAACAAAGTATAGAATGGCGGGTCTATAGTAAAGTTGTTGTTCATATGTACTTCTGGAGCCAGACACCTGCCTATCAGCAGTAGCAGTAGATTGAAATTACTTCCATCGTAGTTTAGCACGTTACAAAAGAAGGCAAGATAGAGAAAAGGTTTTAACCCTATCAGTGTTTGAATTTGATTAACAACTTTATATTTTATTATTCTTATTTTTCTCTGGTGCTTGATTCTGATTGGGCAACAATTATCCATTCATTGTTTATGAATGGACCATTAAGATACAAAATGTTGCCTGACAGCATAAATCGCATGAGATATAGATGTTCCTGGTGATTTTATTCATTAGAGTGATTGATTGATTTTAACGGTAACTTAAACCATCTATGGTTATTTTATGCCTAAAGGTGAGGGAATCACGTTTATTGTATGTTTATATTTACATTTCTAAGTTGTTTCGTAATAGTTTTTTTTCCAAACGTGTCCATTGAATGTGAATAATTTAAAACCAGATCTATTTGGTAAAAAAATGGGATCTTAACAGTCATTATCTCTTTGAATCGGATAGGAATTGGGAGTAATGGCAAAAAGGAGTATTCCACATTTCCCAGATTTCCGAAACAGGATCTTCCTTATCAGACACAGTTTAGTGTTATACTCTGGACACCTCTGTTTTTTATGTGAGGGGGTATCAATCCTCTGCAGGGGATACAGTCAGCGTGTTTCAAGACTCATCGATAGGGCGTATAACGGTTACCATAGTAGAAATTTAGAATCAGCGACCCTAATTCAAATTCTGGACCAGGCTGTTTGCATTTCACTTCACGTTCTTGGGTAAAGTCAGGAATCGATCTGTTCTCCACACATCTATGTGTAAATAATAGGTCTGACTGGGTTATTAAGCCTTGTTGCCGAAACCAGTCTAGCAAAAAGAAAAATGAATTCAAACCGGTTTTACTCCGCCGAAACATTCATCTTGTATCACATCTTTCCCGCAGGAGATGTTTGGTTTGGTTTATTGATTTTATCGGAATATCAACCCGTCTGGGGTTATGTCATGCCTAACGTTTAGGAAGTAATACATATTGTGTATTTATATTTATACTTTTTTGTAATTGGTTTTAACAAAAACTACGCAGCAGAGTAGTTGGGTAAAATATTAGTGCACTTTGAAAGCCGCTTTGAATGACTGCGGAGCATATAACAAAAAACATGATGAGAGATAATATTTGAGGGCTGATATGTGATCTTATCCGTGTTGAACGGATTCGTTAAAAACATAAAAGAAAAAATACGAACATAGG
Source organism: Doryteuthis pealeii (assembly GCA_023376005.1). Taxonomy (NCBI): domain Eukaryota; kingdom Metazoa; phylum Mollusca; class Cephalopoda; order Myopsida; family Loliginidae; genus Doryteuthis; species Doryteuthis pealeii. The sequence continues at coordinate 109,433,199 of CM042152.1, forward strand.
AATATGCATAAACCATCTTTGTTAATTTCCTATCATGTGCAAACCAGAGTTTAGGCCGGTTGGGCAGCTTAATTGATTAACAGAACGGGATTAGTTTTTTCAACCGTGTCGCTTATCGATTTTCCAAGTGACTAGCATAGTGAATAATTTATTTTTCTGTTGTGTCGTCAGTTCATCAAATACTTGAAGATTAAGGAATGACTCAACGTATATTTACTTGTGACAAATCACCAAATTAGTTTATTTGATCTTTTGTTATGTATCACCAAGACATGAACTCCCTATATATATATATATATATATATATATATATATATATATATATATATATATATATATATATATAAGGTGTACCTTGAACACCAAAACCGTGGTAGAGAGAAAACTTTTCTACAACTGTAAATTCTCTATATTTTACGAGATATATTGAGCTCTTTTAGATTAACTACTGCAATGAAAACGTGGTAGTAATTTTTTTTATCTATCTATCTATCTATCTATCTATCTATCTATATATATATATATATATATATATATGTGTGTGTGTGTGTGTGTGTGTGTGTGCGTGTGTGTGTGCTTCGTTTGAAAATCGCATTCGCGAGAAATTGTCAAATAAAATACGAAGCACTGAATTCAAATGCAAAACTAGATTGCTGGACATTTTATTCAACATAGGGTAGAAAAATTCCTCTACCTTAATATCTCATATTCCAGTACATGTTTCACATGCTGGAATATCCATTTACGGTTCTAACCCCTACAATACAACTCTCAAGGGAGGCAACATCCCCCTAAAGATCAATGTGGGTAACTCTAGACCTAAATGGGCGCATAAAAATTGCGTCGATCCCTTCGGCATTCCCCTCAAGGGGGTGCCTCAGGCGCTGGGCAATAAACCCAGCCCTGCATCTTTAAATCAAGGGCAGGTATTGCCTGTGGGGGATAGCCCCCTGGGATCGACGCTATTAATTTGCTTAACGATCCGGTGGCCGAAGCTCACTGGACGACTCTGTATATGTCTCTCTCTCTCTCTCTCTCTCTCTGTCTCTCTCTCTCACTCGAGTTTCCCCCCTCCCTCTCGATTACATACTCGATGTTGGGTACATACGGCTATATAACAAAACAGAAAAATCCAAATAATACAAATTATCAAGCCTAATCTAAAAATTCCGACAAACAAAAAGAACAGTGTTGCCAAAACAACTTGAACAGTTTCCCAGTGTCCCCAATGCTTTGAAGAGCTTACTCTTTAGATGACACTCGTATGTATGAAGGTATATATATATATATATATATATATATATTATATATATATATATATATATATATATAAACTTTAAACTATATATAACTTTAATATAAAACCAATTACTGTTCGGTTAAAAACTAAAACGACAGCGCCAACTGAAAGGCAATAGTGCTCAAGACAAATATATCAAAGAAACAATACAAGTCTTGAAAATAGAAAAAGAAACAAGCAAAATGGAAATAAATCAATAATGGAACTCTTGGCGACATCTTTACAATGGAGGAAGAAATAGACAATGTTTCAGTGTGTGTGTGTGTGTGTGTGTGTGAGAGAGAGAGAGAGAGAGAGAGAGAGAGAGGGGGGGGAGGGAGATACTACTATTAGTAAACACTTCCTACCACTACTCCACTTCCACCTACAACTACCCAGTCCCCCAAAACGAGGTAACAATTTGGAATATATATATATATATATATATATATATATATATATATATATATAGAGAGAGAGAGAGAGAGAGAGAGAGAAAGAGAGAGACTAAACGCCGGTGGATCTGTGTGTGGATCTGTATTGACTGGTTGTAATTAAAGAACTACGACAACTGAGTACAACAACAAACAACCCAAAAAATAAACACTGATTGAGTATTTGGCAAGGAAAGATTTAATATAATAATCATCATGGTAATTCTTGAATATTTTATGTACTATTACTACTATTATTATTGTTGTTGTTGTTGTTGCTGCTGCTTAATCTAATTGTTTAAAAATACTCTTACAAAATAAATAATCAAGCAGTTTATCGTAAATAATGATATAATAATATCCCCGCTAGAGGGTAATATATATATATATATATATATATATATATATATATATATATATATATATATATATATATATATATATATATATACAAACTTATATGTATATATATATATGTATATATATATATATATATATATATATATATATATATATATATATATATATATATATATATATATATATATATATATATATATATATATATATATATATATATATATATATATATATATATATATATATATATATATATATATATATATATATATATATGTATATATATATATATATATATATATATATATATATATATATATATATATATATATATATATATATATATATATATATATTATATATATATATATATACAAACTTATATATATATATATATATATATATATATATATATATATATATATATATATATATATATATATATATATATATATATATATATATATATATATATATATATATATATATATATATATATATATATATATATATATATATATATATATATATATTATATTTTTCAAGTTTTAATGAATCATTTCAAAGAAACAAGAAAAAACTACACAATTCCAATTGGTTTTATACACCGTTTGGACAAAATTTTATTCTATTGCAGTTTAAATTTCTGATACGGACATACAATGTCTTCATAAACAGGAAACATATTTTCTGATCAAATAATGAACTAAAGTATGAATTATCAATTAGTATTGGTAAATCTTCCCGGAATACATATATGTGGTTGATATATTAAATAATAACTTTACTTTTGCTTTCTATCACTGTATATATTATGAAATATACATTTCACACACGCATACACACACGCACGTGTACACGCACACACACGCACACATACACACACAAAAGTGAATAGTGCTTGATATCATTGATAGAGCATGTATATCTACATTATGGTAGCAAAGACTTAAAGTCAACTTCGCTTGGCAACTTTGGGAAAATCGCATAACCGGGAAACTGTCAGTTAACAAGCACTGTTGACTTCATGTCTTTGCTACTCTATTACAGTTTATGTCAATGCTACAGAGACTTTATTTGGATGATCACTTATAACTCAGACCCTCGCTCACTTCATCTGTCTCAACTGTGTCGTATCTTTCATCACCATTTTTTTCCTTCTAGTTCATTGCTTCTGGCAACCCGTAGACCGCTTTAATACTTATGTTCCAATACACATCAACGCGAATTCATAATTAAAAATCATAAATATTAAAAAAAAACTTAAAGTACTGTGTTGAACCATGTATAGAAGTATAGAAGAAAGAACGAGTGGTAAATACATGATTGATATAAGATATACTAAGTACCTGTAATAATAACGAAGTCGTTATGGTTTACATAGGATCTACCGAATGATCGTGAAAGGAAAGGCTCAATAATCACAGAGGGTATTGTGCTGGTGCATAATTATTGCGTCTTTTAGAACAGATTTGTAAAAAACAACCGCAATGATTATGCACCAACCCAATTGTATGAATAAACAAATGGCAATGCACTTGAAGTCAAATTGTTGATATTAAAGAGATCTTGTCGTGAGACATCTAATCAATGGAAATTATGCCGGGGAGAAAAAAATTGGTTTTCCTGATTATCTTTGGAATAAAAATTCGGTGTTGCTGTCAAAATGTGGCGAAAAACTAAACACCTGCTCTTTAAAATTATTAACGTCACAACATATTCACTTAACGTCACGGCATATTCATATGGGATAAATTGAAAAACGGTATCAGAAATATTAAACAGGAAATAAAATGATTTTAACACTTTTCATGCCCTGTGCCTTATCATACACACACACACACGCACACAGACGCAGCTACACAGACACACAGACACAGACACAGACACACACGCACACACACACACAGAGAGACAGACACACAGACAGACACACACCAGACTTAGAGGAAGATGAATGAAAAAGTCTTCTGTGCTAGCCATTTCTTATTTAAAACTAAATTCAAATTTTAAATAAGTCATAGAAATCGGAAATAAAATATATCAATGCAAATAAGCAAAAAAGGTTAAATCACGTGATCTAAATTGTGTTACGTTATACCGTGGTGATCGTTGTCACAAATCTGCAAATTCAGTTTATTTGCTCTCTCGTTACGTATAAGCAAACGACAATTCACGTTTGACCAGTTCATGTATATATATATATATATATATATATATATATATATATATATATATATATATAGAGGGACATCCCTAAAGTTTCAACGGGATTGTCAAGTCAGCGAAACGCGCGTAGGGGCAAACACAAGCATAGGCACACACAGCAGTGTTGCCAATAGACGCACGAACAGTTTCCTTGTATTAAAAGAACTTAGGAGACCAAACTTTTGGAATTAGCCTCGTATATATATATATATATATATATATATATATATATATATATCGGGCATTAAGTATGTCTCGTTAAAATAGACAAACAATATTCTTTTTAACTTGTTTTATTGATTTATTTTCCTCGTCATTTTAGAAGATTTCTTAAATTTGATTCAATTATAAAAAAACATCCAAATTCCCCCCCCCCAAAAAAACATTCATTATTTGTATTGATAAAAAAGGGAAATTATATTTCTAGTTTTTTATTTGACATTCAAAGAAAGAATATTTCTTATATTTTTGCATTTTGTTCTGCATTTTAAATAAAGTGGGAGAGAGTCTATTGAAAACTTGTATTGATAAAGCTTAGCTGAAGACAAAGACTCTACCTTTGAATCGTGTTGACAGGAATATATATATATATATATATATATATATATATATATATATATATATATAGATAGATAGATAGATAGATAGATAGATAGATGCTCCGTAACCCGGTAGAGCTCTTTAGGAGTGACTTTAATAAATTTTATAGATGACAGGAGATAAAAAAACATCCATCAATTTCTTCACCTCACAATAAATCCTGATGAAGGTTTAAAGAAACCGAAACGTTTAAGCGTCGATAAATAAATTCATCTTATTTTTGGAGCACTTGTTTTATCAAATTTATTAGTATTGTCGGATTTATTTCCATATTTACTCATATATATATATAGCAGGTGTTGTACGTGTGTGTATTTGAGTATGTGTATGTGTGTGTGTGTGTGTGTGTGTGTTCTGTTGTGTTGGTGTACTTTAGAATTTGACATACATTCAAATAACGTTCAACTTTTATAAAGAGTGTCATCCTTCTCCACTCAAAAAATCAGAAAACAAAAATATAAAAAAAATATGCATTCAAGATTCTCCGACAGTTTACTCAATTTTTCGGAAGTCTAACATATTTAATCTAATCAAATATCTGTATTTTTCATTTCTATTTTTTTAAAGCAACTCAACGGTGCATAACTCTTCATCCATTATTTATACTAGCAACAAAAAAAAAAAAACGCTCCCCAGGCGGTGTGAAAATTATTTTTGAAAGATATTGCCTGAGGTGGGTAGGAGTTAAAAATTCAATGTCAGATGGTTTGTATCATAAATAAGTTAAATCCTCATATTTATTAAAGGAGTAACAAAAATAAAATAAAATAAAATAAAACAATCTGAAATGGAAACTTAGTCCTGTTCCCCTCAAATAAAATGTTGCGTGTATGAATTAATTCTTAATCAAACATTTATTTTGAATATTTTCTACATAAATTTTATACAAAATCGTAGGTATTTATTTATTTGTAAAATCTCTCAGTTGACTTCTTGTTACTGAAAAACAAAGGACGAGAGTAAAAAATATTTTTTTAAATTGCTTACACAATTTTCGAGTATATATAACACAAGAATATTGTGACGTAAGGTGTGACGTAGAGTTGTGACGTAGTTTTTGTTACAAACAGAAATAGACACAATCTCCATTATTAATAGATATAAGATAGTATACATGAATTTCTATGCGTGTCTGTACATCCTTTTAATCAATATGGTTGCTTGATGTCGATTTAATAATTATATTAATCATCGGATGCGCAAAATCAGAAAGTTGCTCTCCTTGCAAGACAAGACTTGTACAAAGCTGCTCTCCTTGCAAGACAAGATGCACAAAGGCAGGGAAGCAAAAAGTAGAGCAACGAGTAACAGTTAAGAACCTTCGTACCGGTAACGTCTGACTTGAGATTGCGCGCTGCAAAGGTTAACCAGCTACTGTTGAGCCACTTTGCTCTCGTGTACTGACTGAAGAACATAAGCTATAAGAACACTTACGGTTTAAGTAGGAGTCGAAGCAAAAGATCAAAAGCTAATAAGGTAAAAGCGGAGGGACATGATAACAAAGCTATTTCTCATTGTCGACCGTTTCATTCATTAATGTTCAACACACTCTACATACGATACGTAATGACTTTTACCTTATACTCTAACCACAAGCCAATTATAATTTGGGTTGGACAAGCAATTCAAACAAAGAAGAGGATCAATAGAAAACGATTTCCAATGACGGATTATCAACTGACAGACTACGTCAGTCGTTTCTAATCTAAAATTGTTACAGTAGACCATTAACTTAGGATAAAGAACAATAAACAGAATTTGTAACTGGTTACAGAGGATTGGGCTCTAAGAGAACACCTCCCCATTACAACTTGGAATCAGAGGTAAACGTCAAGGACCCCAGCAAAGGTATTTTTGTAATCTCCAAAATCAAAAGAAAAGAACTTCTCCCTGCTGGTGGGCCTTAGAATACGCTGACTGCGTCCCCAGCAGGGGTGAGACCATCCCCAAATTGGGGTATCTTAGGTATGACACTAAACTGCATCTATGGATGTGAGAGGGTTTGGGGTACACCCTGATTGCCATTACTCCCAGGTCCATTCTGATCCGGAAAAATCTCTTAAGAAATAACAATGCAAAATGTACATTTCAATATTCAATGAAGGTGATTCCCTAACCCCATGTCATAAAATAACCCCAGACTTGTTGATATTCCATTTAAAATAACAAATCTAAAATATTTTTCAAATCATAGTTGACAATTTTCATTCCCAATTTTACTTTGTCCGTAATCTTTGCATTTCTACTGGAATCTTGGAAGAGATTGTGTCAATACCTTTCTCTTTATCGCTTGAATTCAAAATGTGTCCTTATCTTTGATTGGTTGTCCAGTTAACACTTCTATTTAACCCATAGCTGATTGGAGAAAAATCACTCATTCCTTTCCAAAGAACAAAGTGAACACAAACAGCCTGGGTCAGAATTTGAAATCGGCTTATCGAATCCATTATCCGCATCAATTACCATTACATCACCCACACCCACTTCATCCTATACCTTCATATTTGCATTTTTTCTTATTTTTTTTCTTACGAGTGTTTCTTTGCACACGATTTTATCGATTATTTTAAACAGATTGGACCTATAGATAGGAGCCTAACCATAGGTACTACCATTTCGAATCAGAATGGACCTGGAAGAAATGGCAGTGAAGCAGTACTCCATACTCCACAGATCTCCAAAACTGGAGCATCACCATAAGATGAATTTAGTGTCATATTCAAGACCCATTTTATACCCCTCTGCAGGGGATGAAGACAATATATTGTAAGGCCTGTCGACAGGGCAATCACAATGTATATAAATATCCATGTATATTTACCCATTCACACCGTGTGAGTAGGATGCGACACAATATCAATTCTTTAAACGGACTTTAACATGTTTGAATTCAGAATTTTCCTTCTCCTAGACTGGTTGCCATACCAAAGTTAAAGAGCCCAGTTTGCCCTATTATTTTTTCCATAGCTAAAAGGAAAATAGTTGGATGCATATTTTTCCACATGTCCCAAGGGTATTAATGCCATGTGAAATGCAAATAGGGCCGTCTCGGATTTGAACTCGGATTGCTGTGTTCATTTTCTACAACGATAACAGTTACAGATTCTAATATATAAAGTGAGATTGTCGATAGGCAATTTAAAGTTATTTAAAGATAGAGCATTTAAAGTAATACACTGGGCTTCTCCGTGTCTTAATGAACATATTATATAGCCAATGAATAAGAGGGAGAAATATTAAACTTCATTTAATATAGACAAAAATCCAGAATTTGAACAAATAAATAAACCCCTACGTAATGCTGGATTTCGCTCAATTACGAAGGCCAAGATTTGAATCCGTAATCAAGAAAAACAAGGCAACATTCTAAAAACGCCAAATTTCATAATGGGTTGAAAAAAATTGAATCGAGATGTAATAATGAAAATTACATTAAAATTGATTCAAATTTGCTAAATTCTAGTTTTGTGAGAAACAAAAATGCCGAGGCAAATGAAGGTCTTGTTGTTGAGTTGAATAAGGAATTTTTCTTATGAAATCTTTAAACCCATCACATATTTTGTTTAGTGAGAATCAGATAAGGACTAACATTTGTGGTGTTGATGACACTATTGCTTTTGTGGATTGAAGAGACTTTTTGCTTTAACAAACATTATAATCTTAGACTAAAACCCGTGGGAAAGGTAGAAACTCCCTTATACTCCAGTTATATGCTAAATAGTGTCACTACTACTATTCTACAAGGATGTTTGTTATTAAATAACCAACGAAGAAATCAAACCACGCATCATGTGCTAAAATTTATTCTTATCTAACAATCTATCTTAGACTGAACTGGTGTATGTTTTTTAATCTCTTGTTCTCTGTCTGTCTGTCTGTCAGTCTCTCTCTCTCTCTCTCTCTATATATATATATATATATATATATATATATATATATATATATATATATATATATATATATGTGTGTGTGTGTGTGTGTGTGTTATTCGGGCCTGCGAGCACACGCACAGATATATATATATATATATATATATATATATATATATATACATACATGGAGAGCTCTTTTGTGATCTATGTTGTTAGTACCTATGAAATAAATGATTAAAATTGTGTTTGTGTTATTTCCTTCTCTCTCCTCTTTCTCGTTCTGTCTGCCTATCTGTCTGTCTTTCTTTCTGTCTCTCTCTGTCTCTCTGTCTCTCTGTCTCTCTGTCTCTTTGATTTCTATCCCTATACATAATCTAAAAATTAACTGTTTAAGCTCCTTTCCTGGTTTAACAACCCCACATGCATCTTATTATTGGTCCATCAGTTTATTAACAGCATTTTCAGGGGGAATTCCCGTGGCATTGTGGTTAAGGTGTTGGACTGCTAAATCTTAGTAAGGTAAGTTTGAACTCGTCACACTAATACGTACACTTTTGGACTAATACTCTTGGGAAAGGTATAAACTCTTCATTTCCCAATGAATACGAAGAAAAAACGATTTTTCCAAACGTTATTAGTCACAATTGAATCAAACAGGAAACAAATACTATTGAAAACACTTTACAAAATTAGATTAGCCTCATTTTTAGGGGGAATCTCTGTGACGTAATGGTTAACATGCCGGGTCGAATTCCACTCGCACTATTCGTACTATTCCCCTTGGGGAAAGTTATGGACCTCCTCATCCCTAGCTATGGGTTAAATAGTACCACTACTCTTCTTCTACAAGGATGGCTTTGGTATTTAATAACCTACGAAGGTTGATATATCATTAAACAAAGAAACCAAACCAGCATTTTTAAAGGTAATGGATTACCATATATAAGTAAAAAACAGCTTCGTTGAAAGAACTACGTCAATTCTTAGCCACAAACAGGTGTTTCCATCATATACTAAATATGCTAGCCAACAAAAATATTCGTTCAATGCCGAATGTCATAAGTAAAAAATATTCAAACTCTTCTGTAAACTTTCAAAACTTCTGTAACACAATCAAAATCGATGCAATACTGTAGATAACAATGTAGTCTAGACCTTCATGTAGCTAACTGTGCTTACTTGGGAGATAATGTTTTTACGTGACTATGGTTACTATACATAATGCACAGGTATGATGAATAGTAAAATGTCAAGGAAAAATTATTATCTTAACTAGTAGGCTTTGTTTTTGTATATATATATATATATATATATATATATATATATATATATTCGCCAACCCCCCGTCACCAGTAGAATGTGATACAATGTCAATTTCTTTAGCGGAGTTTTATAGGTTTGAATTCAGAGTTTTCCTTTTCCTCGACTGGTTGCCTAACCAAGTTTAAAGAGCCAAGGTTAAAGATCCAAGTCTGACCAACTATTTACCTATAGCTGGAGGGTAGTTGTATTCACACCTTTCCCAATAAATAGTACACGAGCATTTAAAAGAAACTTATTTTAATAATTTACTGTCGTCATAGAAACACGCTTACGGCAAAATTATTGTTCGTTTTGCATTATAAGAATTAAATGTAGTTTTGGCTTTAGTGGTCAAAACTGGTTCTTATAATAGATTAAGAGGCTACAGAGAAGTCTCTGACATAGGTAAACATATATGTAATGACATCTAAACAAAGAGGTACATATAACAAAATTACAGACTTTATTGTCTGAGCACATCTAACATGAAATATACAACATAGATACAAACAGTTTAGAGCGAAAGTATTTAGGAAGTAAGACAGGGTTCTTATAGAATAGAAGAGTCTCTTACTACATATGACCTACGTGGTAGGGTCCATAAAGTGCTACATACACACATGTGTACAAGACTACAGTTGGGGGCTCAGGGCCCCCACCTAGATGGAAAGAGACAGCATTTGTCTAGTGCATCATTGTAGATGCCGGATCAAAGAGAGGCAAATAGCCCCCCCCCCCCGGGCTGAGTTTAAATAGCCACGCAGTAGTGTCACCTAGTGGCAAATCCTGGCCTCATCTCCCAGGGGAAGACAATCGCTGATTATTTACAAGTATGTGACTGCCTAGTTCATGACATGCTTAAGGCTGCTGTATTTTGTGTATATTTTTGTATCTTCCATGTAGCACCAGCTTAAGTTGGACGTGTGTCGATGTTTCAGATATTTAAACAAGTCCCTAGTTTGTCACCATGGTAACAAGCCTTCCACACCAATCAAGGACTCCACATAGAATAGCCCACTACATATAGTAATTTGTTTTTTAAATGCAACATCCCATTTAAGTCAGGTCTAAATTACAAGGTCGGACATGTCCTCTCCCCTCTATTGTTGCACACAGGCTGTAGATGTACGCGGTGTAAGGGTTACGGTCGTAGGAAATGGATTTGATGTCCCGAGTTCAAATCACCTACTGGCAAATCCTGGCCTCATCTCCCAGGGGAAGACAATCGCTATATTTACAAGTATGTGACTGCCTAGTACATGAAATGCTTAAGGCTGCTGTATTTTGTGATGATTCCCTCGTGTGGATTTTCTCTTACTTTAATGGACGGTACCAAAAACTAACGATGAAGTAGGGTGAATCTTCTTGGTGCGAGGTGCTTCATGGTGTGCCTCAGGGGCCAGTCGTGGAGTATATAATGTTTGATGGGGTTGATTTCTGATCTCAGAGATGCTATAAAGAAGAGATATCACAAATATTCTGATGATATCCAACTGAACATTTCTTGAAAATGAGAGAAAATTAACGACATATTTTAAACAATAACACTTCGTTAAATATCACCGAATTGCAAAATATTAAAAAGTCGAATGGTTTCGTCGGAATGAAAAAATCGTTTGTTTTCTGTTTAATGGCATACAAACCATCGAAGGTTATTTAATACCAGTGCCATCTTTGTAGAAGAAGAGTAGTGGTACTTTTTAACCCACGGGTGGGGGAATGAGTGGGTTCATATCTTTCCCGTGGGTATTAGTCCTAAAGTAAACTTAATAACGCGACTGAAGTTCGAATTCGCTTACTACTATGTTGTAGTCCAGCTCGTTAGCCATTACACAACGGAAACCCTTTGGATTTTATAGAGATAGTGTATGAAGCTAAGATGTCTTGTGGTTCAGCCATATAGTAGTTGTACACGGCTATAACTTGGAATAATTCCCGTTTTCTTTTATCAGAGAAATCAGATTTCCATATAGTTGTTAACCTTTCTATAGCAGTCCATGTCTGTCTGGTCCAATCATCAAATGATAGCAATGACCCGGCGTGGTAGTGCCTATTAGGATCCCATCTATGGGTTAAATAGATCGGTTCAAAATTATTCGTATTCGATAGGACCCTGTGCCAAAAGATCTCTTAATAATTAACTACACTAAAATGTAAATATGAACGTAGAATGAACGCGATTCCTTAACCTCTCGGCGTACAATAACCCTAGACCGGTTGAAATGTAGTTAAAATCAATATTTCTTGCTTTGATAACTTTTAATCTTGTTTGTTTCTTTCTTGCTTCACGAAATACTTCCTATTTTATTCATGCCATATCATTTTCTCTTTTATTTCCATACATTCCATCCACCCCCCCACACTCTCTCTCTCTCTCTCTCTCTCTCTCTCTCTCTCTCTCTCTCTCTCTCTCAAGGAATACCATTGTGGTATAATGGTTAGCAAAGGTTCGATCCTCACAGGATGCCACATACTTGGGGCCTTGGGCCAAATCTAAGCCATGCTTAGGTTTTTATGTACACATCACGTGGTGTGATGTTTAGCAGATTAGCGTACAATTGATAGTGATTCTATTCCCACTGGATGCTCTATATTTTCTGGCCTTGTGACATATCAAAGCTAAGCTTAGTAAGTAACTACTCTATCACTCTCTCTATTTATAAATTTCAGCATCTTCCCTTGCTCGCTTACTAACTTTTTGTTTCTAGTGATTTTTATTAATTTTTACTTTTTCTAATTGAATTTCTTTTCTTCACTAGTTCTTTTTATCCCCCCCCCTCTCTCTCTCTCTTTCTTGCTCTCTATCACTCTGCATATCCCCTCACTTTATTTATCTTTCTCTCTTTTATTCAATATGTATCACCTCAAGTCAGAATATCTGCTTGTCTATGTAGTTCTCCTATTAATAAGATACAAATAAAACGACTGCTTAATCCATGGTTTACTTTCAAATACGTGCATGAATTTGGCTAATGCATCAAGTATGTCATCCCTTCACTCCACCTTTTGGGCAAACTGACGAGATTGTAACGACCTAAAATCTAATGTAATTCCAGAAAATGTCATTTGAAGTAATGAATAACATAAATGAAATGCACTTTATTTCATTTACTCTCCCTCGTCAGCTAAGAAAACTTTCATAAATTTTTCTCTATATTTATTATTTATACTAGCAAATATATGCACCCTCCGGGTGCAAGTATTTAAGTTTTAATATAATAAAATATCATATTAAATTTTAAAGGCTAATGAAACTGAATAAGAATGTAGATAAAAAGATTTGGAACAGAGGGGGTATGATTGAAAAATAGAACAACTTTGAAACTAACTCTTCCATCATTTTCTGTTACTCCCGTCTTTCATTGGTAAATTTTCCTAGTTTAACTGTTTAGTTAAAATAGGAAGTAAAGAATAATATTTGTTATTTCTTCTTGTTAAGGGATTTCTTTTAAGATTTATTGAAGAGATTTTTGCTCATATTCATTAAGATAAAACCAAAAAATTAGAAATCAATAATACTAAGCATATATTTATTAAAATCAAATTTTTAAGATCAATATGCAAATAAGCCTTCCCATTCATACTGTAAACCTCTATTTTGTTGTATATATAAATACAATTGCATGTTAATAGTATGTAGTTATGGTCAACGTTATAAGTATTGTAAAACAATTTTATTAATAATTGAGGTATAAATAAAAAATAAAATCATGGTAAATGGGATGTAAATAACAAAGGAATTGTGACTTGTATAGTAATATAGTTTCGGTTACAGACAAACAAACCCACAATCTCCATTATAATAAGATATCTGTCTTTCTGGGAAGCGTACTTTGCTAAACAGTTATCGTCGAAAAAAAATGGACTCAAAGATTTGAGTTCAAATTCTAGACAAGTTTGTATGCTTTGTCAATGGGGCTTATAATATGCAAACTGTATCCACGGTAGAGGGGTAAGAGCCCCCCCCCAAAAAAAAGGAGTGACTTGCTACCCTCCTAAATATTCATCTACCTTCTCCATTTCATCTTTCGGAGGCCCTGATGACAAACCGATTTCAACTCTAAATCTGTCTTTCTGACCGACTCCCTACGACTGTCTTTCTCTGACTTATACTATCTGACTGTATCTCTTCACACATTAACACGTCCTTTCTGTGCACACACACACGTGATTCAATTGGTTTACAAATCGCAGTTATCAAGCGCCGTTTTTATATCTTCGCAACTCTAACGGCTACTAAAGTACATCTGATGGAGAATCTTCATTTCTGGAGATCTGAGGAGCATGAGTACTCCTTCATTGCCATTACTCCCAGTTTCACTATGTCCCGGAGGGCTAGTACCTGTTAGTCTCATATATGGGTTAAATAGATATTTTTAAAACTTATTTGTTTTCAGTAGGCCCTTGTGCTAAAAAATAAATCTCATAAGAACAACTACACAAAAAATGTAAATATGAATGTACAATGAACGGTATTCCTTAATCTCTAGACATAAAATAATCCTGCTAAAATCAATCAATCAATCAATCAATCAAACACAAACGTTACATAAATAGATCTGTTTACAAACTATTTATATTATGCCTACTTGATATATGACCACGTGCAAAAAAAAAAAGAAAGAAAAAAAACTTAAGAAACAACACAAAAATATCTATATAATCATACGTTTGTTCTTAAATCTTCCGTCCGTTCCCATCTTGCAACATCCTCTGGTTAAAAATGAGGACGTCTAAATCTTCCAAGATGCAATGCATTATCTGATGTCGTTTTGCCGAATTCTTATTTCTTCTGTGTGTCGTCACCTCAGCTAGATAATGGACCATTCCATTTTAATTATAAAGAAAGAACTGACAGGCTATACAAAAATATAATAAGAAACAAAGAAACAAAGAGAGTAGGAGAAAAGAGAGAGGGGGGTAAGAACTCAAAAACAATAACGATAATTTGTTTCAATCCATGATGAAAAGATTGAACGAAAGAAAAAACGACAGAGACAAAGACAGACAGACGGGCGGACAGACAGACAGAGTTACATCAAGATTATGTTTTACATATTGAAGTATTCCCAATAGCTCTTAAGTAAACATATCAAACGTTGGACTAATTAAATTATCATTCTGCTATATATCCACAGGTCCTGCTAAAAAGTGCAATCTATACGATTTTCTAACCTGCAGGCATTAAATTACTCCAGACGGGTTTATATACCGTTAAAATTAATCAATCAATCATAGACAAGCCTGTTTGCATTTCAGTTCACGCTAATGCCCTTGAGAAAAACTTGAATCCTTCTCGTCTTCTCTTTTCTCCCCATCTCGACCATAGGTAAATAATAGGAAGGACCAGGTAAGATAGACAGCCTAGTAGACAAAACAGCTTTGTTTTCAAAATCAGGATTATAGTCTGGTGGCCAGACGAGTGTTCTTTCCCGGACTAAACAGTATTTGAAACGCTAATCTTCCATGTAGCACCAGCTTAAGTTGGACGTGTGTCGATGTTCAGATATTTAAACAAGTCCCTAGATTGTCACCATGGTAACAAGCCTTCCACACCAATCAAGGACTCCACATAGAATAGCCCACTACGTATAGTAATTTGTTTTTTTAAATGCAATATCCCATTTAAGTCAGGTCTAAATTACAAGGTCGGGCATGTCCTCTCCCCTTTATATTGTTGCACACAGGCTGTAGATGTACGAGGTGTAAGGGTTACGGTCGTAGGAAATGGATTTGATGTCCCGAGTTCAAATCCGGAATGAGGTTTCTTGCACTTCACATAACGCTAATACATTTGGAAAAGTTATGAATCCAACAATGTTCCATCCAGCTATGAGTAAATAGTAGGGCGGACTGAGCTCTTTAACCTTGGGTTAAGCAACCTGTCACAGAGAAGGAAAACTGAATTCAAACCTGTTGAACTCCGCTTAAAATGTGACCTTCTGACACATCCTGCTTATGCGGAGTTGGTAAACACACACAGACGCTGAGTCTTGGCTGAATGCATATTGTATTTGCTCTTTGCCTATCAAATTTCCCCAACGGCTGCACCAAATTTTCTTGGTATTTTTAACTTGTATGATGGGATATTTCAAATATCACTATCTATTCACCTCAGAACTGGCAGGGATTTCACGTAGGGATTTTTCAGTGTTAACATGTGACACGTGTGAGAGCCACTGACAGCGGCTTACAGTAGAATCGCAGTGGTGGGAGAGTCCCTGGAAAATGTCGAAAAGAAAGACCAAATTTAACCTTAGTATTTCAACCGGCTAAGGAGAGGGAAAATTCTGAATTAAAATCAGCTATATTCCGTTTAAAAACGTCACATCATATTTGTGGTGGTGTTAGGGGGGGGGGAGTAAATACATACATGGAATTTACCCACTAATCATAAGAATACAACGAAAATAACTGATGTCTAGTTGAATTAGATGTTCGGTGTTTCGAAAATTATACTGTACGAGTAAGTGGACAGCAAAAGAACTTTTAAAGAATTCTATTCCATAATTAATAGTGAAATGAGTTCAGTTTTGTAATTAAAGCATATTTCTCAGTGTCTAGCAAATATAAAATAACTTTTTAATTTGATGTCTTTTTTTTTTGTCTTTTTTTAAAAATTCTGATGTTGAAGATCTCTCTAAAAGATTCCAGAAAACGTGAAAAACAAAATCATTCTTTATATTAAACATATTTTTCGGGACTGTTGTCCTCACCTTCATTGTTATATACACAACTTTTCGGCCGATGTGTCTTTTGGCCTTCTTCAAACGTGATTCTTGAACTAAGGAACCTTCTCTTCAAACTCGGAAACCTTCATGTCGTAATCGGGAGCCTTCGAACCAAACCCTTTATTCAATCCATCGGGGTAGACAGCTCTTATTCCGCTAACCATAACCCAGTAAAAGTGTTAAGCCATGTTACCATCGCCCATGTTCAGGATTGAACCTGCAGCTTACTGATGATCGTTACTATTAGAACTAATATTAACTCAACACTTATATCCGTTACACCATTGCATAAAATCATTTTAACTTGAAACGGTGGGTGATGAGGATGATGGTGGTGAGAATACCCGTAGATCTTTGAATACAGAAACCTTATTTCTAGAAAATCTCGGTCTGTGAAACGTAAATTTTGAAGAATCTTGACGGTTATCGCGAAGCACGGAAACGATCTGTCAAGAAAAGTAAGAGTGACTCTTAAAGAGACTAGACCCTGGAATACGAGAGATGCAATGGAAAATCCATGAAATGGTGTTAAATGGGGAAAACAATAAACGGCAAATATCGAATTCTTCCATTCGCATTTATCCAGAAAATCTTCAGGAATACGCCCCCTTTTCTTTCTTTCTTTCTTTCATCTTTCATTTTTGTTATTTGTTTCCATGTCTCTCTCTATCTCTCTATCTTTTTCTTTTCTTCTTTCTTTCTTTCTTTCTGTCTTTTTTATTTATCTCATCTTATATTTCTGTTATTTGCTTCCATGTCTTTCTCTCTTTCTTTCATTCGTTCTTTCGTTCTCTCGTCTTTCTTTCTTTCTTTTATTCTTTTAGCTTTTATTTTTGTAATATGCTTCTATGTCCTTGTTTTGTTTCGAATTATTTGTTTGTTTGTTTGTTTGTTTGTTTTATCGTCTAGATTTCTCCATTTCCTCTTCTTTTCTTTCTTTCTTTCTTCTTTCTTCTAAAAAAAAAAACCTGCTTTTCCACTTCTTTGAAAGTCTACTTTACAACTTACTGTTTGGATGACCATTTAATGGGTTTGTTTTAAATTCATTCACTAAAACAGTTCATTTCTAAAAAAAAACAAACACCGGCAATGTCTTCCCCGCCACAATTCTAATTCATTAGAAGGATGAGCAACCTATACATGATTCTTTCTATGAGTTCATGATGTTTGTAAATTTACTGAAATAAAGTTTTCTTTTTAAGAATTTGCTGACTCACCTTTGTTTGACAAAAATCCTATGATCAATAGTTTTCCGTAGAAATTTAATTTACTTATCCCCTCTCAGTGGAGCTTAGAAACTGCTGATTATCCCCTTTAAAAGGAGAACTCTTGGCTAAGCCACTAACCTCCAACTGTTGGTGATGCTCTAGTGTTTGAGATCTGGGTAGTGTTGTATACACTTCCAGTACCATTACTCCCAAATCCACTTTAACACGCTGTAGTAGTACCTATCATTGTCTTATCTAAGGATCAAATTGGACCTGTTAACAATTATTTGTATTTGATATGAACGTGAACAAAAGAAAAAACGTTTTAAGTAACAACTTCCCAAAAAACGTATATATGAACGTACACAATTATAGAGAACTAGATTTTATTGCATGTTCTGCAATTGTCGAAACCGTATATATCTATCTTCTATACATATATAAAGGGCAGTTGTGTGTATATGTATGTCCGGAGGAAACTTCGAAAATAAAACAATTAACGACATAGTAAATATATATATACACGTTAAATATCATCAGAGCTTGGTTTTTGAACAAAGATAATGAAGATTTGGTTTATATTCATGAAGATAATTAGAAAAATAAAATTTAAATGATAACAGCATGGAATTTTTTGCATTTAGTATTTTAAATAAGAGACATTAATTTTTTTTTTCAAATTGTCTGGATCAATGCAACGTCTTTTTTACATAGGGATTTTAATGGGGCATCCTGTGAAGATCGAACACGCGATTCAACAATAATGGATTGACGGGACTACCTTTCACACCCCTCTCTACCTAAGCGACGCCCGGTAGCCGCTTCTAGTACATATCTAAAGGGTATATGTATGTCCAGAGGAAACTTCGAAAATAAAACAATTAACGACAAAGTAAATATATATATACACATTAGATACTACCAGGGCTTAGTTTTTTAGCAAAAATAATAGAGAATTGATTTATATTTGTGAAGATAATTAAAAAAAAATGAAATGATAACAGCATGGGTTTTTTTTTCATTTAATATTTTAGATAGTAGACATTAACATTTCTTTTCAGAGTAGCTGAATCAATGCAAGGTCTATTTTTTTTTACATATGAATTTAAATGGGTCATCCCACGAGGATTCAATTCACGATTCAATAATAATGGATCTGCGGGATTAACTTTAAAAAATCGCCCTCTACCCTGACGACACCGGGCAGCCGCTGCTAGCTTATGCATAAGTCTGTCTTGTGTATAGGTTGAAACATGATTTATGATAATGAAATCAATAATCTATGAAAGTAATTGTTCCGGCCAAAGGTTGCTACTATTCCGTCCCATGAATGTTAGACTAGCAAAATTATTAGTCATGTATATATATTTACCAAAGCCATCCGCACGAGTAGGATATGACACAAGGTCAATATCTTAAGCGGGGTTTAACAGGTTTTAATTCAGAGTTTTCCTTCTCCTAGACTGGTTACTTAGCCTAGCTTAATACTACTATTTACCCAAAACTGGAGGGGAGTAGTCAGATGCATACCTTTCTCAAGGGTATTAGCGCAACGCGAAATACAAACGGACTCATCCAGGATTTGAACTCGGGTTGACCAGTCCATTTTCTACGATTCTAACCACCACGCGCCTTCCCATTACACCACGCGACTCACATATTAGTCATGTATAAGTCGATGCGAAAAATTAGATCTTCGAAATTCGTTCTATACATGACGATTTAGAGAACACACAAGATAACATTGTTGTTACAGATTATTGGCAGACTAACTTAATATTATTTTATTTTTTGCTTCCTTTTTTCTTTCAACATAGTTTCTTTTAATTTCCTCTCAGTTTCTATCATTTTTGTTTCTTTTCCTTTTTTTCTTTATCTATTTCTCTTTCTTTCTCTCTTTCTTTCTTTCTCTCTTTCTTTCTTTCTTTCTTTCACCTTCTATTCTCCTTTTCTTTTACACCTCTTTCTTTCTTCTGTTATTTCTCGTACTTCCTTCCTTTTTTCTCTTTTTCTATATTTCTTTCTTTCTTTCTTTCTTTTACTTTATTTTTCTGACATTTTTCTTTCTTCTTTTATTTCTCTAACATGTTTTCATTTACATCTTCTCTATTTATCTTTATTTCATTCCTTCCTTCATTCATTCATTCTTTCTTTCTTTCTTTCTTTCTTTCTTTTCTTTTCTTTCTACTTTTATGTCTCTTTTTTGTTTCCTGGTTCCTTTTATTTCTCTTTCTTTCCTTCTTATCCTTCATTTTTCCCTCTTATCTTATTTCAAATTTATTTATTATTTTTCTTTCTTTTATTTCTCCCCCCATCCCTCCTTTCTTCTAACCTTTTCTTTTTTCTTTCTTTCTTTCTTTCTTTTCTAAATCCTTATACATAAATTATTCTATCGTATATCATTACCATTATTTACACGTTTTATGTCCCAGTTCATTAATTTTCCATTGCCTTCCTTATGTAATTACTTTCCCTATAATCTAGTAACAGAAAATAAAGTGTGTGGTCGTAAATAATAATAAAAAAAGGTTTGTATTCCGTTCAATAAACCCGTCTGTCCCTCGATGATCAATATAAGATTCAACACGCGCCATAAATAGGCCAATGATTGGATCGAAGGTACACAAAGGTTGAAGGTTGAAACGGTAAGATCTCTTTGAAAGATCAGCTCCATCAATCATTGCTCCTTCAACCATTCTTATGACTGACAACTGATACAAGGTTCTTATTTCACAACTCACACATAGTCCATAACGCTTTATTCCGGTGCTTTTTATCCGGTTATTGCCACACACTTATTGAATCTAGTCAGTCAAAAACTGTGATAGCAATGACTGTGTTTGCCTTGACCGGATTATATTCTTCTCATCTTATTTACTCATCACCAATTACATGGGTTGATGGCGGTCTAGAAACATTAAATCTCTTTTTAATTAACTCGGGGGATTTTGTGTACAGTGTGTGAATTGGGCAGGATACATTGAATTAAAAGTGAATTAAAATCAAGTGTAATTTGTCGATTCTGTACAAATATCAACGGGGCAATCAACCATGAACAATCTGGCGGGCTGTATGAAAGGATATTTGAACTTGTCTAGTAAGAATATAAAATACTATAATATGCGCTATCCTAGATGATATATTTAGTTTATGACGTTTATATACATAAGTAAAAAGACAACTATTATGGGACGAAAGTTCAATTTTCCGCCAGGCTGCTCTTTGCTTTCATTATAAACCATAACAGATACTCGTGGCGTAATGTCGTAGGAAATAGATACGGCAAACAGGTTTCAAATCCTGGAGGAAGGTGTTTGTATTTTATATTGGATTAACACAGTTATTCCCCCTACAGCTATGGGAAAGTGAATCGCGTTCACTGTATGTTCATATTTAGATATTTTATGTGTTATTGTTTATTCAGAGGTTGTTTTTTTGCACATGATCCTCATGAATGTGAATGTTTTTTAAAAAATATATTAGCCAAAGTATGTAATGAGTTTTAGTGTAATAAAATATAATATTGAATTAAAAAGACTAACGAAACTAAGTAAGAACGAATATAAAAATATTACACTTATTTTAATGTTAATTTGATTTATTTCTATGTAAAATTATATATAGGATTGCTTTAAATACGTTTGAGAATAACAAGGTAGTATTAGAAATCAGTAACAACAAATAATTATTTGTTAAACCCAGTTTTTTAATATCATTATGCAAATTATTGCAACCATATAATATGGAAATCTTTATTTCTTAGAGATATTTAACACATATTTCAGGATTTTAAATGCATCAATAATATGGGCAGTTTTGTGGCAAATCTAACACAGCTAGACTTTAGTAGATATAATTGTTGATAAATAAAGATGTTAATTAGGATTGAATAATGACTATTTCATAAGCGTTGCGAATATAAGTTAAATAACTAATGAAATCCTAACGTAGTTTTGGTTATATCTTAAATGCTAAAAGCCTTGTCCATTTCCTACATTGATAAACATTACACCCTGTATATATACTACTGTATGATTGTACCACTTGGAGAAAAAGTTAGATGGAAAATATACAAGAGTTGATCTAGGAGTAATGTCAATTCTCCTCAAATCTCCAGAAGTGGAGTCTCACCACATAGTGAAGTTTAGTGTTATACCCAGGACATCCCGTTATAAGGAAGATTGTATCCCTCTGTAAGGGATACAATCAGCGTATTCTAAGCTCCCCGTGTGTTAGATAAGAATAATCGAAACCATAAAACTGTGCAAACAAAGGATTACAAGGAAAAATAACAGCAATAAACATTGAAAATATAAAGTTAGGATTACAATAACAAATGTAGAAATGAATCCAACTTCGATATTAAATAACCCATCAGAATTTGATATGTTATATACTGTTACTGAACCCGACAAAAAACACGGAACACATGTATATATAAAAAGAGAGTCGTCGATAGAGAAGGGCACATACACAGGAGCCTTCGGGATTTCTGACTGCAAGCGATCTCGATCTTGATCTGCCCAACTCAGATTTTTAATTTTAAAAAAAATAATTCTTTAACTCACAGGACCACGCCTCTTTAATCGTGACACCTCCGCAGTCTTCCTGTAGACACACACTTTGGCCCACACAGTTTTTTTAATTGGTTATGGGCATGTTTCTACACATTGTCAATTTACACCTGTCTTGTCCAGGTGTCAAAGGTCGGTTTAATACGTTCAAGGCAATATCTTGCTTTTGTTTTCAGGTCCATGTGTGACACCCACACATTTCCTGCTCCCAAGCACCTGGTTCTCTGCTGCAAACTTGTCAACCAGGCAATATATTACAGATATACCGATAAACAAATCAACCAAAACAAACAAAGCAACGCTTTGCAAATATACTAGGGTGAGTCAACAGTTTTATAATAATTTGGTATGTACTAGTTTGCGTCACGTAAATACCGTTACTAAAGCTGTTCCACCTTGGGACAATACCCACTATGATTGGTAGGATGGGGTTAGTTGATGTACATTGCTTTACTCCTTGTTTTTTTTAAAAGCCGCACAAATAAACGTTCAACTCATTCGGTAACTTATGTTTTACAAGTTCGAATTGGTCCATTATGCCAGGATAGCAATCATAAATAATTTCGTGCCGAAATTGATCATAATACTGTAACCAGATGGATCAAGGAATTTTGCTCGGGTTGCAAGACCCTCAACAGTCAAACAGGAGGCCGTAAAACGAAAGATTCCGAGCCGTCATAGAGGCAAATCCCTCTAGATACGCTTGAAAAGTATCAGGTGAGCACAGAATATCATAGTTAAATGTGTTTCGTCACCTTTATGACCTCAGCAAACGTCCTCAACAAAAGCAGCCGGAGCTGACGCTAACAAAACAATGCAAAACTTTTGACTAACCCGAATATTGGAATATCACATGCACACATATCTGAAAATTACATAGAATATAGCAATACCAATTATGCATACTCATCGACGTTTCTAGAAATGTATCCTTTGTACTAGAATTGGCTTTGCCTAATCAATATCTCCTTAAATGTATGCACATATTAATACAAACATA
>CM042152.1:109461766-109511766 GCA_023376005.1 Doryteuthis pealeii
TGCAAGAAACGAAATTATACAAAAATTAAAATAAAAATAAGCATAAAGATAGTCAGTATTATACAAATTAATCCCTGTGAATATTTACGTCTCTTTAAAACGAAATATCTAAAAAGAAAGAAATATACACTGAAACAGAAACACAAACAATATAGATATAAAGGCACAACGTGCGCAAATCCAGGACGTTCCATAATAACGTAATGGTTAACAATCTTGTCTCACCGATTCATTACAAGTAAATAGCGAGAACGATACTCACTAGATGCTTCATACTTGCGACCTTGTGCCACATCCTACCCGTGGCGAAAGGATTGGGTAAATACCTAAAATGTACGCAATTTCTTAACCTCTTTGCATAGCATAACCCCAGATGATGTGACGTACCATTAAAATCAATTGATTAATTAATTAATCTGATGTGTACTCGTAAGATTGTTTCCTTTGCTTTTCCAGGTGACAGAAATATCGACAATTCAAGAGTTTAAATCGATACCCTAATTAAAGGAGAAGAAATGAAATCACTTCAGTTCCGAACACATCGCAATAAAATTCTGAATTCCAATCGAATAAAGTAGAGGGTGTAATTTTGATCTTTAAAATTTTTTCCTTGTAAAACATATTACCTCGATTCAAACGAAAAATAGAACGTTTTTAATTTGTTTTATTTCTTTGGCTTTCTACAAAGCTTGATTCGATAAGGTGGGATCTGTGTTCTCTTGGGAGATCTTATGATCTGTTGTTTTTGTTTTTTTAATTCTTTTTTTGAGGGTTAGGCGTACAGACAACAGCGAATCGTTCTCTCAGTCGATTATTTTCGGTGCTTGCTAAGAAAAGATCAAGCGGGTGAAAAAGAAGAAGAAGACAAAGCTGAAATATATGAGTAAAGGTTAAAAGAACATTATCAGAGGAATTAAAATGAAAGCAAACAATAATCGAACAAAATTGGACGCCGCTTTGTTTCGGTTGGATCTGATTGATTTGCAGAATTGAATTTATTTGAGTTGAATGAATTGAAAGACACGTTTTCATTAGATTTGCCTCTTCTCAATTTCTTAGTAATTACTATTCAAATTTTATATTGCATTACAAAAGCAATATATATATATATATATATATTATATATATATAT
The DNA here is from genome assembly GCA_023376005.1 of Doryteuthis pealeii. Taxonomy (NCBI): domain Eukaryota; kingdom Metazoa; phylum Mollusca; class Cephalopoda; order Myopsida; family Loliginidae; genus Doryteuthis; species Doryteuthis pealeii. The sequence goes on from CM042152.1 coordinate 109,462,899, forward strand.
ATATATATAAACGTTGATGATATTAAGTGTTACTTTGATAGGATTCAACCAAAATTGAGAACTCAAAACGTACATATAAAGATTTATACATATATTTTTACATATACGGAGTATTATAAATAGGTAAAAGAATATATACCAACAAATAGAAATGATGAGACTATAATGCCGAAATAAATTTATATTATATATTATGTGTGTGTGTGTGTGTGTGTGTATGTGTGTGTGTGAAGAAAATGTTTTCAAAAATATAACAGACACAGGATGTTATGTTCAAAGGAAAAATTTTATATGTTTATACTTAAGTATTTCGGTTTAAGATAAACCGAAATACTTAAGTATGGACATATAAAATTTTCCTTTGATTATAACATCCTGTGTCTGGTATATTTTTGAAAACATTTTCTTCACATATTGTCGGATTAATTTCCTCATCGTATTTCCATATATATATATATATATATATATATATATATATATATATATATATATATATATATATATATTATATATATATGTGTGTGTGTGTGTGTGTGTGTGTGTGTGTGTGTGTACTTCAGATGAGCTTGTATCTATACGTCTGTAACCCAGACTTCAGACGTCTCGATACATCGTCACCGAAAGATCGGCTACGTGAAACTCAGTCATGAATTTTTATCCTATTTTATTTAGTTATCTATTTCCTATATATGGCAATGTAAGTCATTGGTTTAGAATTCCTTTATCGTTAAACCTTAATTACACACACACACACACACACACACACACAACACACACACACACATATATATATATAATATAGGGGTGGAAACATATGGAAATAAATCTGACTGTGTACAAAAAAAACCCAAAACAATGTATTTCGAAAAGATAAATGTTTTTGTTTTTTTCCATTTTCTCTATCTCTGTCACACACACACACACACACACACACACACACACACACACACACACACACACGTAACACACACATATTATATATATATATATATATGTGTGTGTGTGTGTGTGTGTGTGTGTGAGTGTGTAGACTGTTGTTACAACGGAAAACCAGCGGGTTCACGAGTAGTCTAGTTGATACTACACTGCTCGTGAATTTGTTGGTTTTTTCGTTGTAAACTCACCGTAGAGTATTTGATACATATTTTTCTTTTCAGATCTGTTTTTACTTTAAATTTGAATTACTTTAAAACTGCTAAAATTCATATCATCTACACACACTCATACACACACAACACAACACACACTCACAAACTCACAAACTCAAACACAAAACAAACATATATAAATATATATATATATATATATATATATATATATATATATATATATGATCTATACTCATGATAATCCCACTTCAATTTTCCCGTGATAGATCACCTCAATCTTAATAGATCACGTATATTTTCCCATCATAAATCACCTCAATTCTCTCATCATAAATCCCCTTTAATTATAAATCCCCACAATTCTGTCATTTTAAATCTCCTCGTTTCTTTCTAAATCCCCTCAATTCTCTTATAATAAATCTCCTGTCATCATAAATTGTCTCATCCTAAATCCCCTCAATTATCTGATCATAAATCTCCCCACATCATAAATTCACACAATTCTGTCATAAATCTACTCACTTATTTCTTCTTAAATTCCCTAAATTCTTTGATCATAAATTCCCTCTCATCTTAAATCTCCTCTCATCATAAATCCCCTCAATTCTCCTATAAATTCCCTTTCATTCAATTTGCCCTCTTGTCATAAATCCCCTCAATTCTCCTATAAATTCCCTTTCATTCAAAATGCCCTCTTGTCATAAATCCCCTCAATTTTCATATGATAAATTCCCTCTCGTCATAAATCCCCTCTCGTCATAAATCCCCTCAATTCTTCTATCATAAATTCCCTCTCATCCAAATCCCCTCAATTCTCATATCATAAATTCCCTCTTATTCTCAATCCCCTCTGATCATAAATCCCCTCAATTCTCATATCATAAATTCCCTCTCATCCTCTCTCATTATTAATCCCCTCGTCATAAATCGACTCTCGTCATAAATACCCTCTTATCAAAAATCCCTTAAATTCTCCCTTTTCCTATGATGAACAACAACTACTTTAAAATGCTAAATGGTGTCCTATAAGTCTGCAAGCCAAATGTTATATTTCTTCAGCAAAACATTTATTCGTTTATAGAAGACAGACAAATAAACTGTCCCCAATTATGAGTAGAGATGAAACAATCACATATCGCGTAAATAATTAGATTTTCTATGATTAAAGTCAAATAGATTTTTATCGCTTTTATTTCCGAAGATGTCTTTCCTTTTATCTTCAAAGTATTTGACGAACATTGATTTTTTGTTAGAGTCTTTTAATTAATCCCACTCAATAATCGAAACTTGAGAAGACTGAAGTGACATCATAAGATTTTTCCCTTTGCTTGTCTTTGCTATTTTCAAAGTAGAATTTTAACTTCTTAGTTTAAATTAGACAACAATAACTAATTCAAAATGACTTCTGTTCAAGTCAAACTAAAAGTACCTGTTCTTATAAGATCAGTGTGGAACCAACCTGCTCAATATTCAAATGAATTATCATTGACTCACCCTAAAATAGGTATAACTAAAATTTGTGTAGGGCAGTACATATACCTTTGTTGATAAGGATTATATTCAGGTTGATTATCATTAACCTAAAATTATATATATATATATATATACCTTTGAAAAAAAGGAAAAACTCAATAAACCGTCATTCTGTAATAAATTTATTTCGACGAAAACTTAAAAGTCTTTTATAAATTTATTATGGAATTACGGTTTAGTGCGTTTTTTCCTTTCTTTCAAAGGTAAATATTGCTCTTATAGATTATGCATCGAGCTCTCTCTAGGTATTTATAAAATCCTTGTATTTGCACCTACTAAAACATGCAATATAATTATACAGTGAGATTTTGAAGATTCTATGTAGAATGATCCCTTACTACCAGTTGTGGATACCTTACATATATATATATATATATATATATATATATATATATATATATATATATATATATATATATATATAACACATCCAGACGACAGTGATAACAAATAAACTTTATCGTCTGAGAAAATTCTAACAGAAAGAATATAAAACAGTATAGAAGAATACAATGAATATATGTGAATAAAATGAATGTTCCAATAGAAAAGAATCGTCATGAGTCCACTGAACAAATAATTAAAGTCGTCACTTAGTATTCGGAAAAGCACTTCGCATAACAGGTATGCGTAAAGGCAGTCCCTTTTCCAGTAAGTAAATGACTGGGTCACGTGACCTCTGTGCAGCTGGAAGGCTTGAGAAACAGGTACACAGAATTCCTGTGGGTGTTATAGGACGGAAAAACAACTGGTGTGTTATCTATTACGCCTGCAGAGTCTAAGAGAAAAGAGGGTTTACTTTGGCGGTATAGCCTATTTGTCATCTATTGAAAGCGTACACCGTGTGAGCGTAGACATGTCAGCAGCCCGTAGTAATTCCTATACTTTAATAAAAGCGAATTTGTTTTTTCTTTTCTTTTTAATAATGACCGTCTTGTAATACTGCTTAAGAATATTTATCCCTAACTTCAATAAAAGTGACTCAGCACCATTTCTTGTTAATAATAAACCTCTTACGATGAATAATACGATATTAATAATTTTCCTAATTTTAAATAAAACCGTTTCTACGTCCTTTATATTCAATAATGACCAGGAGTAGGAAAAGCGTGGTGTAATGGTAAAAGTCATGGGAAATCGACTCGTTGCCCGAGTTCAAATCCTGGATGTGGTAACTTCATTTCACTTAGCGCTAATACCCTTGGGAAATGTATGAATCCTACTCTCCCTCCAGCTATGGATAAATAGTAGTGCAGACTGGGCTCTTTAACCTTGGTTAGGAAACTGGTCTAGGAGAAGGAAAACTCTTAATTCAAACCTGTTAAACTCCGATTAAAAATGACTGTGTGTCACATCCTACTCGTGCAGAGGGGTTGGTAAATATATATATATATATATATTCAATAATGACCAACGTACAACCTATATATAATGTAGGTAGAGCACCTCATGTGGTGTAATGGTTAGCAAGCTAGATTCACAGACCATTGTTAGTGAGTTCGATTCTCACTGGGCGCACCATAAACTGGCCTTGTGTCATATCTGGGCTAGGTTTAGTAAATAACTATATATCATGTAGGTATGAACTACTCGTCATTTTTGTCCATATCTCATCAACCTAGGAGCTATTACTGCCATATTTACAGAATGATATGTGGCATTCCAGGTCAGAATAAACAGGGGAGTAATAGCCATGAAGGGGTACCCCAAACTCTATAGAGCTCCAGAATGGAGCCTCACTGTCAGATATAGTTTAGTATCCTACCCAGGACATCACATTTTTTGGCAGTGTATTCTAAGTCCCACCAACAGTGGAAACTATCATAATAGCTTTTATCATTGTCGTAGGAAATAGACTCGGTGACCAAAGTTAAGATTCTGGACGCGGCTGGTTGCATTTCACATAGCGCTAATACTCTTGGAAAAGGTATGCATGCAACTATTCACCTTCCATCTATGAATAAAAAGTCGGACAGTCTGTTGCTCTTTAAGCCTAGTTAAGCAACCAGTTAAGGAGAAAAGAAAACTCTGAATTCAAACTTGTTAAACACCGTTTAAGAAATAGACCTTGTGTCACATCCTAATCATGTGCAGAGTAATTGGTATATATATATATATATATATATATATATATATATATATATATATATATACTATTAAAACCCGAATGGTCGAAAACCACACCGATTTATTAGCTACCCTAGCAAGAAATTCGGGACGGTCCGATTTTCAACAATTCGGTTTTTAATAGTATATTTGGCTCTTTTAATTGTGCAATTTTTCACGTTTGTTGAGCTGTGAATCCCGGATATTTACTATTGTAGGGGAACTTTAATCGCTGACTACGTAATATATATATATATATATATATATATATATATATATATATATATATATATATATTTACAGCTATAAGAATACACTAGTGTTACGGTAACGGATTATTATGTTTGTATATTCAGTTGTTACGTTTAAATTTTTATAGGAAAGTTAATGAAAATTCTTGCTGTATTTTTTATTTCTAAGAGAAGAAAAATTAAATAAATCATATTGGACAGAAAGAATTTTTTTTTTAATTAAAAAACAAAATTCTTTTGATTATTTTTAGCGAATTAATCAAAATTCCACAATAACGAAATATCAAAGCTTAACATCAGAGAAGATATGTTCCTTGAACTTTAGTACTTTTGCAATGCTACTCAGGTTTTTTTTAGTTCAGATAATGGTTAGATTCTAAAGATATATCTAAAGTAGACTCTGCAAACATTACCGGGGGGTTACTGTCTTGGCACTCTTAAACTTTAGCGACCGTTTCACTTTTTTAGCAGTGTTTAGTAAATTGCCATGCCTAAAAAAATAATATCATTAAGCGATTGTGGATTTCAAGAATACTTTATCGTGATTTAACTATATCATTAAAAATTTGATCGAAAGTGTTACTTTCTTTCTTGTGCTACCACCACGGGAATCCACAAAGAGATGAAACAAAACGAAAGTGAAACGGTCGGGAGTTCAAGAGTTCCATTGTATCTGCACATTATAGGAGCATTCATAAAGTAACAAATGTGATTATAGTACATCGGTGGTTATAACTCTCCCCCCTCTCTCTCTCTCTCTCTCACACACACACACGGGTACACACACACACACACACACACACACACACACAAAGTAACACCAATGCACTCCCTACACGGGTACAAAAATACTCCCCCACACACTTTCTCCCTGTTACTTTTGGGCTGTAGAATACGCGGAATGAACCTCTGTAGAGAGGTATGAACCCCCAATTAGGCCACCTGTTGGCCATGGGTTGCAACCCGTGATAGTTAAGGACAGAATCCTGGTGGTTGAGCAGTCAATGACATACAACACTCCACTTTCGTCCTTACTAAGACTATACAGGCAGTTGGAGAGTCCCCCTCCGATCAATCCGCTGGTCACATTAGCCTTAGCATCTATATCAGTCCCAACCCTATTACCCTTATAGCAAATCCTAAACCCCTTTTTCATAGATGAGCTAAAGGTCGATACATGAGGGTCCTAGTGTACTGGGTATGACGTTAAAGGGCATCTAGTGGTGATGTTACAAAACCAGAGCTCTTGGGAGCGTGGAATACTCCTTAATTGCCATAACCCCTAGGTCACCTATGACCCGGAGTGGGAGTACCTGTTAGGGTCCCATTTATGGATTAAATGAATGAAAAATGAGTTTAAAAATGTGTTAAAAATGAATTTAAAAAATTGAATACCCAACAATAATAAATAAAACTAAAACGTATTATGAGATGAGGCTTAATATGAATAATTATGATATATCGAACAGTTGTCCTCATCTTTATTGAGCATATACATAACGTTCTGTCCACAGTAATCTCGGGCTCTGTTATATGTTTTTTATAGCTATTATTTTAATTACCTTAAAATCACGCCATTGAGTAAGCAGTAACGATTGAGCTCCGAAACTGCGATTGAATTTATGAGTAATCGTCTGAAGATTACTTATTTTAGGGTAATTAAAATAATGAATATAAAAGAATACCTAAAACAGAGCCCGAAGTTACAGTGGCCTGAACGTTGTGTTTATACACATTAAAGATGAGGACAACAGTCCGATATATCATAATTAGAATTAAAACGTTTCCAGTATAAAATAACCCAAGGGTCGACTTGCTATAAAACCAACCAACCAATCAACTAACACAGATACGGGCACATAAATACACTCACACAAATGCGCACACAAAAATATATATTCACACACAAATATATCACGTACCATATAGATATACATGCGCATGCATATAGTTATTTGTATATAAAGATGAAACTTATTTAGCCTATGATAGGTTCAAACTGGAATATCAATGAGACCGCATGCTTATCTCGTCATTAAAAACTTGATTAGCTCATGATAGGTATAAACGAGTAATCTTTGATGATTCAGGCATATTTCACCGTACAATTTATTAGACCATGATAGGTGCAAACGGTATATCATTTGGGCTCCAGGTATATCTCATCATACACACTTAATTAGTCCATCATATGTGAAATATGACATATCCTTGAGGCTCAAGTCATATCACACCATATTATTTAAACCATGAGAGGTGTAAAACAACATATTGTAGCTCCAGGCATATCTCACCATACAAACTTATTTAGACTACGACAGGTGAAAAATGGCATATCACTATGACCCAAAGAAAATTTTAGCCTACAAATTTAGTCCATCCTATGCGCAAACAGGCATATCTCACCAACAAACTTATTTAGCCCATGATAGATGCAAACCGGTACATATTTTAGACTCCAGGTATATCTCACCATAAAAGATAATTTATCCCATGACAGGTGAAAAATGGTATGTCATTGAGACCCAAAATATTTCCCCATACAGACGTATTTAGACCATGATTGGTGCAAACCAGTTTATACTTTATGTACTAGGCATATCTAAGCATACAAGCTTAATTAGCCCATGATAGGTGCAAACCGACTTATTTTGACGTTTTAGTATATATCTCATTATACAACTTTTTAAATTAGCCGATTTATTGCTAAAATATTACCTTGCAACTTGACGTCATAAACCCGCAGGCAGTTCATCGGGTATAATACGAATTTAAAAAAATAAATCTTTCATATATTTAAAAATCTACATGGAAAAAATAATTTCAGTCATAAGTGTACTTTCTGTCATAATCAGGGAAAAATTTCTACACATCCTGCTTCGGAAATACACTTGCTGTTCGTATCGGAAATTACAGACGACTCCATGTGCCCTTTGCTCATGGTCGTGTCTGACGAAAGATAGAAAGAAAAGAAACGTAGTTCATTTTTTTCATAAAATCAATTCATCTGGCTGTCTTAAGAGAAAAAACCCATTCACTTCAAATTGAAAAAAAAAAATTATATATTAAACAACACACGGCCACAAAGAAATGGTCAATACTTTACACAAATAAAACTGTACAGGTTGGCCCAAAAGACTTGTGATCACAAACCAAAAAATAATGAGAACAATAAAAAATGAGAACATTACAAATAAAATCATGAAAGTAATGAGAATCTTGTAGTGGAGTTATGTCACACAACCACATGGATCACGTATCCATACACTTGAAAGCAACCTTTCTTCCAAACTGTAGGAGCCCGTGTCAGCCATCTGAAAAAGAAAATTATTATTATTATTATTATTATTATTATTATTATTATTATTAGTTTCCCACACCTTAAGTAGCTGGTGGTTACCTGGAGTCTGAGTGATAGCAAGTCTCCTCAAGTCTCCATGACTCTTCTGGGTATTCTAGCCGATCCCAACAGTGCTGTAGTTTGGATGGTCTTGGTTCTTCCCCTGATTTCCACTTCATCCAAATTCTTTTCCAGTAATTTGGGGACCGTTCCAAGGGCAACAATTAGAATTTGTACGACCTAATGATATTAAATTTTATATTATTAAACCAAAAATAATGTAAGTTACAACAATATATAGGGGTCACAAGACATTTAGACCTCTTTGTATTAGACAAAAACTTAGTATATGTTCGGTATATATCTTTAAAATAACACCCTGCCCCGGAGGTATCGATGGACAGGATAAGACAGGTCAATTTTTAAGGGGTTCCAGCTTTTTTTGTTTAATTATATATTCCGTTTACAGTGAATAATATTCAAGCATAAATCTAAAAAACACAAATAATTATTGCTTATTTAGATCTCCATACTTAACAGTGAGTCATAACCATTGGATATGGGGGTGAATCCTCAGGGCGTAGCGGCTAACTTCCTGGCCTGCGACATCATAGTAAGTGAGTTCGAACAATGAATCCACTCACCCCTTCAGCTATATGTTACTACTATTGTTCTTCTACAAGAATTGCATTGGCATTAGATAACCCACAAAGTTTGATATGCCATTAAACAAAGAAATCAAACCAAACCAATAGATTGTCGAAGTAATGTTAACAAAACTCAGAAACTGGTCCATTAACAACAGTTTACGTTAGGATAGATGGTTTCCCGCTAGATCACAGAAGTTAAGCAAAAGTGAGCTAGTTCAATATTTAATTGGGTGAACACTTAAGCAACAACAGGTACTGTAAGAAACCTTAGTCCTTTGCTTATCAAAATGACTTGATTCGACATTAAATGACCCGAAAAGCGTTGATATGCTGTAAACAAAACAACAAACCTTGTAATAGATCAAGTTAGTTTTTATTTTTATTTTTTAGACAGACATTTAGGGTTGTTTCTTTGCAGAAAAAAAATTCCCCAAAACCAGAAAAAAAAACAAACAAACAAAAGAAACAAAACAAAAGAAAAATGAATAAATTAAAATGAGAAATCATTTTTTTTTTTAAATTTTCATTTCTTTCAATATAGTACTTGAATTACCGCCCCAAAAGGTCGGCGTTTTCTGATACATTCAAAATGGATTCCAATTTTCAACCCATTTTGCCAATTCCTTGGGGGAAAAACTCACTTTTGGCTGCTATCAATGTCTGTTCTCTGATTTCGTTTTTAAACTTTTTCATCCATCCCCTGTTAATTAGCCTCAACACTTGTCGGCTCATTATACATATGTCTGGGCCTCCTGGGGAATGACGAACTGCAGTAGCCCAACTCTCTATAGAAACTGCTCTTTGCTTTCGGTTTCCTAGAATTATGCAACAGCTGCTAATATCAACACCGTCTTATCAATGCATAGTAATTACACTGTCTGCTGGTTTAAAAGCATTACATTTCAATTAATAATTTCAGATAATCTAGCAAGCAGTCATTACTTTCAATGCAATCATCATGTATTTACTTTCATAACAAATTTAAAGGGTGTTGATAAATCATCATCATCATCATCATCATCATCATCATCACCAGTCTCTATGGATCATCTCTCTTGGAAAGTCTCCTCCAATGTCTGGACAGAGCTGATAAATGTATTTTTATCTGAAATAAATTATTATTAGTATTAGTATCATTATTATTATTACTTACTCCTTTTGAGTTTTCACATCAGTGTTAGCTGATGGTCTTTCACTGGAGTCTGAGTGACAGCAAGTCTCCTCAGGTCTCCAGGACTCTTCTGAGTATTCTGACATATTGCAGCAGTGCAGTGTTCTGAATGGTTTCAATCCTTACTCTGATATCTAAACTTTCCAAGACCTTTTCTAATCCTTTTGGGACTGTTCCAAGTGCACCAACTACAATTGGTATCACTTTCACTTTCATATTCCATAACTTTTTCAGTTCTCTGGCAAGGTCCAGATATTTGTCTATTTTTTCTATTTTATTATTATTATTATTATTATTATTATTAGTTTTCCACACCTGACGTCTAATGTGTGGACAGAGCCGATGAATGTATTTTTTTTCTTTGCTAGTCGGCCAACACTGGTGTGTTCATGTGCAGAAGTCCAGAGGAGAATGTCGCTTAAGAGTTCGTATTAATTCTCTGTCAGTGCCCAGCATTTTCTTCTCAGCTTTGTTGGGCGTTCGATCTTAGGGGTAAATAGGCATAAATCTGAAGTTTCGTGCAACCTGCCCTTTGTGAATCGCTCGTCCGAGTTGACCTGGGAGTAATGGCAACGAAGATGTGCTCCCATCATCAGGTCCTGTTTAACTAGATGTCTACAAGTTGTCCCTTATATATATATATATATATATATATATATATATATATATATATATATATATATATATATATAGGATAATTCCAAAAGTAAGATATCCAAGGTGCTGGGGATGTAGGGAATCTGTTCGTGCTATTATCATCACTATTGTGTTTATTTTACCTGTGCCTGTAATTGCGCTCCTGCCTGCCATGTCTTGTCTTGGCTTCGCAGTCATTTCTGATGGGGCTCCGATTGACGCTACCGTCAAATGTAAAGTTCGCGCAATTATTCGGTTTTTGAATGCAAAAGGCATTAAACCGAATAAAATTCATCGCCAATTAACAGAAGTGTATGGTGATCATGGACGACAAAAACGTCTGCAAGTGGCGTGCGGAGTTTGTGACGACGACAAAGAGGTTCAAGAGTTCCTCAGCAACATAGCGATGTACTAGTATGACATGAACATACAAAAAACACCACCGCACTTACAAAAATGCATCGACTGAACAGGCGATTATATAAAAAAATGAAGGTTCAAACTTTAACATGACGTAAACATCATTGATAATAAACAATACGCATTTCAGTGATTTCTAAATATTCAGGAGCTCTTACCTTTGGGATTACCCTCGTATATAGACTCCGTTATGATATAATGCTTATATCTATGATTCTGAGATTTTCAACATGGCTGCACTTTCACTGATAATCTTACCATTAAATTAATGACCCCCAAATTGAAAGTTGCTCTAATGAGATCTTTCAGCCACTTGAATGATTTACCAATACAGGCATCATATTGATTTCCAATCAATCACAACTGATCAACATCACAATCACTGGTACAGGAATGAAATAAAGTGAAATTGAAAACAGTAAAAGATTTTAAAATTTCCTAGCCGAAATAGTTGCTTTCGTTTTACTTTAAAGAAAATGTTAAACAATTTTTTTTTTTAAATATAAAGCAAAATGTCTGGCGTTTGTCTACCTGAAAAAGTTTTCCTAATTTTGTGAAGCTAACATCAATTGATTCCATTTCTGTTATAGCCATTAAAGACATTATTTCTATAATGGACACGAGTAGTGCTTGATAGGCACTTGAAAATCAAATAGTAGCCATTGAGATACTTCGTAAGAGAGGCATTATTACTTGCTTGATGTACTTGAATTTGTCTTTTTCTTTCAATTATTAGTGTCTTTGTCTCTGCGTTTTCTCTAGTGGTTATAATGGCAATTGTTGAATGTTTAACATCCTAACTGATAATAGATCGTTATATTGAGTTCATACATTTTCTGCCGAAGCAATAGAAAGTACGTGGAGATCAAGGAGTCATGTAATAACGGATATTGACTAACAAATACTAATTAATATATACGCCATTTTGATTTGTACGGAATGCTATAATAAATAGATATATTTATGGATTTTTTGATTTGCCTGGAAGACGACCTAAGGTAATGTTTAGTGGCATGCGCCAAATGTTAATATTCTCCTTCTCATATATATCGAGGGAATTAATACGTCAAATTCCAGTCTGACTTAGGAATGGAATGACTTAGAAAATAGAATACCGTCACCGTTGCATTAGCCAGTCCTTTGAACACGGAGGGGGGGTAGACAGAGGAACGACAAAATGTACATAGGAACGCACAATTAATGTGATTCCCTAATCAGTAGGCATAAAATGGCTATACATGGGTTGACATGCCGTTAAAATTATGTTATATCATTGAATGGTATAGCTTATCATTGTTGTAAGGAAGTATAATTTAGTAAGGAAATGTAGTATAGTATGGGATAATTCCCACTCTAAGCGGGGATAACTACATACTTCGAACCTAAGCCACATCGGAGTGAAGGGAAATAAAAGAAATGATTCGGCTGCCAAATCAGCTTAAGATTTGGCCCCCGACAAATTCAAAATTCCATATACTTGAAAGATTAAATCAATAGATTATTTCATACAAAATGGCGACAGCACTGGATTCTACAATAAACTTTTCTTAATCAAACCCATTTTCGAAGACTGGATAAAGGAACAAGTACTTATATTACACGTTGGTTACACACTTACGTACTTCTTTATATTTAAACAAGAACAACAACTACAGTGTGAAGCACGTCTAACACTCTGCATCGTTGAAACTTCCTCATAGAATGTAGAGCTTTCGCTCTCATCACAAAACGCCTTTTACGCAAATTATATGAAAGATCTATTTGTAAATGTCAACATAGACGACCCTCGGTCCTTTTAGAGAGAAATAGGATTATACCCGAAATGGTAAATATAAAGGTAAAGTTTATCACTAACATACAAAGGTAACCTCTCAATACGATCCATGACAATGCTAACATATCATACAAAAGTATGAATATAGACGTACAACGTATTTTGTTCCCTAACCTCTAGACATGTAATAACCCCAGACGGATTGATATGCCGTTAAAATCTATCAACCAACCAACTGGGATAGAGTAAAACAACGAAATATTATTCATATTGGGAAAAATATCATATTTGGTGTCGTGAGGATTTCACCATGCTAAAAGGCTGTTACTTGCTTGGCTATAATTTCTCTTGCATTTCTGTAGAGTGTTTCCCAATGTTCTAAATACCTCAGTAATTACAGATTCCACAGTGTTACATTCCCTGAGCAAGTTTCAATACTTTCCCAGTTGCCTATAGTCAGCCTTGTCAGTTGTGGCAGTAGAATACAGCTACTTCACCTCTGCAGAGGGTAAAATCACCCAAATTGGAGTGATGCTTAAGGATGAAATTCTGGTAGCTAAGCAGTCCATGACATACAACACTCTATTCTGGCTCTTACTTAGATTAGACGAGCGGTCGGAGAGACCCTCTCTAATCAATAGGCTGGTCACATCAAGCTCTAGCACATATATGAATGTCCTGACACTATCAAATAAGAATGAATACAACCTGAAGAATCAACAAGGATGAATAAAACATAAAATAACCCAAAGATTGAAATGTCGTAAAATCCAACCCACCAACCAACCAACCGATTAACCTACTCTAGCCTGATAGAAGACACCATGTTAAAACCGTTTGCAATAACTAGAGTTGATGTCCTCGTCTAAATTAGTTGATAGGCTTTGAATTACAAATTCTAAAGTTATTAATATTATGATAGTGTTTTACGACAGATAATAGAGATTACAGACTTATTACCCTTATTCTTATTGGTTTTAGGAACTTGAGACATACCAAGTTCTTGCTTCTAGTATAAAAGTGGCGATTGCAAAATTGTGATCCTATACTAGTCATGATACTTGATTAGATAACTTAGTTCCATGATTACCAGGTGTGTCTCCGGCTTGTTGCTCTGTCCATGGTTCTGTACCCACGTTGAGTTTTCAAAGATCTACATAACTTGGAATTGACGTCAATTCGTCGGAGCGTTTCTCGTTGGATTGGTCGGCCTTTGGTCGGAACAGGTTGCCGGGTGTTGACAACTCAAAAACAATAAAATCTCTCCATTGATAACGAATATTTATTGAAACAAAATTGTGCAACAATGAGTTTTAACAAAAAATATATCACCTTTCTTATTGGAAAGAGACGACGGTGGTGACCTGATTAGTGCTATTTTTGGTAGTTATCAGTGGTGATCGTTGAATTCGAGAACTTTAATATTTTTGTTTTTCTTGAGAGGCGTTTTAGCGTTTTTGAGAGAATTATTTCGTCTGGTCTCTCTCTCTCTCTCTCTCTCTCTCTCTCTCTCTCTCTGTCTATCTATCTATCTATATCTCTCTTTCCCTCCTCTCTCTTTCCTCTCTCTTGTTTTTCTCTTACGCGTTGAAAAGTTTATAGCGGGTTCTTCCGGAAACAACCACTTGTATTGTCACGAAACACTTCCTGCTGCTAAACCGTATTTTAAATTTACTCTGTTTACTGACTTTAAAAACCAGGTGCTAACTATTGAAGGGGAAACATTTCGTAAGTAAAAACGAAGAAGACAAATTTATAGGCGACAACAAGGAACATCATTAACACGGAGACCAGATAAATAAATCATTAGGAAAGGAAGAAGAGAAACCTCCCTAACTTTCTTATATCATTCAGAACCTGAAGATGATGATTACATATCTCTTTTTAAATACTAGCTTGATTTTTTCTAATGCCTATATTCTAAACTTTTATTATTAGCGATTCAGTCTCTCTCTTTAGATTTCCTCTATGTTGCTATATTGTCATCAATTTCTTTGTTTCTTATCTATGTTTCTGAGCTTTACCCTAGTCCAGTTTAAGAAGGGTCCGAAATATCTTTCAAGAGTAACTCTCCTGATATTTCGAAAATAAAGCAAACACAGGAACTACTTAAACACTCGTCTAAAAATTCATAGGTAAACGTAGTGTACGAAACAAAAGAAAAAAGCAGAATAAACCCCAACCAAGTTTAGTAATATACAATGAAGGAGAGAACACTTTCTCGGGTCTTAAACTTTCGTTTTGTAGAGCCACCCCTTCTATCTCACTCAATGACCAGCTTCTTCAAACTGTCCCTAATACACGCCCCTTTCCAGGTGTTTCGCGGTTAACTGTCTAATTTCATTCTGAACGCATGTGTTAGTTAAAAGACTTTTCCATTCCTCTAGTATAGTAGTTTTCACTAAAGGGAAAATATTGGAAAGGAAGAATTCACGTTCA
The DNA here is from genome assembly GCA_023376005.1 of Doryteuthis pealeii. NCBI lineage: Eukaryota > Metazoa > Mollusca > Cephalopoda > Myopsida > Loliginidae > Doryteuthis > Doryteuthis pealeii. The sequence continues at coordinate 109,478,328 of CM042152.1, forward strand.
TCGTGTTCATAACAATATGTTCTAGATATAATTAACAATGTTCGAGCGGAAACATTATGAACGGAATTTATGGTTACGCTAGAATCTACGGGAAAAGTTAAAGAAAGAAAGAAAGAAAGAAAAGAAAGAAGAAAGAAAGAAAATAACAAAAAGAAAGGAACGAATAAAATGACCTGACAGTAACTGAGTGATTTTGAGTAAAATTACGACGTTAAAAAGATAAAAAGAATGTTTACATGACAATTGTTTTTTTAGATAAGGAGAGAAAGAAGGACAGCGCTCAACGAAGGAAAAGACGTCTCTTAAAATGGAAGAAAATAACGACAAAAAGGTAAAACGTTTAGAAAAGAACTCCACCCAAGCGAAAAAACAACAACAAAAAGAAACAAAAAAACAACAACAGCAAAACAGTCAGCCATGTTTTGAAAATAAAACGAGAGACAGAAAATTACATAAAATGAGAGAACGAAGAACTGAAAATAAAAACAAAAGCAAAACATATTAGAAAAATGTGGTAAAGAGATGATAAAAGCAATAAATATAATATAATGAAAACTAACAAGAAAGAACTGAGTAAAATACAATGGATACCACTTTAATCAGGCGATCTTTTGACCTGTCCATTGCCGGACAAAAGAATATATCGGAAAACATCTATTAGATATTTTTCTTACGCTTTGTATTTTATACAATAGTAGACTTAACGAATTAATAGTAAATGTCAATTTAATTATTTTTTTTATAATGATACGTAATAAATTTTAGAAGTTTATTGATTTCTTAACAATTTTTCTCATACGGTTGAAAAGAGAAAATTATATATTAATATCATTTATATAAAGGGAAAGCTATTTCTATTTGATGAATATTTAATTGATTTTATTAAAGTGATTGATCACAGATCAAAAATTAATAAAAGCGAATCAGATTCTATGGTAAAAGAATCATCGAAAATTGTCAAAATTAGATATTTTTTTCAATTCCGATAAATACGCGATTAGATTTTTAAACACTCCTTTGATTTTAATAAATTTCAATTGAAACCGGAGTTTCCAACCAGATTGAACCTCTAACCTCTAACAAGCAAATCCTCGATGTAATGATTGGAACAAGGCAACGTTGCATGGGAGTTACTTGTAATAGAAGTGACAGTGACTTACCGGGAGCTAAACGCGTTCGCTGGCTCGCGTGTCAATCTACTCACTAGGAGCCGTTCGCCAAACTGCCATTTTTATGCTGCAAACTTATTTGCATAAGACGGCAGCGACACATTAAAAAAAAACAGGCGAGTGGACGTGGGGGGGTGCTGTTCTCCTACACACTTCGCATGCATGACGACGAAGGACTTGACGCTCTGTTATAGTCTTTACTTCTTGTGTGTATTGAAGGTTTTGTGTGTTGGTGTGGATAACAGAATCCTGATCTAAACTAAGAAATCAAAGATTGTGAATTTACGAGATTATCGTAGCCGCTTCATTTTTTCCCTAGTAAACCGCACTGTTATATTACTGGAATGGAAGGGGCAGGATTGGAGGACTTTTTATAAAGGAAAATTAATTGAGAGGCAATAGAGAAGGAAATAACAAGAAGAAGAAAGTGGAAAGCTAAAGTACAGAGAAAAATGTAAGGAGTGAGATCAAATAAAAGTAATTAAGGTCTGTTTATCTCTGTCGGTAGAGCATCCACCTAGGAACCACAAGGGTCCTCCCCAACACAGTGCAGCTATGTCGGCTATGAAGGAGAATACATCGAGTACAGAGGGGTGAGATCCCACCCCTAATGAGGCCACCTGTTAGCCGTGGTTAGCGACCTGTGATGCATATAGAGATGGAACCCTGGTGGCTGAGCAGTCCATGACATGCATCACTCCACTTTGGCCATTACCTAGGCTTGACGAGCGGTCGGAGAGCCTGCCTCCGATCAATCAGCTGGTCACGTCAAGCCCAATCACCTATATGATTTTCCCAACCTTACTGTATTTATGCTAAGTCCGAATCTTTTTTTATCCTATATGTGCTATAAGGCAGTGGCTGAGGGTGTTATTGTTCTGGATATGACGTTAAACTCTATCTGATGGTGAAGTCCCAATTCTGGAGCTCTGTGTAATGTGTAGTTACCTTCAACACTATTACTCTGAGGTCCTCACTTACCCGAGTGGTATTACCTGTTAGGGTTTCATCTATAGGTTAAATCGAAAACAAAATGAGTTTAAAATGTGTTTAAAAATAGAGTTTAAAATTGAGTACCCATCAAGAATGTATAAAGCAAAACGTCTTCGGCATAAAATAACCCAACAAGGGTTGACATGCTGTAAATACAAACCAACCAACCAAACAAACAAATCAGTAGTAGTCCAGCTTTTGTAATCATATCTGTGTGCTGAAGCATTTGAGTAAGTGTAAGCTTTCCACCTAAGCTAAAATAACCTTCCTGGTCTAACGCAATCAAAAAAGGTATAGACTCCCTCACTGCCCGGCTGCCAAAGAAGAAAAATGAAAGTGGAAAGATAAAGTACAGAGAAAAATGTAATGAGATTAAATAAAAGAAAGAAAAAAAACCCAGATATTGATAAGTAAGGTCTCATAGTGCTTTAAAAAGATTCCCAGGTCTCCTTTTTTTAAAAAACTTTTGAATGCACAGATAAGAATGCGTTTCGCACAGAAAATATGTGCACACATCTTATAATTAAGACATAAGTTAGGAAAAGCTAAAATAGAAGGAATCATTAAAAAAAAGAAAATAAGAAATGAAATCAGAAAGTAAATAAAAACAAGGGAAAGCAAGAAAATAAAAAAAAAAAAGAAAATAAGTAAAATGAGAAAGATAGGATAAAAGAAGGGTAAAAAAAGAGGAATAAATAAATAAATAAAACAAGATGAAGAAAGAAAGAAAGAAAGAAAGAAAGAAAGAAGAGATAAATAAATAGATAGATAGATAAATACATAAAGAAAAAAAGACATTATAAAAAAGAGAAAGAAAAAAAGAAGGAAAACAAATCAAGGTAAAACAAAAGAAAGAAAGGAAAACAAAACAAGATACAAGAAAAAGAAAAAGAGAGAAAGAAACGTAAAACAAGATAAAAGGAGAGAGAGAGAGAGAGAGAGAGAGAGAGAGAGAGAGAGAGAGAGAGAGAGAGAGAGAGAGAGAGAGAGAGAGAATGTAAAACAAAACAAGAGAAAGAAACACAAAAGGGACGAAAGAAAACAAGAATTCGAAGAAGCAAGAACAAAACAAAAGAAAAAAGAAACAAGAAAAACTATAAAAAATAGACAAGAATAAGAAAATAATAGAATGTTAAAAATTGGAGGGAAAAAAAATTTAAACAAAGAGAAATATCAAGAAAACAAGAAAGAAAAAAATAGAAGCAGAAAAGAAAAGTGAGAAAGCCAGTCAGAAAAATAAAAATGAAAGCCGAATGGAGAAAGCGAGAAACAGAAATGAAAGGTAAGGAAAAGAAAGAAAAATAGAGAAAGAAAATAAAAAGGAAATACAAATGAGAAATCAAGAAAAGTAAAATGAAAAACGGTTACGTAAAAAAAGGAAAATAGTAAAATGAAAAGAAATGTAAGGAAAAGAAGGAAGAAAAAAGAAGATAAAAGAAAAAAGAGAAAGTAATGAAAAAAGAAATAAAAGACATGCGAAAAAGCAATGGCAGAAAAGAAAAAGGAGAAAAGAGAAGAAAAGAAAAATTACAATAAACAATATCGAACGAAAGGAAATAAAAAAATAAAGACAAAAGAAAAATAAATTTAAAAATCGATAAAGTAAGAAGGAAAAAAGAAAAATGCCAGAAAAAGAAAAGGAAAAGAAAAACAAGAAAAGAAATAGAGCAAGAAGTAGTGAATAAAGAAGAAAAACAGGAAAGAAGAAAGAAAATAGAAAGTTAAAAAAGAAATGATAACAAAGAAGAAAGAAAGAAAAAGAGGAAATAAGAAAAAAAAAAAAAAAAAAAGAGGAAAACTGAAAAGAAAAAGTAAGAAAAGAAAAAGAAACTTGACAGAAAAAACAGAAACCAGAGAAGAAAATAAGATGATGAAAAATAGAAAACATCAGAGAAAGAAACGGAAAGAAAATGACAGGAAACAAGAAAAAGAAAAGAAAAGAAACGAAAAATGTTAAAAGGACAAAAATTACAGAGAAAAAGAAAAAGAAGAAAAAAAGAAGAAAGAAAGAAAAAGAGAAATTGGAAAAAGAAAATAAGAAAGAAAGAAAAAATAATAAAGAAAAGAAGATAGGAAGCAAGAAAAGAAAAGAAAAAGAAACGATGAAGAGAAAAACGATTCAGAAAAGAAATACAGTAAAAAAAGGAATTAAGAAGAAAGAATAGAAAAAGAAAATTAACAGAGAAGAAAAGGAAACAGAAAATGGAACACTATAAACAAAAAAAGACAACAAATAGATAGAGAGCAAAAAAGAAAGAAAAGAAAAAGAAAGAGAAAACAAGAAAAGAAAAAAAAAGAAAAATTAAAAGAAAATTGATAATGCAATTAATATGACAGAGAAAATAAGACAGAAGAAAAATGAAAGAATAAATAAAAAAGAAAACAGAAAGGAAATGAGAGATATTGAAAAAGAGAAAACAGAGAAGAAAGAAAAGAAGAAAAAAAAAAGAAAAAGAACATAAAAGAAAAAGAGAACATAAATAGCTGAAAACTGAAAAGTTGAAAAATAAAATAAAATAAAAGACAAAAATTAAAAAAAAAAAGAAAAGAACATGTAGTAATAGAAAAAATCCTATCTGTCAATAAACATTAAAAAAAGTAAAAAAAAAAAAAAAAAAAAAGAAATATAATTAAAAAAAAATCTTATCCGTCTATATAAGGAAATTTTTTTTGGCTCATAAGTGTCGTTCCGCGGACATGGCAACGAAAAGACGATTGAAAACGAGTATTAAATAAAACTCTTTCTTAATACTCCTTTGTTTCTACCATATTCTTTTATCCCCTTATGTCACAAAGCCTACGTATTTTTTTAATATGTTTGTGTGTATTTTTATAGATTGTTTATTTTTACAATGTTGCTGCGCCATAAATTTACAAAAGAACATGCATCTACGCCTCATTGACTTGATTTAAATATTGACGTTGACACTTCTATGTTGGCAGATTTTTAGCTTCACTGCTTCACAATGCGAAATCTACCATTCATGCAGCTTTTGCCAAACGAAAGAATTGCTTACGACACACACACACACACAAAAAAAAAGATGTTTATTTAAAACATCACTGAAGGCAATTCGGTAGGATTGCACAACAATATGAAAACATAAATATCTTCAAATATATTAAGATTTATTCTTTAATATTATTATTAAAAAAAAGAAGATTATTATTCAAGTCTTTGGAATCATGAGTGGCGTTGCTTCAGTGGAATGTGGGAGGAGACACATCGAAATCCTTTATGAGTACGCATGCGCACGTTGAAATAAGTTATTACATTTTATTGAACCATTATATCCACCTATTTCTCTTCTCTTTATATTTATATGAATAAAAAGTAAAAAATATCATTATGTATGAACGCTAGCTTATTTCGATAAAGAGATAAACATTGATTTGTTACATAAAAATGTAAGATATGTTTTTCTATGATAAAAACGTGACAAGCAAATACGGTTGAATTAAACTAAAGCATATGACAAACTATAGTAATTAAAAATATTAAAAAAAAATACCTGTGAATAAAATGCAGTAAAATAAGGATACGTGTTTAATTTGTGTGAAAGCAACATTATTAAATTAAAAGGGATTCTTTGTGTTGTAACTCGAGTATCAGTTAACGGGGAATTAAAGATACAAGGTGAACGGAGTAATTAGCCATTGTTAGGTTGAATAAACAAGTCTCGGGAGGTCTCGTTGTTTCGTTTTTACCCCCATCCCTCCAGGCGACACAAGGTCTTTCTAACGTGTGAAACCACGCACAAACCGAAGCTCATGTGATTGCCAGTGCAAAAGAATGTGTGATTTACGTCAGCATTCTTCTTTGGGGCGCTTCAGGCACCGGGAAATAAACCCAGCCCTATCCATTTTAGCCAAGGAGCAGATTCTAACTGGGGAGGGATCCCTGGGAACACGTGGTTTATTTAACTTAATAGGGCGAAGCCAATAAACCAAACGAGAGATCTCATTGTTTCTTCTTCGGAGGTTTCCTCAGACATTATTTATAGAAAAAACACAGAAGATTCCATTCTCATTATTTGTGTACTTTTTGACATTTTCTCTTCTCGACGACCCGAATAATTTGATTGATTGACTTTCCACCCGTCGTCGCCATTTGTTGGCCGTGGGTGGCAACCCGTAATGCCTGAGGACAGAATTGTTGCGGCTGGTCGTTTTCTATACGGGTACTAAGCGGTCTCGTGACATACAACACACAACTTCGACCCTTAATTTGGCTAGACGTGTTTAGGCGAAGCCCCATCCGATTATTTGGCTGGTCATGTCAAGCTCTATTAATAGACATACAGTTAAAGAAATCATATATATATATATATATATATATATATATATATATATATATATATATATATATATATAGGTTTTGCATTAAATAACCAAGAAGGGTTGAACACCAACTAAACTAACTAACTTGAATTGATTTAACGACATATCGACCCGTCTATAATTATTTTATGTTAAGAACTGTATTTTCAGGGCAGGATTAGCTCAGTCGGTAGAGCGCCCGCCTAGGAATCACAAGGTTCCTGTTCGAACTCGGCCCTCACGAACTCAGCGTATGGTAGCACAGGGATCTGTGTGGTAAAGTGAGGAGTTTATGGTAGGTGTGGCACTCCACATCAGGAGCTAAAATAATTTGCTTAGTCTAGTGCTACTGAAAAAGGGTAATAATCCCTCGTTGGATGGCTGATACCGACATTAGGCCCCCCGATGACATTACTCACTTTATTTACATTTTATGTTTTTTGCCTATCTTTAATCGAATATGAATAATTTTAAACATATATATTTGGGTAATCTGAACATTAGCGACATAAATGAGAGTAACCTACCGTTGTTTCTTTCACTTTGAGGAAGCCGTCAGTTTATGTCACCCATTTTCATTTCACCGTAATCAATACAACTGCATGTTTTAACACGAAAATATCATAAAATGTGTTCTTAATAACAATTAAGTTTATTCCAAATAATGCACAAGCACAATTAAGAACACATTTTATTATATTTTCGTATTAAAACATTCAGTTGTATTGATTCGAACAAATTCTTATTTTCAGTGCGGATTTAAGGTGAAATGAAAATGGTCGACCGAAACAGACGGTTTTCTCAAAGTGAAAGAAAAGGGGAGGTTTCTCTCATTTATGTAGCTAATATTACCTATATTTGACCCTCATATGGGATCCTAACAGGTATTTCCACTCGGTGTGCTCGTTGTGTAATGGTTATCGACGTAGAAAATATACATGGCGACACTAGATCAAATACTGGATGAAGCTCTTTGCATTTCACATAGCACTATTTTCCCTTGGGAAAAATATGCATCCGACTATTCTCCCATCAGCTATGTCTAAATGATTAGGCATACAGGGCTAATTTGCCTTGGTATGGCAACAGGTTACGAGAAAAAAATCTCTGAATTCAAAGATGTTAAACTCCGCTTAAAAAAATTGACATTGTGCAGTGGGGGTTGGCACATTTGCATAGCCTAGCATTCTAGCTCGCAAGTATGGGTAAATGGCAGGGTAAAGTGAGCCTTTTAACCTCGCTATTTGTCATTTCGTACCTAAATAATGAGAATGGAATCATCTGCTTTTCCTGTAAATAATGTCTAAAAAAAGGCTCGGAATAGAGAAAGGACGAGATTTCACGGGACTTGTTAATTCAATTTCTAATTACTCTGTTCACCTTGTATTTTTGCTTAGTAAACATTTTTTCCCCATCCTTAATACTCGTTGTTGTTCTTCCTATTATTTCTCTGTTAACTCTGATACTAGATTTACAACACTATGGCAACCGGTCTAGGAGAAGGGAATCTCTGAATTCAAACCTTAGAATTGACCTTGTCTCATATCCTGCTTGTACATGGTTGGTAAATACATATCACCCCGTTTATAATTGAATCTAGGAGTAATAGTCATGAAGGGCCACTCTGCATTCCCCAGAATTCCAGAACAGGAGCCTTACCATCAGATGCAATTTTGTGTCTTACCCTTTTGGGTGTGTATTACACCTCTGCAAGTCAGTGTATTTTAAGCTCTGTCGACAGGGCACGGTAACATTAGAATTCTGTTCTTATAGTGTTTGATGTCATGGCTCACTGAAAATATTTTCGACAGGAGAAAAAAAACTGTGAATCATCTTTCGTAATGTGAAACATTATATTCTACTTAATTTGTTTTTTTTTTATATTTTGCATCTGATCCTTGAGTGACATTATAAGTAATTTTCAAAAATTCTTGAAATAAAAAAAAAATTTCGAAAGAAGCACTCGTACCGAAATATTCTTTTAATCTTCAACATATCTATTTATTTACTTATTGTTCTTATTTCTTAATACCTATATTGGTCTTTCTTATATTCTTTATGTTTTCATTGTATTTTCCCCTTTTATTTATTATTCTCTTAATTGCCATTTTTAGGCGGCCATTAAGCTTGATATCTAGTGATATCGTATCTATAGAATCTGCTTCATCATTGTTTGTTCATTTCTTTGTGTGTGGATTATTTAATATCAAAGTAAATGTCAAAGTCAAAGGAACAGTAATGGTGTTATTTGACTCATATTTGGGGTGAGAGGTTTGCATATAATTTGTATTTGAAAGGATCTTGTGGAAAAAAAGCTTCTTAAGATGCAACGACAAAAAATAAATAAATAAACATGACGTACAATGAACGCGATTACCTTAGCCACTAGGCATGAAATAACCCTAGTCGTTAGGTTTCTTAACCAGACCGAAACACTGCAGTGTAGGCTTATTAAACATCATTCTTCAATGACACTTGTGTTTTTTTCAATTTTTACTATATTACACACACGCACACACACACACACACACACACACACACACACACAATACATATATATATATATATTTGTAGAAAAGTTTTTCTCTCTACCACTGTTTCGGTGTTCAAGGTACTCCTTCACCAGGAGAGTTCTCATGGGGAAGGTCTACATTGAACACCGAAACCTTGGTAGAGAGAAAAAAACTATATATATATATATATATATATATATATATATATATGAATAATAAATAAAATCTGTATGAATAAAACCAAACACTACAACGAACAATCCTTGAGGACGATCAGTGAAATGGTTGAAAACGCTTGAGTAAAAAATATGGACATTTTTTCACCATCCTGATCTACGAAAAAGTACTAGAAGCCTTGGGTCACAAGTTTTCAATGCCGTAAGCGACTTGAATTTTGAGCCAATCAGAACGCTTAACGGGTAAATAGGGTATTCTTGAACATTTTGATATTTCTCTTGAATTCTGGTTGATCTGTTACAGCATCTCCCCATTGTTTAAAATGAATGAATCAATGATTGATCTTCCTTTTCTTTTATAAATCAATTGATGTTCTTCAGTTTTTTGCTAATTTTTTTTGTTTGCTTTTGTTTCTGATCGACTACTGGTGTGTCTATTTGAGTCCATAGAAGAACGTCACTTATGAGTTCGTAATTGTTTCTACAACAGTTTCCAGTGTGTCCAGCTCTATTTACTTGAATAGCTTGCGTGATGGGAGAGAAATGGTCTTACAGTTGCTGTTTTGTATGATTCAGCTTCCAGGGTTTAATTCAGCTTGTTCGAGTCGCCTGTAAGCATATCCTATAAAGTCACAAAAGCTTTAGCGTGACATTTGCAACAGTTAGACTTAGAATATTTCTTGAAGTCTCTTGGTGTAATGACTATCGTTATTGGAAACGGGCACGATTGTTACATTATGAGGGGCCTTGGATAATTAAGGATCTAAAAAGGATAAGTTTTAGTAAAAATAAATATTTAATAAGAATAAGTTTTAGGAAAAATAAGTTGTGACGGAAGAAGAAGGAAAGAAATATTTAGAAAAATATTGACATGATATTTTGCAAGTAAGAATGTATTTGAAATGCGTGTTGTTTAGAATGTTTGTTGAAATTCTCTCTTTTCTTTTATTTATGTTTCTTTTCTTTTTCTGTTCTTATTCTGATATTTCCCCATTTATTCTTAGCTATATTTCCATTGTTTACATTTTCCTTGTATATAGTTTCTCTGAACTCTAATACTCTAAACGGGAATTCTTCCAAGCCATAGTCGCATCAGTACAACTGAATGGCCGTATCACTTGGAATCTAAGGAAATGCTTGTAGGAAAAGCTAGATGCTATTTGCTATTTTAAACAAAGTCTGAAAACAGTATCCTACTAAACAGCAGCTGCATGGCCACTTACCTCCCATCACACAAAATATCCAAATATGACAATTAAAGGATGGTAGTCATTGCTGGAGATGTCAGGAAGTTCTCCCATGTCTCCTTACGCATAGTCACATCAGTGCTAGTAGACGAGCAAAACTTATATTTACCAGCTATGTGTAGACACTGGGTGCCGTCTAAAGTAGTGATTTTCAACATTTTCTTACTCGTAGCCCATTTTAGTGTAAAAAAGATCAGACTTAGAAAAATGCTGCTCTCAAAAGAATTTAGACAAAATAAATAAAACACAAACAAAAAATAAAAAAATAAAAAAATAAACGATCAAACAAACAAACAAAACAAACTAAACAAAACATAACAACAAAATGAAACAAATCAATACCATACAACATAATCCCCAATAATGCTAACACATTTTTAAAACCAATTACTAAAAAGTAAATATAAATACACGATGTGTATCATTTCCTAAACGTTAGGCATGACATAACCCTATACGGGTTGATATGCGTTAAAACCAATAAACAACAACAATAAACAACAAAAATGTTCAAATCAATTTGAAAATATAACTAATTGATCTGCAGAAGACATTAAATAATTCTTGAATTATTTACATTTAAAAATAAAGTAAAGTCATTTTTCTGTCATAATTTCTGCCAGTCGATAAATAAACAGAATTTCAAAACACATCTACCTTTCTGAAGCCAAATGCAAACTCATTTGTAAAATTTAATAGGCCCACTTGTGGCCCTACAGCCCCACATTGAGAATTACTGCTCTAGAGGACCTAACAAGAGGGGTGGCCGTTAGGGACTCATGGAAAGTGTGCATGTGCATGTCTATGTATGTGTGTGGGAGAGAGAGTGAGTGGGAGAGAGGAAGAGAGAGAGAGAAAGAGAGAGAGAGAGAGAAAGAGAGAGAGAGAGAGTCAAAGAAACTTATACTGTCGGACTACTTGATGATGATGATGATAATGATGATGATGGCTAATCCCGTCCTCTTACGTTTCGCGTCACTCTTTTTCTTTCTTCTCTCATATTCATTCTTATTTATTCCTTCTACAAATTAGCGTTTCTTTCTTTCTTTTCTTTCTTTTCTTTCTTTCTTTCTTTTTTGTTTGATTTTGAGCAGATTAACAGATAGCTGTCCTTCGTGCCAACCAGCCAATCAAATCAGGTAATAATTTAGATAACCTATATTCGGCTGTGGCCTTTAAGAGCACAGATAAAAGAACCCAATTCTTATCAGTTTCATCTCACTGAGCAACAGGGATCATTGGAAAGTGAATAACATAAATTTCAGTGCCAATTTTATCGATAAATATCGATAGAATTGCAAATCCAAGTGTTACAATGACGGCGATCGGGTGTGACATTCTGCATGATGGACTCGAAATTCATAAACTGGGCCAACATAGTCGATTAATGAAACGCCTTTCAAATGAGAGACACTCCCCTAATATCTCTCTCTCTCTTCTCTCTATCTCTCTCTCTCTCTCTCTCTCTCTCTCTGTCTCTCTCTCTCTCTCTCTCTCTCTCTCTCGTCTGATGCCAAACTTTTAATGTTCATATGATCTTAATCTTTAAAATTCTGACGAGGAATTTTGGTCAAATTTCTTTTGTATTACTTGAACGGAAGTTCATCGGCAGTAGTGCACCAATTTCTAAAAATTCTAATCATTATAAATCTGAGAAATTCTCTCAGTCCTTTTTATATTTTTGATTGATTGATTGCTTTTATTGGTATGCTAACTGCAAAAACAAATTGACTAAAAATAATCATTTATTTAGTTTATATAATATTTCGAAACACAGAATTTACACAGTATTCAGAGCAATGGCATGGACATATTCACGCGAAAATATAACAAACTTTCAGAGAAAATAAGTTCCTAATAGAAGAAACAAATTTCCAGTGGCCATTTCTCTGTAGCAGTGTACAACTGTAACGTTTGTTATACATTAGTCAGATTTGACTACAGATACAAATTCAGGTCTATTGAGGTCAGTAAGTCTACTGTTGGTTTGAATAACACCAGCTAACTAAGTACCACTTAAGCATTGTCCAAGACAGTTGGTATATATAGAAATCAAGAATGATCCATTCATGAATTTGGGTGATTTGGGTCATTCCATTCCTTGAGTTCTGATTGGCTGCTTGACTGCTTGATTTGAATGACATTGTGGAGTCTTATAAATACCTTGTTATTCTGCAGTATACTTTATGACTATTCGGGTTTGTATTTAAGTAACAACCGTTTGTTGCCTTGTCTTCCCAGTTCGACGGTAATTGGAACTTTAATTATTCTTCAAGGTCATGCTATCTATTTATACATATATAAAGGGCAGTTGGTGTGTATGTGTATGTCTGGATAAAACTACGAAAATAAAACGACAAATTAAATATATATATATGTGTATTTGGGCAGAATGTTTTCATTTATGCATGTTGAATTAAACAAAAGACACATGTTTAACAATTTTATTTGTGATTTTTTCAAGTTTTCTGGCCAACTTTTTAATATTTGGGTGGAATTCGTGGATTAGTCCACCAAAGTTCATGTCCCTAGTACTTTCGGCACTTCGAAGTGCCATCATCAGAGGTGATGCGTTCCAGTTTTTCAAATTATATTAATGGATGTGGAGGCTGGAAGGAGAGAATTGATAGGAAAGAATGCTGCCAAATACATATATTTAAAATATGCGATTCGGCAGCTAAGTACCAAAATAACACCGTTATGACCTTGTGAAAAAGCAAATTGGAACGGCCAAAGAGACAATTCGCAACCTTCATACCACAGCCAATATATATATATATATATATATATATATATATATATATATATATTAAATATCGCCGGTTCTTGCTTTTTGTGCAAAAATTATGAAGATTTGATTTATATTCGAAGATATTACAAATTAAAATATACATGGTAAATCTACTTAAAAATGTCTACAATTTGTAAATCTCAAAATCAAACAAATCAATACACCAAGGGTTTTCTCTTCCCCACACCTCTACCTCTACCCAGTTACAAATAAATACAATGCACTGAATGAAAATGCAAGACCCGGTTGTTGGAAATTAACAGGTTTTATTTAACGCAGGGTAGAGTAATGCTTCTATCCAAAACAGTGACTAAAGAGCTCAACTTGTGTACGACCAGCTATCTCATTTACTATTACATGTGTGCCATGGTTGAAGTCCCATTTCTGGTCCTAGCTCCCATAATGCGCCTGTCATGGGAGGTAATAGCCCAACCCTTCTTTATCTTTAATTCTAAAATGCGAGTGGAGGTGAAACGTAATATTCTTACAAGAAAATGGACTCGGTGACCCGAGTTCAAATTCTGACGAAGCTGTTTAACTTTTACATAGTGTTAATACCCTTGGAAAAGCTATGAATATAACTTTTCTCCCTTAGTTATGGGTAAATAGTACGGTAGACTAGGATTTTTAATCTTGGTATGGCAACCAGTCTAGGAGAGGGAAAACTCTGATTCCGAACCTGTTAAACTTTGATCAAAATTGACATTGTATCATATCCTACTCGAGATGAGTGGTTGGTAAATATATGTTTTTGAGATTTGTTTGTTTTTGTGTTTCTTTATTTAATGGTTTATCAACCTTCTTGGGATATTCATGGCAAAGTTATCATTGTATAAGAACAGTAATGATACTATTTAACCCATAGCTGGGTGTGAGAGGTTTCATACTTTCCCTAAAGGTATTAGTTCGAAAGTGAACGTAATAGCATGACTAGAATTTAAACTCACTTATTACAATGTCTTAGTCCAGCAAGTTAACTACTACAACCCTTCTGGATGTGGCGAACCATAATCTTGTGATCCCTAGACTGATGTTCTACTGACTGGTCTAAACTGGCCCTGAAATATAGTAACTAATAGTAACGATTCTCAATACAAATAATATTTAATTATATATTCAAGTATTCCTATCGAATAAGAATGATTTTTAGACATATCTACTGAACCCATAGATGTGACAATAACACGTATTACCACTCCAGGTTAGAATAAACCTGGGAGTATGACAATGAAAGGGTACTCCCTCTCCCTGGATCACCACAACTCGAGCCTTACCATCAGATGCAGTTGAGTATCATATCCATGACTGCCTGTTTTGGGGGAGTCTTACCCCTCTTCAGGGTATGAAGTCAGCAATTCAGAGAAGGCGAATGGACCGTCAGGGTAGTAGTTAGCGAGTACGAAGAGGAAAGTAAACGTTCTGTCAAGTTATTTCCAAACTATGCGTTGTATTCGCCGAGGCTGTTAAAAAGTGATTGAAAATAATGGTGTGCTGGAAAATAATATTGCATTTGTTTCCCTCGGCTATAAGAATGGCTATGAAATAAGGTGCATTTGGCGGATATGAATTTTATGGGGGAAATGCTATCACTGGCAAATACTTCGACACCTGAAAATGTTTTACGCACATTTCTGGAAAATTACATTATTTTCTTTTATTTTAATGTACATCAAATTTAACATGAAAGAATTGGTTGATTTCGTTACTTTGTCTAAATTAAATCCCTGGAGTCTAAAATCCAATATTTTAAGCTAAATTTCTATCACTCATTGACATATCTATAAATGATAATAATGATCATCAAGATGTGCCGACAGTGTGGATTCCGTTGACACTCTCTCGCTATCCGTCCCCATCGTTCATAGCACTTGTTAAGTCCGCTAGACGGCACCTAAAGTATGTGTAGAGCTATACATTTTTTGATGGTGAGTAAACATTATTGGACGAATATAACTATTATATACTAAGAATTCTTATTCTTAGTTACTCGTAACATCAAACTGTGTGGAAATTATTTGCATTAGATAGGAATATTTCTTATGACGTAAATGTATGGAAAAGAAAAAACGAACAGCAACAATAAAAAACAGCAACAAAAAACAACAACAAAAAACAAGTATATAAAAAACGTAAATATGAGCATATAATGAACGTGTCATGAATGAAATTTTGTTTCGTTTCTTTTCTTTATTTAAGGACATTATGTAGCGTAATTATTGTGGTCTATGGGGATTGAAAGGAGAAAGAGAAGAAAAAGAAATAAGCGCAAACAAATGTTAAAATTTGGAAGAGTAAACACTAAGTGGTTGCTAGTAACGTGACAAAGAATGGTCCCCGGAAATAGATTTAAAAATAAAAACGGAACTTCCAGGTTTCGACCAGAAACGGATGTGACTCTCCCACCCTGACGAGAACAAAGAAGAAAATCGGTCTCTTTTCGGCCAGGCCTCGTGGGAAGCAGGTGGGACTTTCACAGTTCCCCCGAGGGGTTCGAATATAGTAGTAGCGAACATGATTTACGACGGAATAATTTCTCTCTATCTTTCAATCTCTCTGAAAAAGAACCCACGTGAAAGAAATAAATCCCCTGTGACTATACAACCTGCATGTGTTATTTCTGAACTAACGACGACTACAACTTGAGTTAGCCTAAGCGACGTACATCGTTCTGGTACAATAACTTTCGTTTTGTATTAATGCTTTAACACCGGAATCAACCACAATGTGAAAGCTGAATGTGTACATTGATCGCAGATAGTTGAAAAAATTTCATTTGATTTACAACAACATCGACGATGAAGCAGGCCTAAATCCGTGGAGTCTAAACTATAGAGTCAAATCTGGCGGATAGCTATTACAGGATAGGTATTTACCAAACCCATTGACCACGGGTAAGATTTAACAATCAGGTCGCACGTATGTGATATCCAGCGAGGATCGAACTTATTCAGTTAGTAATGATTATGTGAGACTAGCTTCCTAACCATAACATCATGTCAATCCTTTTTAAATCGCATTTTTTCTTTGTCTTAATTAACATTTATTTTCACATGGTTATATGGTATCAAATATTTCTATCTTATATTGAATTTTAAAACGAATATATTTGGCCAAATGATGACAATTTAACAGGTGCTCTCACTCTGAGTAAGAATAGACTCGGTCTAATGGCAATGAAGCGTAACCCCACACTCACCAGAGCACCCGAACTTCAGCCCACAATTAGATGCAGTTTAGTGTTATAACCAGACAACTAAATTAAGTGAATCATCTGGGCAACACTTTCATGTATTTGCAATAATAATTATTTCTAATATTCCTTTCTTGTCGAAGACGTAAACATTAACCAGAACATGCAATGTATTGAACATCGTTTTTGTACAATGGCGACTTTGTAGTTTTGTTGAACAAGATGCACATTTTATCGATTCTTCGCCTCGTTCTGAATCTAGGTTATGTAATCACACATATACATCCAAAATTGGCGCCTGTTTGAGTAAATTCTGTTCATTCTCTCCTCAAAAATGCCTGGAGGGATTTTAATAAAACTTTGCTGGAATATTCATCGGCACTGAAAAAATAACCTTAAGCGGGTGGCGATGCATTAAAAGACGGAATTGATTAATCGGCTACCCATATGCTAACAGATAGATAGAGATTAGAGAGAGCGAGAGTAAGTAATAGTTATGGCCATTTTTTATTTATTGGGTGATTTTAGTCACTTTTTTGTAAATAATATCACAAATGGGCAAGAAAGAAAAAAAACTAAAAAAAAAAAAGAAGAATTCTACAAACATGTAAATATTAACGTACAATGAACACGATTCCTTAACCCCAAGGCATAAAATAATTGTTGTCCGGTTAAAAGCAAGCGATTGGTCTACGGCCCACGCATTATCAAAGAATACCGTAGGCTTTATTTACAAATAAGTATATGCATTCCATTTTACATTACCGGTGTAAGAGTTATTACTATTTACTAAACTTTGGAGGCGTTTGTTATGTAATGGTTATCGTTGATTATGATCACGGTGAATCGAGTTCAAATCCTAGATTATGCTGTTTGCATTTTGCATAGCACTGATATCCTTATGAAAGGTATGGATCCAATTATTTTTCTTCCAGCTTTGGGTAAATAGTTGAGCTGTCTTTTACGTTAGTATAGCAACCGATGTAAAAATGAAAAGCTCTGAATTCAAACCTGTTAAACTCCCCTTAATAATTGGCCATGCGCGGAGGGGTTGGTAAGTATATATTTACAAAGCTTTGCGTAGTCTAGCATTCTGTCTCCCAGGTGGCTTCTAATACCTGCAGTTCATAGATGGACTTTCATTTAAAAAATATGAGGGTCACGATGATGTGAATTATAATCGGTGCACTTGGAGCGGTTCCCACACTCTTGAAAAAATGACTGGAGGTATTGGAAATCAGAGGAAGAATTAAGACTATTCAAAGCATCATCACCGTTCAGATCGACTTGAATACTCAGAAGAGTCCAGGGTATTGTTTTCACTGACCAGCGTTAGTATAAAACAAACTCACAAAGAGTGATATAATAATCATGATAAAAGAGTAAGTTCACTGTGTAAACTCGTTCAAATATAGACAAAAACACACGCCCACTCTTTCACACACACAGACACACACACACAAATGTACACACACATACACACAGACACTGTCATTTTCGGCGCACTGTGCCTGAACTGATTGGTCAATCACATGGCTACGTAGCATCAATTTTCGTAATGATTTTCACGTGTTCCAGTAATTCACTTTTTTTAATTATACATTTGTTACAATAGGGGTTCATTGTCACAATTGTCTGACATAGAAATTATTAGTGTACACTCTCCCTATCACGTGATTGCGTGATTGTTTGATGAATATACGAATATAAAAGTAAGCGAACAATGAAAATGATAGATGAATGAAGATGGAACTTCAACAGTATGTCATAATAACTTATGTTTCTTGTCGAGTTCGGACAATATTTCTAGGTCCTTATTTGGTTCCTGCTGTGGCAAAAACAAGAATGTGCAAAGAATAAGATGCAGGAATCAAAGACAGGCCCTCCTAACTATGGCACTAAGAAAAAAGCAAACATGTACGACTTGTAAAGAATGATGAAGTAATATATTATATTGTTTTTGGAGTGGTTTTACTTTTAAAAAAGATTATTTGTTTATTTATTTTTTGCAAATTGTCCGACATTGTTATTCTGGACGGCCTCATGCCTTTTTCTTGTGTCTTTTTTTCCTTTTCTCTTTATGCTTTACAAATGCAACATGTGCTGTCCACAATATTAAACGGCTTTACTCACAATGAATGTATTTTTTTATCTTTCTTCAGAAATGTCACCTTTCAACATTAACATGAAAGTTGTTGGAGGCGGGGGTAATGATTAGAGTCGTAGGAAATTAAACTCATTGACCCAAGTTCAAATCCTGGACGAAGCTGCAGTTCACATAGCGCCAATATCTCTCCAGCTGTGGGTGAATTAGTAGGGCAGACATAGCTCTTTAACATTTGTTAGGCAACCACTTTAGGAGAAGGAAAAGTCAGAATTCAAACGTGCTAAACTCCGCCTGGTGTGGTCGCTGTTAGAATAGGCTCAGTCCTATTTAGTGACCTATTTCACTAATTTTTAAAAGATTTTAAATACTTTTTCTATTTTTTTGTTGATTTTATTATGTTTTTAATCCTAATAATAAATGCGAATGTTAGTGTGTCAGTGTTTCACATTTTTTCAACTTGATTTCAAAAGGCCGTAGTTTAACATATCTTACTATTTTAGAACAAGACCGATTCTATGAGTAAATTAAAAACATCCCCGGTCGAATCCAGACCGCAATCTTTAAATTTGATTCTCATGTTTTAATTAAATACATTTTTAACGATTTTTTTACGTGATTTTTCGTGACGAATGTTTTTGTACGATAACAATTTTTATAATTTTGAAATAAATTTGGGAATAATCGAAATTAATAGGGAAGTCCAGTACAATGTTATTTATCATGCAGCTTTGAAATAAGTTCCAAGTCGACAAATTATATCATTATTAAAATAATGATATAATTTGTCAATTTGGAACTTATTGCAAATGAAAACTACTCTTTAAAAATATAGTTCAAGCTTAATAAAATATAATATGAACTCAATGCATGAAGTGTCATTGTTGGCCTGAAGACCCAATTAAGAGCTCTCCACAAAAGCTAGCTTAATTGCCGTCCGATAGGGCAGCTTTTAAGCTAGTTATCAAATATCAGGCAAAAGTATCAGAATTCTTAATTGAAACTATTTTCGGTAGTTTGATACTGAATTGTCAGATGTCTTTTAATTCCTGTCTGTTTCAATTTTACATTAAAATTACAGAGGAGATGAGTGGTGTAAAGGTTACTGACGTAGGAAATTAACAATGCCACTCGAGTTCAAATCCTTGATGAGGCTGTTTGCATTTCTCATAGCGCTAATACCCATTGGAAAGGTATCCATCCAACTATTTCTCCTCCGGTAATTATGAGTATATCCAGTAATAATGAGTCTGCAAGACTAGCGTGCTAACCATTACACCACGATGGGACACTTTTTTACTCGACCCATTCGCCATGCGTATGACGTGATACAAGATCGCAAGTATGAAGCATTCTACGAGGATCGAACTCACTACCCAGTAGTAATTGATCTGCATGACTAGCTTGCTGACCAATAAACTAGCGGTACCTTTATTTTAAAAAATAGTATTTTAAATATAAACCAAATAGAAATTGGAATACAAAAAAATGTTACATTTTTAATTCTTAGCTTCTTTTAATTGTTACATTTTTTATTAGGCAAAATGAGAATAATGGATTTGGGAGACTAGCATGCTAACCGTTAAGCCACGATGCAATGCCTCTCTTATTTACCCAACGCGTTACCCACGTGACACAAGGTCGCAGATATGGGGCAACCAGCGATATTCAGAAATAATGAATCAGCGAGACTAGCTTGCTAGACATTTCATCACGATCAGACGTCTTTAATATTCTAAATGTAAACCGCAAAATAAACTATTCCTAAAATTAGGATACATGAATTCCTAGCTTCTTTTATTGTTAAAACATGAATGATTTTTATTTGACGTTAAATTTTTCACCTACAAATAAGGACACGTTTAAATCTTAGCTTATTTTAATTGTTTGAGTTTTAGGGATAAAAAATAAAATAAATCAAACAAATATATTTTCATCACTTTCACCCAACAACCAATTAAAAACTGAATTTAAGTTTTTGTCAAATGTACAAAAACAGTTTTTAGAAAAATTCTCACGAGTTAAGGGTTACATTTAAAAAAAATAATATTTTAATTGTAAACCAAAAACATTTCCTAAAATAAACGAACATTTTAATATAGGAATTATCAGCGATCTCTTTTTGAATTTCATACGCATTTTGTCTAAATTATGTTCCTCTTTCTTGCTCGCTTACCCCTTTCTCCCTCAGTTTCCGGGGTTCCTAAAATCATTTTAGTACGGTCATGGACCGGTTACTTCTGCTAGTATAATATATGTATGCATTTAATCAACTCTTCCACCGAACAGGATGCGACACAATGCCAATTTGTAAACGGAGTTTAACAGCTTTGAATTCAAACTTTTCCTTCGCTTAGGTCGGTTGCCATATCAAGGTTGCATGGTACAGTTTGTTTTACTATTTATCCAAAGGTAGATGTAGAATATGAGGATGCTTACATTTCCATGTGTATTAACGGTATGGGAAATGCAAACAGCCTCGTCTAGTATTTGAACTCGTTTCACCGTGTCCATTTCATACTACAATAACCATTACACCCGAGCACCTCTATATATAACCGTTACAAGACGAGCGACTCCATAATAGGTTTGATATCAGAATAGACAAAAATTGTCGAGTTCCCTCGTTTTTGATTTGGAAAGAAACGGACATAATGAAATTACCCAGACTATATCACACCGGGACAATGGGGAGGTGCATCCCGGGAAGACGCAATTGCTGGATCTATAACCTGTACTCATTTTTCTTTTAATCAAAAACACTCATAATAAATAATTAACCGCATTTTTCGACGTTGACAATTTTTCAGACGGATTATCTAATTAATTTTCAATAACATCGAAAAATTCAATTTGAATATCCGAAAAGAATGTTGTAAGAAGAAAAGAAAATTTCTTTATACAATACACCGAGTTTCGGAAACGAGATTGTCCTGAACAATGCCAATAACTTCAACCTCGTTTTCATACAACAATTAATCAGTTGCTTCTCCTATTAATCTTAATTAGTAAAAGGATATGAGCAATATCGGCTTCCTGCAAAAGGGAGAAATAAGTCTTCAAGGTTACAAGGAGATCAATAAATTATTAATTTAGGTTGTTGTTTTTATCTAGCATTCACTCGTTTGCGTGAGAATCTGAAATAACATAGGAAGAATTAAAGAGTCTGTCAAGGATTTGAATCTAGCTGTTTAGAAATCTGGGTATTCGAGGAGTATGTTGTATGGATTTATATTATTCACATTTCACATAGCGCAGGGTAAATTGTAGGGCAGACAGGGTTCTTTAACCTTGCTTAGGTAACCAGTCCACGAAAAGGAAAACTGAATTAAAACCTGTTAAATTCAGCATGAGCAATTGATCTTGTGTTACATCGTACTCGTGTGGAAGGGCCGTAGAAAATAAATAGGACGACTCGAGTACAAATCTTGGACGAGGCTGTCTGCATTTGGCATAGTGCTAATACTCTTAGGAAAGGTTTGAATCCAACTATTCACCCTTGCATAGGACGTTAACCATTACGTTATTAGCATCAGTACGAGTACAAATTCGCAGTTCAGCACGTTAGCGATTTGGTCAGGAAGAGAACTTGATACGGGGTGAGGAGATACATTTATGATTTTCCCAATGACATCAGTGCGAACTGAACCTCAAAGAACCTCATCTAGCATTTAAACTAGGGTCGGCGAGTCCATTGAATGGGGCGTTAACCATTGTGCTACAAGCGTCGGTTGTCAAGCAATCATCTGAGAACAAAAGGCGGGCAAAAACAAAGAGACAACAGTTCAAAGAGGACTTTCTCTGTGAATACATCGGTGTTATTAATCCACAGTCAGCTACTAATTGGCTGTTGTCCTGTTTTTGTTTTCTTTCCTTAAAACAAACGAGTTGTGTTAAAAGGAAAAGATAAAACATGTAAAACATAAGTTCATTTTCTTTATATACGTATTTCTCTATATACGTAAATGTATATATTTCTGTATACAAGAAATACAGATAAATGACCGGTTCGGTTTGGTTTGGTTACTTTAATGATATATCAATATTCCTGTACTATTTAATACCAACACTTTCATTGTAGAAGATCAGCAGTGGTACTATTTAACCCATAGTTGGGGAGATGAGTGTGTTCATACGTTCATACGGAATAGATAGGCTGGAATTCTTACTTGCTTACTACAATGTTGTAGTCGAAAACGTTAGCCACTAAGCTACAGATTGAGAGGCATATTGAAATATATATATATATATATATATATATATATATATATATATATATAAAATGGATAAAAGTAACCTACTCGAGTTTAAAACTCGAGTAGGTTACTTTTATCCATTTTATAAATAATTTTTGCTCTACATTGTATTGAGCACTTTGTATTTGTTTTTTCTCTGTCTTAACTTCTGGATACTGTGCGCTTCCAACGATCGTACTCGTACCCACCGGTAAGCCACTACTCATACATTAACGCATATATATATATATATATAAATATATATATATATATATATATATATATATATATATAATATAAAACAGAGGAAGGAAGGAAGGAAAGAGAGATGAAAAAACAATAAAGCAAACTGGTGAGTTACTACGTTATATTATTATTATTATTATTATTATTATTATTATTATTATTATTATTATTATTATTATTATTATTTTCTTTCCGTCATACGTGCTTATATATATATTTGGAGGGGATTTCGCTGACAACCGCCAACTAAAGCTTAAACGCAACGCTCTCCTATAAAATAGATTGAGCACTATATGGTGGCCTTTACATACATAGAGATGTGTGTAGTAAAACAGTTAAAATCCCCTTCGCATTCTGTGGGTGACGATAGCCTAGCGATTAAGCTGTCCGACTGATGCTGAACCGATCGGATTTCAATCCCGGTTGTAGGTAGCACACAAAATGGCTAGCCACACTGAAGAGATTTGATAAGCCGATACACGTGTCTGTGGATGCCTATATATATATTTTTTTCCATATGATTGATGAAAGCCTGAAGAAGATATCAGAAGATCTGAAACACGTGTAAGATAAAAATAATAAAAAATAATTTTCTAAAAATATAATCCATTTTGCGGACCTTCTTTTTTATAATATATATATATATATATATATATATATATATATATATATATATATATATATAGCAGCTCATAACACGAAAATACAGCGTGCTGTCTTGAATAAATGCGGGATGCAGAAACCCTCCAAAACAGCAGCTCTACGGTCACTTGCTCCCCATCTCATAAAACGTTTAAGTAAGACGAGCAATACTTGTTGGACACTGCGAGTGAAGTAAAGACAAATATATAAAGGGTGTTCTCCTATGGATTCCTCTGTATGGACACTGTATGCAGCCTAGAAGACTTATCAGGAGCGATGACCGATAGGGGTAACGAAAGAGGGGGAGAGATACAGAGAGAGAGAGATACACATACAGAGAGAGAGAGAGAGAGAGAGAGAGAGAGAGAGAGAGAGAGAGAGACTAATTGCTGTGGGGATGTGCGTTTGAATATGTTGTTATTTTGAAAGTGATAACCCTTTTAACCCGAGGGGGTATTAGTGCCGCTAATTAGATGTGCATACACGACCGGTGCATATGTGTCAGTCGGGGGAGAAGTGTAGTACGTACTGGGCAGACTAATTTCCGCCCGGATAATCCCCAGGTCTTCATCGATATTGATTATAATTTTGTTTTTATATTTATATGTAATTTCATAATTTTCTTTTCGGTGTGTGTGGGGGGGGGGGGTAGTGTTTAGATTGCGATAACGTGGTGTGTAAGTTTCAACTCCAGTTGTGTTATTGAATTCCCTTTGGGACTATTATTCACTGCGAAGCTCGCATTTTTAAGTTAAATAATGCTACTACAATTCTTCTACAACAACAGCTTTGAAATTAAATAACCCATGAAGGTTAATATGACATTAAAAAAAAAGAAGCAATTGCTTTTTATGTCTTTGTGGCTGTTAGATAACAGAATACATTTTATGTTGCCAAGAATTTTACAGCCAAGGGCAAAGGATGGTTTAATTTGGTTTGTTGGATTTTACGACATTTCAACCCTTGATGGGTTAGTCTATGTCGAAGATGTTTTGTTCTATTCATGCTTGTGCATTAATTAAATTTTTATTTTTATTTTTAATACATTTTCTTTTAATTTCATTTTTTTCTATTTAACCCATAGATGGGACCCTTGCAGGTACTACCGCTTCGGCTCAGAGTGGACCTTAAAGTAAAGACGATGAATCCACACTCCACAGAGCTCCAAAATTGAAAGTTCACCGGTAGATGGAGTTTAACGTCATACCCAGGGCATTCCCACCTTCAGCCACCGCCTATTAGCTCATATATTATAAAAAAGGTTGGGATTTACCATAATAGCACTAGGTTCGGGACAATAATATAGGTCTTGACATGACCAGCCGATTTATCGATTGGGACTTCTCCGACCGCCCGCCATGCCTAAGTAAGGACCAAAGGGGAGTGTTGGATGTCATGGACTGCTCAGCCACCAGGGTTTTATCCTTAAGCACCAGGAGTAACCACCCTCAGTCAACAGATGGCTCTATTGAGGGGATTGTACCTCTCGGCAGAGATGCAGTCGGTGTATTATTCTGTCCTGTCCGATAAGACGGGAGCAAGGGATGAGTGAGGTCACGTGAGGACTCAGCGATGAAACGAGTCTCAAATAAAACAATAAAAAATGACAGAAAGTCATACAGTATGTTGTTAGTCCTGTTTCAAATGAAAAGTTGTTTTTTTTTTATCCAGGAAATGTATTTTTCTTTCTTTTAGACTTAGGTTTTTCTAGTCTTATTTAAAAATGTTTTAGGGAGATACTATCAGCTTGTGTATATTTTAAAATTTGCATATTTCGTTTAATTGCAAAACAAGTATTCGATTTTGAAATAGATAAAACTTTGATTTGAAAGCCTTTTGACAATTCACGCTGATAAATGATAGCGACTTTTCATGAAGTCCATAAATTGAACTACAAAACTGACAGATTGTAGACAGATCTGAATTACTCCACTTGTTTCCAACCAACTTAAAATTTGCTACATAAACGATAGAAACCTTTTTAATGAATGCACATTTATTATCGGACGTTTTTTTTTTCTTTGTTAATTGTATTGTATTTGTGTTTATTTGCATTTAATCTGCTTGTATACACACACATATAAACACACACACAAACAAACACACACACACACACACACATATATATATATATATATATATATATATATATATATGTGTGTGTGTGTGTGTGTGTGTGTGTGTGGTTAGTGAAAGCCATTTGCTGAGTGGGGAGGGTCGGGGTTTGATCAGCCCCAATTGGTTCCCTGGGGGAGGAAATTTCCAATGATCCCAGGCATATAACATCGCTGATGACTCCCCACTCCATCCTCTTATAGATATATTTTACGAGATTGTGTGTGTGTGTGTGTGTGCGTGTGCGTGCGTGTGTTATTGTAAACGTGTTGCATCTGTTTTGGTTTGTACGTGTCGATTTAACTAAAAGAAAGAGATGTTATTGAGCATTAAAATCAGACATACACTTTTATAGATTTATAATAAGGAAAAGTAAAAAAAAAATACTTTTTGATTAAATCATTAAATCATTAGATTAAAAATCAATCGATTTATGGAACTCTTCACAGTTCTTCATAAGTAAGTACAAAAATCATGTAAAATCGAATATTTTTCACTTTAAATTAACAGTCAATTAAGATTGTCTTATAGCATTCTCCATACTGGTGAATATATTCAGATTTATTATTATTCTTGATATCTATGATCTGTAATGTATTACATACAGTAGCTCAGGTGGTTTAACTTGTTTTAATTTTTGTTGCCCAACCAATTTACTAAGGATGCCTAATTTTATTGGTCAGCTTCAATTGAATAATTAAGCACCCAAATATGTTTCAGATGAATTTATTGCCTATTTGTCTTCACCAATAGAAACTATGCTTCATATATTTTTGTACATGTCAAATTGTCAGTTTTAGAGAAATAAATCACATCTTTTAAATAAATATATGGTTGGATGCATATTAATGGGGTTATTTTTAATTTTCTCACAATAACAATGACCAGGCCTGGGGTTCCACAAACTTTCAATATATATATATATATATATATATATATATATATATATATATATATATATATATATGTGTGTGTGTGTGTGTGTGTGTGTGTGTGTGTGTGTCTTGTCTAGACAGGTTCTATTGAAGCCAACGGAGTATTTCTTCTTCATGATCTTTAGTGTAGTTTTTCTAGTCGTCTATTTGTTTTTCGTAATTTAGCATCCAACTGGCAAAGGAACTGTCCTATGCTTTTTACCCTACCGCTTTCAACCGTTTCGTCCATTGTCATCGTGGGATTGGAGGTTGTAGTGTCTTAGGTTTTTACCTTCTCCTTTGAATTCGCTTGTTTTTTTTTTATTTGTTTTTGTTTTTTTTTTTATTAGGAGAGTCTATTATATTTTTGAGATTACTAAGATGTGTTTACCAATTGGATTCTGAATTACGGAAAATGAGTATACGACTAGAAAAACTCAAGATAAAGATCATGAAAGAGAATATTCCGTGTATAATATATATATATATATATATATATATATATATATATATATATATATTATATATTATTATTATTATTTATTATTATTATTATTATTATTATTATTATTATTATTATTTTCACTCCTTTTGAGTTTCCAGGACCCTTCTGAGTATTCTAGGCGATTGCAGCAGTGCAGTAGTCTGGGTGGTCTCAATTCTTCCTCTGATTTCCAGATCCTCTAGACTTTTCTCCAAGTTTATTGGCACCGTTCCAAGTGCACCAACTACAATTGGTATCACTTTCACTCCCATATTCCGCACCTTTTTCAATTCTCTGGCAAGGTCTAGGTATTTATCCATCAATCACTTAATCATACAGCCTTAAACTCGGATAGTTACATTCTTATACTAAACTTTAGTTCCGGGGAACAATACTTTCATCCGAGGCAGTCTCCATCTTGAGTATCAGAGTTAATAGAGAAATGATAAGAAGAAACAGAACGAGTATTAATAGTTGGGAAAAGAGTTTACTAAGTAAAGCTGCAAGGTGAACAGAATAATTAGCAATTGCTATATTAATTAACAAGTCCTGTGAGATCTTGTTATTTCTGTCTTCCGAGTTTTCGTCAGGCATTTTATAGGAGAAACAGACGATTCCATTGTCATTATTTAGGTACTATACGATAGCAGCACTGATCGATATTATGCTCTAATCTTAGCCATTTTACGCGAACCATAATAGTCTATTTATAAATAATTTTGACGATATAGAGCTAAAGAAACCACAATAGAAACTGTACTATTGAACGCGATTCCTTACCCTTTATATTTGAAATAACCCTAGATGGATTGAAATGCCGTTAAAATCTAACAAAGAATGTATTACTCTCACCGATGTAGACTGTCATTTTATCATGTAAATGTTTATTTTCTCAAAGAATTAATTGAGCTTAAAATTGAGTAAAGTCAGACGAGTGAATAAATGTATATTTAGTAATGCATCACCAAATACACAAACTGCAATGTTAATATCACTTTCTTCTTCACATAACTCATGCACATAAGTCTAGACATTGGATATTTAATGATCGGGGATTCCTTTTAAGTTTCAATTATAACATATGTAATAGCACACGTCTACTTGATATAGATCATTTGCATTAATGATGATTTATAAACAGTTCCTCCCATTTATCTTATATATAAATATCCAGACATGTCTATCTATCTATCTATCTATCTATCTATCTGCCTAGAGTGTGGTGGGGTTGGATGAGTGATTCAGTGTCATCCTTTTTTTAAACTGAGAGAATGAGAAATATTCAAAATCGGAGAGCAAGCATAATCGAGATTTGCTATGATTTGAGAGTTAGATTTTCGAGATTTTGGTAAATAGTTAAAAAAGACGTTTCATATCTTCGCAAGGAATTTTTTTTTAAACAGAATTAATAAATAGGAATCAAATAAACATTAAATTTAAGCAAGTATATACACGCGTAGAAATTATTATTATTATTATTATTATTATTATTATTATATATTATTAGTAGTAGTAGTAGTAGTAGTAGTAGTAGCTTTCTTTTACACCAGAAGTTAACCGGTTGTCGTTCACTTAAGTACGAGTGACAGCAAGTCTCCTCATGTGACAAGGACTCTTCTGAGTATCGGATGCTCTAGATGATTCCTCTGATTTCAAATTGATATTTATCAACTCTATGCGATGACCTAACAACAGTCATGGCCGGTTGGAACGGATGGGGGGAGAGACGGGGGGAGTATCGATACTTTCGACACGCAATGATGTTGATGGTGATGTATATATATATATATATATATATATATATATATATATATATATGCATGTGTGTGTATTTGTGTTTATGTTTGTATGTATGTGTGTGTGTGCGTGTGTGTGTGTATACGTTCCTTCACGCCTGTACTCATTTGACAAAACATAAATCCATATAAAAGAGTATGTATTTCCATAACCCCTTCGCCACGCGTAGGATACGATAGGATTATAATTCTAAAGTGGGCTACTGCTAATTTGAATTAAGAGTTTTCCTTCTCCTGTACCGGTTGCCGCACCATTTCTAAATAGCCCAGTCTGTTCTGAGATTTACTCATAGATACCGGAAAGAAGATATAGATTCGTGTCTTTCAAAAGGGAATTAACGCGTACTGGATTTGAACTCGGGTCTGTTTCCTACAACAGTAAACGGTATTCAAAGCGTAACTCCTATATCCATATTTATATTTACCAACCCTCCGCACGAGCAGAATGCAACACAAGGTCAATTTCTTAAGCGGAGTTTAACAGGTTTAAATTCAGAGTTTTCCTTCTCCTAGACTGGTTACCTAGTTATGGTTAAAGAACCCAGTCTGGAGGGGGAATTGGATTCATACTTTTCCCAAGGATATTAGCGCCATGTGAAATAAAAAAAGCTTCGTCCAGAAATTGAACTCGAGTCGACGAGTCCATTTCCTACGGCTCTAACCATTGGACCACGTGCCTGCTATATCCATACAAATGAGTGCTCAAATAAACCCATTCCTAAAACTGGAAATCAAATGTATTGTCGGCGACCGTTTTGCAAAATGGAACCTGATATGTTTTCTTTGCATTTGTACACACACACACATACCTACACTGAGATGCATATACGCATGCGCGTGAGTGAGTATGGTGGCGCGCGTAAATAGTTTCAACCACTTTTATATTCTCTATATGCTTACATATGCTTCATCATGGGGTCGGTCACGTGCTAGCGGTTTTTCAAATTCAATTAGCTTCACAAAATAATTATCTGATAACCTTTCGATATCGAGTGTCGACAGAATCAAAAATGCACCTTTGTTTCCACGGATAATGATAACCTTTAAAAACCTTTTAGCTAAACCAGCCCGTACATTTCCTTTTTTAATTGCGCATCTTTTAAAATGGCAATGTTTCGAGCTGAAACATGATATATATATATATATATATATATATATATATATATATATATATATATATATATCGTAAAGATCATATAATTTTCTTTATATATATATATATATATATATATATATATATATATATATATATAAAGGAAAATTATGTGATCCTTACGATTCCCTCGTGGATAGTACCACCAAAATTGGACAGTAAATCAAGATTAGGGTATCCATTTCTTTGTCATTATTTACTTAAACTCTTTTGGTATCATGAGATAACATCCGTCTCTCTCTCGTGAGACTGTTAGGATTCGTGTGGGCATTTTAGCGCTGTAGGTGAGCGCCATTTATGTGACATAATGTTTGATCCTTTCTTGAAGTTTAAAGATGTAGTATCAGCTAATCCGTGTGAAAGAATTGTATAATCCTCGTCAGTTGTTCCGTGTTTAGAGAGTTGTATAATTCTTGTCTGTACATCTGACAATCAATTGTGCGACAATTTATCAACGCCTTTAAATAGTAGATCATGTTTGATATATGTTTGGACGTTTTGATTGGCACACCTTATACCCACGATGTATGTTGTGATCTCAGCACACCTTATACCCAAAATAATCAAACAGAATCTATAGCTCTGTTTCTGGACACGGGCACAGGCTTATGCAAATTTCAACAGCATGGCGCAGTTGTTACTGATGCAGTTCCGTATCTATCCAACAACTCTGCATGAGGCGTCATGCAAAACAAGGTCAATGTTTAAGCGGAGTAAAGCTGGTTTGAATTCCGAATTTTCCTTCTCCTAGACTAGTTGCCCACCCAAGACTAAAGAGTCCAATCTCCCCTATTATTTATCCATAACTGCGGATGACAAGGACATCAACGTGAACTGAAATGCAAAGAGTCTCGTTCGATATTTGAAATCGGGTAGCCGGTTTCACACCCTATGACAATAACCTTTACATAGCGCCTCCCAAATTATGCAGTTCTCCTCTTGTCCCAATACTGTTGTTGTTCAACTTTTAATTAGTGTCACATCAGGAGTTCCTAAAATACATTATCTTAGGGACTTCATTTCCTGGTTTTGTCACTCCTCTGAAGAAAGTTACCCTGTCACGTTTGTAGGGAAATTAAATTTTAAGTTTTCCCCCAATACTGTTTGTCTTTACCAAAGTAAAAGACCATAAACAACACTACTATTTACACATTTACATTAGATTTACTCGTATATCTCTCAACATGTACACAAAAAATCCAACAGTTTCTAGAAAGGTGACGTTGGTGTTTTAACTCGAGTTAAAAGAGAAGTAATAGAAATACAACGAGTATTAAGTATAGGGAAGATGGTTTACTTTAGTCAAACATTATAAGAAAATAGACGATTCCATTCTCATTATTTAGGCACTATATGACAGTTCACCAATGTGCTATTCAATATTTCATTAATGTCGTAGAATAAAGTTTTGAATTGAGTTATCATTCTTCTAGACAAGTTGTCTTTACCAGGGCTATAAGTAAAGTCGTCGGGGCGGTCTAATGTCGGTATCAGCCAGACAGCGAAGAGTCTATCCCCTTTTCACTAGCGCTAGACCAAGGAGATTATTTTTGCATCTGAGGTGCAGTGCCACACCTACCATCAGCTCCTCACTTTACCGCACAGATCACTGTGCTACTCATACGCTGAGTTGGCGAGGGCCGGTATCGAAACAGGAACCTTGTGATTCCTAGCCAAACGCTCTAACGATTGAGCAAACCTGCGCTACCAGGGCTATAGAGTCCTACTATTTATGAATAACGCGAAGTGAAACGCAAAACAGGATTTGAACTCAGGTCACCGATTCCATTTTCTACAACGATAACCATTACGCAATGCACGTCTCTAATTGATGGAACTCTCGAACACAATATCTAGGCATATATATATATATATATATATATATATATATATATACCCTAACGCCCCCCCCCAAAAAAAAATGAGTAGGATATGAGACGAGGGCAATTTCTTGAGCGCAGTTTAACAGTTTTACATTCAGGGTTATCTTTCTGCTAGAAGGTTGCTTAACCAAGGTGAAATAATCCAGTCTTCGCTACTATTTACCCACAGCTAGATACACAATAGATTCATACCTTTCCCAAGGGTATTATCACTATGTGAAATGCAAACAGCTTAGTCCAGGATTTTAACTCGCCTTGCCATGTGCATTTCCTATGACGATAACCATTACGCATCCGATTTAGGAGGTGGTGTGTATTGAATCATCAATAAGTAAAACCAAGTCGACTCTGTTTAATAAATCTGACGTCGATACCATTTGAACGAATTAAAATCTGAATATAATTGCGATAGAAGTTACATTTCAAGTCTCATTTTTCATCGGACCATCTTTCGATCTCTCCTCGTACATACACCCAGACTTGACCTTTGGTCTCATAATGGCGTTTGGCGTCTAAATCACTCACAGTCGTATATCCGGCCGAATGGCAAGTCTGGAACTCTTAACTGTGATCATGGGGACTGTGGCATAGGGCTATCTTTAAAGTTATTAATTGTAGTATACTGCAATTGACCGGATATAGTTAAATAACAGTTCAATACTGTCTATTAACAGACCTATACTACTGATTATGTTTGATTCATTTAATCGGCGCTTCAAACAGTCTAGGGTTATTTTATACTTAGAAGTTAGGGAATCGAGTTCATATTTGTTTTTAAACTTTGATTTGGTTTGGTAACTTTGTTTAATGGCATATTAAACTTCATGGGTTATTTAATGCCAAAACCTTTCCTGTGAAGAACATTAACAGTAGTATTAAACTTATAGATATGTGCATGAAGAGGTTCATACCTTTCCCAAGAGTATGTGTATGAAAGTGAATGTAATAGTATGACTGAAGTTCAAACTCGCTTTCTACGATGTTGCAGTCCAATATGTTAGCCACTACCCCACGGGGACACATCAAACTGAATTTAAGAGATTTTGTCCATAGTCATATTGAATAGGAATATTTTTAAACAGACTATTTGACCAATACAATGGATCTTAATATCACCCCAGGTCAGAGTGGAACTGGGAGTAATTGAAACGAAGGTGTAATCTACTCTCCTCAGATCTCTAGAATTGTAGTCTCACCATTATATGCAGCATAAGTGTCATAGCAATTCATTTTTGAAAATTACCCTGGATTGATTGTGCAACTTTTCAATAGAGCAGACTGGGTTCTGAATTCAAAAATGCTGGATCCCTTTTAAAAATTGGCCTTATGTCACATCCTGCTCGTAAAAGAGATGATGGATAAACACATACATAAGACTAATATACCAGTGAACTTTCTCGGCTTTCTATCCAGGCGTTCTCCTGTGTCTATAAGATATACGGATTAATGACGCTTACCCTGCTAAGAG
>CM042152.1:109514266-109531766 GCA_023376005.1 Doryteuthis pealeii
AATGGTATATTTATGAAACACTCACCTTTAACTCAATATACTTACCTCGTACCGTACAAAGAATTGAAGCCAATCATTCCTCAACAAGTTTCTTCTTCCATTCGACCACTTATGTTTACTCCACATCCAAACCTCTCCATCAATTTCCAACGCGAAACCGAAATACTAAAACCCCCTTAATTGAACTCGGTCCCTTGAAATAGGAGGGATACCCTAATATCCTTTGAAGCATTTCAGCAATCAAGTATTTCTCCTTAAACGACGAGAAGCACCCCACATTTTATTCCCCGAACGGGAGAGTTGAAATCTTATCGGCTCAGTGCCACCATATCTAAAAATTGGTTCCTTCTTTTCGCATTTTACCGGTAAAGCTGAGTGTAATGAAAGAAAATTGCGTTTTCTAACGAGAACCATTATCATGGCTCTCCATTTACAATAAGAAAGCAGGTTATGTTGAACACGACGTCAAGAATTGTTTATATTCTTGTAACACCGTCAATATATTCATGGAAATGTTTCGGGAAGAGAAATATCTATGGACCTATTGGAGGAGTTTCGAATTCTGACAGCCAATTGCTAAGAGTAATTAGCCTCTTGAGAACTGCAAAAGACGCTTTCTTCGTACATGTAAACATAGGCGCCATCTTAATTGTCTAGTCCCAGTGAAACATGATCGAAAAATAATAGTATGAAAAGGAAAAGAATACTATAGCAAAAAAACTAGAATAGTTCGCTTTTGGTTTGTGTGTGTTTTGATGGAATACATATAGTTCTATTTTCCCGGAAAATACGGAGGCTGCTGGCAGCAACTGTAGGCTTACCCGTACCTGACAAATATATTTTCAGTTTCATTTTCAGGTTTGCCGTGTATATAGCTTTACACGTCCACTTAATATCGCTTAGAATATGCTACCTGTATCTTCTGCAGAGAGTTAGGACACTGCCCCTCCCCCCAAAAAAAAGAGGGACACTAAACTGCGTCTGATGACTTGCCTCCAGTTCTGGAGACCTGGGAAGTGTAGAGTACCCCTTCATTGTTATTCTACTCATTTTCACTTTGGTACGGGGTTTTATTACCTGTTAAGGTTCTATCTATGAGTCAACTATATCTATTTGTAAATCATGTGTATCAAATACAAACACCTGATATCATATAACCGTGTTCATAAAAGTTAATAATCTACAAGAAATGTAAATATAAACGTACAATGCACGGAATTCCCTAACTTCAAGGCATTGAATAACCCTTAATAATTTGATATACCGTTAAACAAATAAACGAAACCATCAAGGCTATTCTAATTTATTTTATAAATATATTTTTAACTGGATTGAGATCAATAAAAAAAACATATTCATGTTATTTTTAACGATATTTTCCAAATTGACATTTCATTTTAAAATTATTTCCTTGTATGTGAAAGATAAATTTTGTTATTTAAATAAAAAAAAACCTTGAATAAATAAATATAACTAAAATAATGACAAATATTTGGAGCCTTTTCATAATTTTTTTTTTCATATATGTGGTTTCCATTGGACGATATTTTTGGTAAGGAGGTCTGTATTATAAATCTTTTAAGCGGTAATAATCCTCTTTAATCCGTTGACTGATAAGACGTGTTTATCGCCTAGCTGCGGGTAAAACGACTGTGTCCATTTTGTTGTACATTTTCTCAAGTTTTTTATTTCATTTTTTTTTTTTTTTGGCAAGAATTACTTTCCTCTTTTAAATTAATTCAGAACATATTCTGTTTCGGAGAAATAACCCTCAAGCATGACTCAAAGCGTAATAGATATTATTACTCTGCAATATCAAAATTTTTGAAAGTTAGAGGCAATATAAACTGCTTGAACCAATGTATTGCCAATAGGAAAGTTATTTGTAGCCTATTGTTGGTATTTGCCGGACAGCGAGGCACTATATCCCTATTTCACTAGAGCTAGATCTGTGATGTTCTTTTTTTGATTCCGTGGTTAAGCGCCACTGCTACCATCAGCTCCACACATTATCGCACAAATCCATGCTCTGCTGCTTGTGCACTTAGTTGGCGAGGTCCAATATCGAACCCGTAACCTTATAGTTCTGAAGCGAATGTTTTACTGACTAAGCTAAACCGACCCCTTTGCCAAAGTGGTGGTTTAATATGGTAATGAATAAATAATGCTAAGGATAGTGTCACTTATCAATAGTTATAATGGAAAGGAATAAGTTATAATAATTAAAAGTTGATTTTGTAGAGAGAACGTTGATATTGTAAAAAACACAAATAACCCTCCACACTATCTAACAGTTTTAGCTTTTATACACCCTTATCGTCAAGATGTGCCAACAGCACGGATTCCTTTTACCTTCTCTCTCCATCCGTCCCTATCGACCATTGCTTTTCATAAGATCTCAAGGAAACATCTCCACAAAACCGATGAATGTAAGTCCTTGCTTTTAGGCCAAAAACGATATGTCCATGTATAGTAGTCCATAGCGTTATATCATCTTAGACATAGTCAATCACTTTTGTAAGAAAGTATAGTTTGAATTGAAAAATCAACGGATAATGGAAAATCACCGAGAATTTAAATTGATATGTCTTGAGGTTCATCTTAATCAAGTCTCTGATTGGCTTAGAGAGTTATGTGATCGGTTGAGTCTTGGTTAATTTGAGTTAAGCTAATTCCAGTTGTACTGATTTTCTCATGAGCTGCTTATGAGTGAATACGGGAAATAAAATCATGTGTATACGAAGTTAAGTCTCCGTGTTTCTGATTAAATAAGAACAAGGATGGGACGTGACAGAGAGAGAGAGAGAGAGAGAGACTCTTGAGGGAGAATAATCTCCAGACAACCCGATACAGTGAAAGCAGATACCCCGGGCGATAAATTTACCAGCTGTAAACTCATTCCCACTATAACTAATGTATGGACCAACAATTCAAGCGCAAAGTTTAACTTAGAAACGATAGATACCACCAATTTGTGTGCTCTTTTTAATTTTAAAAACGAATTAAAATTAATGCAATCGTTTATTTAAGGTCAAATTTTTGTTTAAGTCGAAAAGTAGAAAGATAATGAGCATCAGTAAAAAAAAAAAAAAAGCAAAATAATATTACAAATCTAATTCCTTTTTAATACATTTTAAACCAGAGAAGTTCAATCGATTTTGCTCGAAAACTAAAAAATCGTTTCTAAAAGTTATTTTATTAAAAAAAATCTTTGTATCATTTGAAAGAAAAAAAAAATTAAAGAAATCTCTATTAAAAATGAGAAAATCGAATTTTTATCCAAAAATATAATTAAAAAAAATCTACCTAAAATGCGGTAATTGTCCAATTTTAATGAAATTTCCACTACTTATTCATTTATAAATAAATCATTTTTAGAAGTATTTTTAAAATTTTTGTTGGTAGACCCCACCCCAAATTTGTCGTTACTTTCCCAACAGTGCTAAATATGTCTTACTAGGTTTACTTGAATGGCTTGTGAAGTTGTAATTGAATAGCCATAACGCTGCTATTTTGTAAAAAAGAAAAAAAGCACACCTCTTATAAATCATTCTTCGTTTATTCTTTCTCGGATCACCCGATGATATAACAAGGATTTTCCCTTCTGGACTTCTAAAACTCAGTCTGCCATACTGTGGTCCTGTGCTAGTCACTGTACTTGATAGAATGACTTAGTTCCGTGACAACCACATGTGTCTCAGTCTAGTTGTTCTGTCAATGCTTACTGCACCCACGTTGTCTTTTCCTTTGATCCGCAGAACTGGAATCGACACAAATTTGTTGGAGCCTCTTTGTGACTGGTTCGGAGGGTAGTGGAAAGTATATAAAGGGCAGTTGTGTGAATCTGTATGTCCGGAGGAAACTTCGAAAATAAAACAATCAACGACAAAGTAAATATATATACACATTAAATATTACCAGGGCTCGGTTTCTGAGCAAAAATAATGAAGGTTTGATTTATATTCATGAAGATAATTAAAAAGAATTAAATTTAGATAATAACAGACTAGTTTTTTTGTGGGGGGGGGGATAATATTTTAAATAGTAGACATTGATTTTTCTTTTCAGATTGGATGGATCAACACAAGGTCTTTTTTTTACATAGGGATTTTAATGGGACATACTACCAGGATCCAACTCACGATTCAATAATAATGGATTTGTAGGACTAACTTTTTTGCATTCCCTCTACCCAGGCGATGCCGGATAGCCGCTTCTAGTTATATATAACGGAGAAGAATATGCTTTGCACGCTTGTCTTGCGTTTTTATTCTATGCTAATTAGCATTGAATAATTCAACAAAGGTGGACGGGACTGCGTCACTTCTTTTATCGGAGTTTTTTCTTGGTGGCAATGTCTATTTCTTCTAGTGGCAAACATTTCTTAGTTCAGCAATTTGATGCCACGTGGTTTTTATGACAACTTTCCCTCTAGCTCTCCGGTCTGACTGATTTTTTTTTTTTTACTGCAGAGAGCATTGTTTACATAAGAAAATTGTTTCCCTAATGGTATTAATACAACAGTAACCCAAAAGGCCCGTAAACGCGCTGTCCCTACGTCACTTTCTGAGCCAACAATCATTAAATAAACTACATATCCACTTTTTTCTAACAGGAATCAATAATGAATAGGTATATAAAACGTTAGCTCAACCATCATTTGTTTTGCTGTTGAAGATCTCGTTCCCTGACCATAAGTCAGTGCTTCATCAATACTACGGAAAGCGATGCAGTATATCCTCTGGGTCACTTCGGGGAAGGTGTGTGATGCTAAAAGATACGAAACACCTGATGATGCTTGGATCACGCCCCTGATTATATGGCTAGGTGGATCTTCCATATGTATTTCTTGATATTTGATAGATATTGTTCGGAAAATAAATCATTATTTTTAAGGGACTAAGAATGAAATCAACTTTTCAATAGAACATTTTAAAAAATAATCAAGTGAGAATTTTCTTTTAAAATATTTTAGGTGATTGACGATTAGTGAAACCTTTCAGAATTAAACGATTTTTAGTAACAATTACGCTACGAGCAGCACTCTCATGTAATGATTTTCAACTCAATCTAAATATGTTTATGTGTATAGAAATATCACAAACTTAGTTACTTCTATTTACTTAAAAAGTTATTTGACAATTTCAACTGTTTGATTATATACATATTTATATTCAGTAGGATATGAAACGAGGTAAAGTTCTTAAGCGTGATTTATCATGTTTTAATTCAGCATTTTTCTTTTCCGAGAATGGTTGTCTAATCTAGGTTAAAGAGCCCAGTCAGTCCTACTATTTGCACTTAGTTAGAGGGAGAATAGTTGGATTCATACCTTTCCAAAGGGCATTAGCGCTATGTGAAATGCATGTTAGGGTTGCACTGTTTATTCCATACTTACGAACGTATATGTCATTTTTTCACATTTCGTTCAAGTGTTAGACAATAAATTATTTAATGGAATAATTATTTCAACTTATGCTGTCTTCTCAATTTGACATTAAACATTTTTTTCAACTAGATCATTTCATATTTATTTACTTTTTTCCGGGATATTTTTTCACTAGAACTATCGGTTTTGCGTCTGTTGGGTCAGTAAAATACGTTTATTTCTATGCATAGAGGAAACTGTGGGAAAGCGTTTCTATAATTGGACATATCACTCACGTGATGTGCCCAAAAGTTTTGGCGCCAATAACAGATAGACATTCGGATCAGTTCCAAAAGCAGTGGACCAGTAATTATCTCCGTACATTGACTAAAACAGATATCCTAAAAACCCTCCTAATATCCAGATATCCTAAAACTCCTCCCCATGAGACTGGTAAGTCTCTCAAACTTGACTCTATACATTGGAAGGGCGTTTATATAGTTAGTCATTGTTTTGTTGTTAAATAAATCGTTAGAATTTGACTAAGTTTTATTGCATTTATTTGTTGCTGTTAGTCTTAGAATAAATGTTATACTAATTCAATGCCTCCTTTATATACCACTTGTTGCAACGATGATTACGTGAGGATATGCTTTGATATTAAAATATTGAAGTTAAAGTTGAAACGCTTCGTAACAGCAACGAAGAAAACTGAACTGTGAGTGCTACTCACCGAATCTGCCAGGATGGTTTCGAACACCGCCTCAGAATCGTTTGTTTTAAGCCTACATGAGCATACCTGGTTTATGCAACCCCAGCGAAATTTCTCTAACTCGCTGGTACTATGATCAACTACATCTTCACTTTTCATACAACAAATGGTTTTGGTTGCTTCAACAGATTTCTGCCCTATTTCTAAATTGTAAAGCATAAGTTCCCAATTTATACGTTCATCTATACAGCGTTTAAATCACACACGGAATGAATCAATGCACTACGTGTCAGCCCACCAACTACCGTGTTATTACCAACCGTTGTAGGTAACTATGCAGGTTAGAACCCCTTCGGTCACGTGATATATGCAAATGGATTAATAAAGCAATTATCAAATTCTTTTACTTCATTTTTACTTTTTACTTTTTAACACATGATAATCTCTATTAAAAGACATCTCTCTCTTTTTCTCTCTCTTTCTTTTTCTTTATCTATTTCTCTCTCTATTATTCTCTCTTTCTCACTCTTTCAAATGAGAGACTCCCCTAATCTCTCTCTCTTTCTTTCTCTTTCTCCCCTCTCTCTTTCCCTCTCTCACTCTTTCCCCTTCTCCCTCTTTCCCCTTCTCCCTCTCTCTCCCTCTCTCTATCATAGATTTCTTACTGATGGCAAAATTAAATCTACTTGTAAAGAAACTATTTCTCAAAAAGTCATCTCTTTCCCCCCTCTCTTCCTTTCTCTCTTTCTCTTTCTTTTATTCTCTCTTTCTTTTCTCTCTCTTTCTATCTCTCCTCTTCCTATCCCTCTCTCTTTCTCTCTCCCTCTCTTTCCCTTCTCCCTCTCTCTCTCTCTTTCATTCTCTCTTCCTTTCCTTCTCTCTCCCCCTCACTCTCTCTTTCTCCCTCTCTTTCCCTTCTCCCTCTCTCTCTCCTCTTTCATTCTCTCTTTCTTTCTCTTCTCTCTCTCCCCTCCCTCTCTCTTTCTATCTCTCCTCCTCCCTCTCTCTCTATCATAGATTTCCTCCTGATGGCAAAATTAAATTCTTGTAAAGAAACTGTTTCTCAACAAATAAATCATTGCATTTTCTTTTTTGTGTTTTTGATTTTCTATTTCTTGTTTGTTGATATCTGCCTTTTTTTTTTTCATTTCTTAAACATCTTAAGCTTTGTATCTTTCAAGTTGGTAATAATTCTTTCAGAGTCTCCAAATTATTGGCAATCCAAAACTTAACAAAAGGTGGAGAGGTGAGGGAGGGGGGTGAGAAAGAAAGAAAAAAAAGAAAGAAGAAATTAAGTAACCACCTTTCTTCTTGAGTAATACACCCCTCTCTCCCACTTCTCTGTTACTCCCTCTCACTAACGTCCCTTCCCGAAAACCAATAAGACATAGCAAAATATTGCAAAACTTTTGACTCAAAATTTATCTATTAAGATATAACCTCAAATAACCAACCAAAATGTGTAAAAAAAAAAAAAGCTAAAATTAAATAGAATAAAATACTAGAAATATCTGCTGAAACTCTCTAAATAAATTTTTGTACACATAAGTTCTTTTGTCTTAAGCAATAGAAAATAACTTATAAAACTCATACATTAATATCTTTTATATTTTAATATCTCATTTTGTTTGAAACCAAAGTTGAAGCACTTTTCTTTTCTTTTTTTCTTTATTTTTTCTTTTATTTTTGACGAAATCTTCCTTGATTGGTTGATCGACTGACTAAAGGGGAGACAAGCATAAATACCATAAATATCATAGCGAACTCTTCACCGATAAGAAGTAAAAAAGAAAACAAAAAAGCATCTCGTTTTGTAAGTCTTTATATAAACCCATCAAAAGTCAATCTAAGTGTGTAAGAACGTTCCGTTTCGATTCTGTTCAGAGCGATTATTCGGAAGAGTGACCCTTCCTCCTTTTATTCAGCTCTTTGTTTTGTTCTGTCCGGCTTTTATGGTTCTATTCTTAGACTAATCCAGAACTGACCATATTGCTTTTTTCCTATATTTCTTTGCTCGATAGAGGATACTTGAAGCAATAAAAAAGCGGCGAAAATAGTCGTATTCGCCCCTCTGCCTCGTTCAGTAGGCCAGAAATTTTGACGTTCAGAGATTTTGACGTTTCACTCAGTCTGTCATTCAGTCTAGCAATTAACTCCTTTGATGAATTAGCAGACCAGCAATCTACTTCTGAAAAAAAATCAAAGTAAATCGCTAACTTTCACTCCAACAAAACAAACTGAATTCTTTAGTATTTCCCTCTTAATTTGATCAACTATAAAAGGAAAACTAATGTTTATTTTTATTTTGAGTGCATTATTCGCACCATTGTTTTGTTTTAAAAATTGAAATCAATTTAGCCAGATAATTATGTTCAATGATAAATAATAAAACTTGTTGGAGAAGCGTGGTGTAATGTTACTGTTGTTGGAAATGGACACGGTGACACGAGTTCAAATCCTGGACGTGGCTGTTTCGTATAGCGCTAATA
Organism: Doryteuthis pealeii; assembly: GCA_023376005.1. Taxonomy (NCBI): domain Eukaryota; kingdom Metazoa; phylum Mollusca; class Cephalopoda; order Myopsida; family Loliginidae; genus Doryteuthis; species Doryteuthis pealeii. The sequence continues at coordinate 109,522,836 of CM042152.1, forward strand.
CTCTTGGGAAAGGTACGAATCCAACTATTCTCACCCCTGCTATGGGTAAATAATAGGGAAAATTAGGCTATTTAACCTTGGTATAGCAACCAGTCTAGAAGAAGGAAAACTCTGAATCCAGTCTCTTAGGGGCTCTCTTCTTGCTTGTCAAAACTACTTTAAGAGCTCTTTCTCTCTCTCTCCTCTTCCTACTTACCAATATACTAATAAAATAGCACGTACCCTTGGAGAGAGACCCTGAACTCAGTTCCCCGAGTTCAAATATCCTTTCCCATAGGTTGCTGCTTTCAGGATTTGTTAAAACATTACGCAATATCCCTGTGTAGTTCTCATCTACATTTTTATCCAAAGAAAATACTGTGTATATAATGGTTATTGACGTGAGAAGTGAACACAGCGACCCGAGTTCAAATCCTTAAAGAGGCTGTTAACGTTAGCAATAGCGATAATAACCCTTGGGAAAAGTTTCAATCTAACGATTTTTCTTTCATGGGAAATAGTAGGACAGGCTTGACTCTTTAACCTTGGTATGGCTACCGGTATAGTAGAGGAAAAAAATCTAAATTCAAACCAGTTGTAGTCATAGAAATGGTGGGCTCCTCCAGGCTATTCCTGCCCAAGATACACTACAGGAGTAGCGCTCCTACGGCCAAAGCCAGCCTAGAAGACCGGTAAAGTGAAGACACTTGCGGAAAATCAAATTATTTCTATTAAGTTATGCATATTATTAAATAGATTGATTAATTAATTAATTTTAATATCCGGTCAACCCACCTAGGGTTATTTAATGCCTAAAAATTAGAGAATCGCGTTCATCATATTTACATTTTTTTGGTATAGTTTATTTTTGAAGTTTATATTTTAAAACTAACATAAGATTAGTAAATAACTACACTTCGTAATTGATTATTTTTTCTTGTCTTTTATATATACCAATCCCTCTGCACGAGGACAATATGACACAAGGTTAATTTTTAAGTGGTGTTTAACAGGTTTTAATTCAGTCTTCCTTCTTCAATAATGGTTGGCTAACCAAGGTTAAAGAGTCCATTCGACTCTACTACTTGCACATAGCTGGCGGAGAAATAGTTGGATGCATACCTTTCACTTTTGCACTATATGAAATACAAATAGCCTCATGCAGAACTTATGAGACTCGGGGTACTGAGTCTATTTCCTACGACAATAACCATTTTACAACGTCTCTCACATCTTTTCAAGTCTTATTGGAATGAACAAACTTATTCTTTTGAATGTTTGTTGATCTCAATTTAAATAAATGTGTCCTAACTTGAACATTTTTAGTCGGTATGAACAAAAATAGACACTTTCCTCGGCGGAAACCTTGACAATATATAATATTAAGGAGTGTTGACAACCCAGATTCCTTTGAGTCTTCTTTTGTCATTCGTTGCTATCGACCACAGGACTTAGAAAGAACTCTGGACGGTACCAAATATTCATCTAGAGCTGATAAATATAACTTTTGTCTGGTCGGTCACTACTGCTGTGTCTATATGTATTATTCCATAGAAGAACATGGCTTATGAGTTCGTCCTTACATTCCAAGGTTCAGCATATCTTTTCGGCTTTCTTGAATGGCTTACCTGATAAGAGATAGATGACCGCATATCTATTGTTTTGTAAGTGTGCTTAAACCTAATAAGAAGCTATATATATATATATATATATATATATATATAATATATATATATATATATATATATTCATCAAAAGTTGTTACAATGTGTTCACTGTAGTAGCATTAGTACTTAATTCAAAAGTGCTCAATATATTTTCAGTTTCAGTGTTTCACTTCTTTGAAAGTTCTCCTGAAGGTGTGCCTTGAATACCGAAACCGTGGTAGAGGCAAAAACTTTTTCTACAACTATATATATATATATATGTGTGTGTGTGTGTATGTGTGTGTGTGTGTGTGTGTGTGTGTGTGTGTGTGTGTGTGTGTGTGTGCTATCTGATGAGTATCATGTTATACTACAAGGAACTTATAGTCAAATCACTTAATTGCATTAAGTCGATTTATTCAAATTCTGTTTCTATTTCAAATGTATTTGCATTAGATAAGAATATTTTATGTCATATAAGAATAATTACTAGAAGCTATGATGGAATACCAAGTGTTATTATTAACCACTTGAAACCATATAACTGTATACGAACAAATGACTATTATTAAATAGAAATAATTATCTGAAACCATATAATTATTAATATTACATAGGAATACTTGTAACCATACAACTTTGTGCAAATCATTTTCATTAGCAATACTTTTTTCTAAAAGCAATTAAGCTAGTTCCTGTGAATGGCTCTGAGACCCAACCATAACACTTTATGCATTGCACAAAAAATCGTCGAAAACACCGCAGTAATTAAATTTGGGAATCCAAAATTTCAGTAGTATGTGTCCGTATTCAGCCCTAAGTGATCTTCTTATTTTCTCAAGGAGTCGATCTGATTCGAAAATGGTATGATATTTTTTGGGCTACGTTCTCTAGGAATAAAGTTAGAATGTGACTCACTGTCACTCTGACATTCGCATTTATTATCAGAGATATAAATGTAAATTAGTTTGTATTAAGAACAGTTACATGAAACTTGAAATCATATACAGTCAACGACAAAATTATTCGTACATCAATGAATATTCAATATTTTGACCAATTTAAAAAAACAATACCCGTATTATGTCATTTTTCATGTGTTATTAAGTATCAAGTCATTTTTAATTCTCCAAATTCGCAATATAATATATGATAAAGATAACTATGAAAAGCTAACTAGAATCCTTCACTCCTTCCTAAATAGAGGCTTCAATATCATCATGGATGGTTCTTAATTATGAAGTGCTAATCAAATACTTTACTCCTTCCAAAATAGAAACATCATTATCACCATGGACTGCTTTTACTATGAAAAATGCTAAATAGAATACTTATCTCCTTCCTAAATAGAAACATCAATATCATCATGGACGGTTCTTAACTATGAAATGCAAATTGGAATATTTCACTCCTCTTAGATATGATTAATATACCCAAATGAGAAAATAGTGATGAAAATTAAGAGAATTTCTTCGTTTCCAAAATAAGGAAACGGTACTGTTTTTTTTTAATGGATTAATTAGGAATTATATTTTCTTTCTGTGTTTGAGAAAGACTAAAACGAGATAAATCAATGTAAGTCTTTTCTGGCATATTCATGAATAAGTATCCACAGTAGAACGTCAGTTATGAGTTTGTGCTTACTTCTTCGACAGTATCCAGTGTGCTTTGTTCGTCTCATTTGGAGAGTTTGTATGATAAGAGGTAAGAGGCAATATATCTGGATTTTGTGGAGTGCAGCTTTCTGGATTTATTCATGATAGGATGCAGCCTCCTTGTAATGTTTCCATCTAGCTCTTTTTCAATAGTTTCCTTAGAGTCCAAGTAATGCAACCATACAGTAGTACTGTCACAGCTACAGATTGGAAGAATTTGAAATAGGTTTTAAATAGTATAAATAATAGATTTTATAATTAATATACGCAAATCAGAAAATAGTGGGGAAACGTATCCAGTGTGCCTTGTTCGTCTCACTCGGAGAGTTTGCATGAGGTAAGAAGCAATATAGCTGTTTTTTTGCGGGATGCAGTTTTCAGGATTTATTCATGACAGCGCGTAGCCTCCTTGTAATGTTTCCATCTAGCTTTTTTTACACCAAGTGGTGTGACTATACAGTAGTACTGTCACAGCTACAGCTTTGAAGAATTTGAAATAGGTTTTAAATAGTATAAATAATAGATTTTATAATTAATATACGCAAATCAGAAAATAGTGGTGAAATTTAAGAGAATCTTTTCGATTTACAAAATGAGGAATCGCTACTGTGTGTAAATGGATTAGAAAGGAATTATATTTTCTTTCTGTGTATGAGCGCGGCTGAAAAAGAGTCTGCCCGAAGAGCAGCTGGGCACAGGTATCAGTCGAACGGTCAAGCAGTGAAAGACAGATCTCAGCCTTTGGCATCGTTATCCAATTAACGGTTCCCTTCTTTTGTGAAATAAGAAACTTGCCTAAGGATTACCACCGATGCAGACTGTAAGCCATTGTTGGTTCTTAGTAGCATCTTTTAACAAGGCGCAACTGACTGGCGCAACTGACAGCAAAATCAATATATATATATATATATATATATATATATATATATATATATTATATATATATATATATATATATATATATATATATATATATATATATATATATATATATATATATATATATATATATATATATATATATATATATATATATATATATATATATATATATATATAGGGGCCGGGTTAGCTCAGTCGGTAGAGCGTTCGGCTAGAAACCACAAAGTTCCTAGTTCGATACCGGTCCTCGCCAACTCAGCGTATGAGTAGCACAGGGATATGTGCGGTAAAGTAAGGAGCTGATGGTAGGTGTGGCGCTCCACCCCAGATGCTAAAAACAATCTCCTTGGTCTAGCGCTATTGAAAAGGGGATAGACTCCCTCGCTGATTGGCTGATACCGACTTTAGGCCGCCCCGACGACTTTACTTTATATATATATATATATATTCGGCTTCCCGCCAAATGTGGAACTTATCAAATCTTTGATAGTTCCGCCCTGTCGACGAGGCTTAGAATACGCTGATAGCAAAGGATGAATACTCATCCGAAAGGGATGTCCTAACTATGACACTAAACTGCATATGATGTCGAGGCTTTACTTGTAGCTGTAGCCATGTTAGCACTAATGTATTGCTGCACCACTTGGAATATTGAAACGCCACAGAAAAAGCAACATGGTAACTACAAAAGGATGCTGTGTGTTGTTTTGATCAAATCTTAGAAGCAGCATCCTACAAAAGAACATATATGTGGTCACTTACATCCCATCTCACAAATCATCCCTAGTTTCTCATCCTACTTTCCCCGACTCATATGATGCCATGACTCTCTAAGCAAGTGAAAGCTTCGCTCCAGATGTATCTGGGTTCAAAGATTTGTCAGTCAAACTCTATAAATTTAAATTTTCCACAGTGCTTTAGCGTTATATATATATATATATATATATATATATATATATATATATATATATATATATATATCACTAGATGTGAGCAGCAAAGAAAAGAAAATTATTTTCTTGCGACCCAGTTTTGGGGTCCAACTTTAAGTCATTTCTGTCTGTTGTTAATAATTTCTTGTTTTCAAGATCTGGTTTAGTCGTATCTAGAGTACGAATAGCTCGGGCCATCCATCGAGTTTACCACAGATTTGAATTCAGAAAATGTATTTTCCTCCTCCAGTTGCAATACCAAGCTTAAAGAACCCAGTTTGCCCTACTATATACCCATAGTTGGATTCATCTATGTCCAAAGTTTGTTAGCAGTATCTGAAATTTAAAATTTATGTTCAGGTTTTCTTCTTATAATAGTAATCGTTACATTACGAGCGACTCGAAAAGTAAACTGATCTTCCTTCAATTCTACAAGTAATGCTTTGAAATGTGGATTCAACAGCTATCTTCGAAGACTCATTTTTATCTTCCTCAATCGGCTGAATTATATCACAAAATGCTAGAATTGACCTGTGACTTGAGAACATTTTGTTTTCTCTTATCTCTCTATATACAAGAAACATTCTGTATGTCTGTCGGTCTGTATTTTGGTTATACAACGACCGAGCGTTCGTCGATTTACAAAGGGAAATAAAAGATGACAAGCAAATACTAACGTTCAATAAAATCCTAATCCTATTTTTGTCCGAGATGGGGTTAAAATAATTTTTTATCTTCACTTTTATAAGAAATGCTAAATAGAAATATTAGTTTATAAATGGAAGGTTTATTAAAAATTAATTTAAAAAAGATTAAAGATAAAACAAACTAATAAAGAATAGAACATAATAAAATACAATAAAAAGTAAATAAGACAAATAAATGAAAACATACAAGCAGGAAATATCAAAATAAACAATTTGAACACAATACTATATGGAGAATGAAATATAATAACATAAATATATAGAAAAATAATTTTTATTAATCTATATATAAATATAGGTAGGATACCTAAGATTGTGTAATGGTTAGCAACCTAGATTTGTAGACCATTGTTAGTAAGTTTGATTCTTATTTGGCGCCCCATACTTCTGATCTTGTGCCACATCTAAATCAAGCTTAGTAAATAACTCTATAAATACAGATGAGAGATTTATTAAGTTCTTATATCCCAACCAACGCTGGGTAGCTCTGCCAGTAATTTATTAAATGCTGAGTTATTTTCTTTGTGATAGAATATTAATTAATTAGAGGCAATTACAGATCAAAATAGATATACACGTACAAGTTTTATTCTTTATTATAAAAAAAACTAGTATTTATTTTAGTGGATATGCTATCGATATCCCAGTCTAATCTGCCATTTAATCATATCAAAGACGCGATGGAATCATACCTTTCCAAAGACATTAACATGAAGGGAGAAACATGCCTTGTCCAGGGTTTGAACCCTGTTTAGTGGGTCCATAGCATACCTCGATAACCGTTACATGTCGCACACGCATACATATATTTACTAAGGCTAACAGTAGAATTAACATAGGAGAGATAAGGAATGCATATTTTTAAGGGGTTCGAAAAATTTTCAGTTAGCACGAAGATACAACCATGATTAGTGTCTATAATTTTGAGAAGAGTCCTTATTATTTCAAGAGTTTCAGGGGCTCTCAAAATAATTCTGAAAACGTTTCCTCCGTTACGGCATAGCTGGGGAGAGTAAGGCTCAAGTTACCTTCCCTGCAACGAAGTCCCAATTATAAATAGAGATCATCACTAGGGAATAAGATAGCTGAGGGGGCAACAGACGTTATCGTATTAGGTAGATATGAAAGCGAGGTCAATGTGGCTATTAGTGCGCTTTGCTGTTGCTTACTCAGCAGGAACATAATTGGAAAATATCAGCGTGTGTGCATATGAATCATCTGTGTGTTCCGTTGGTTGCTAAGGACTGCTAAGGATGAGCTAACTTTTCTTTTCTGTAAAAGGTGATCCCTCTTTTCCTAGCAGGTTTTACGCTTTAAGAAAGCTGTATAAGAGATCGGTCAAAATTAGCATTAAATTCTTGTATGTTGTCTTGAACAAATCCTGGAAACAGCAAGAAAGTAGCTGTAAGGCCACTTGCCCACTATCACACAACCACCCGAGAAAGACAAATAGGACCTGCTAAACACTGCTGGAGAAGCAAGGATGAAGTAATGTGACGTCCTCCTGTGGGAACCTACACATAGACACACCAGTGTCGATAGGCCAGCAAAATCCTACATTCATCAGCTCTGCACAGATACTAGATGCTGTGCAGAGAACCTTCTCAGAGCGGTGGCTGAAAACGGGTGACACAGACGAATCATACATGCTGTCGACCCGATATGATAATTTTAGCGACATGATTGATCGACTGATTTTAACGGCGTGTCAATTCGTTTAGGTCTATTTTATGCCTATAGGTTAGCGAATCTGTTCTTACCAACCGGAGTTAAACCATTGGACGAGACTGTTTGTATTTCACTTCGCGCTAATGTCCCGGAGAAAGGCATGAATCAATCTGTCCCCCCTGCTATGGGTAAATATTAGAACAGATCGGGTCCTTTAACCCTTGTTTAGCAAACCAATCTAGGAGAATGAAAACTATGAATTCAAACGAGCTTTGCGTAGCTTAAAAATGTATAATAAAGTAATAGCCGATGATGATGATATTCATCATCATCATCATCATCATCATCATGTGCATTAGCACAAATTACCTTGACTTTCAATCGCTAACAATCCCTTTCTGCCATCTTGATAGGTCCTCTTCGCAGCATTCCGAATCCGCACGGAACTGATTGATGTAGGTTTTGATGATCGGTTTATATTTGTGTATCCATGTGTATAGACATGTCTATGTCTATAGGAGAACGTCACTTATGAGTTCATCCTTGCTTTTCCAGCAGTGTTCAGCATGCACTGTTCGTCTTACTCAGGTGATTGGTGTGATAGGGTCAAGTGGCCAAAAAACTACTTTTGCGGGATGCTACTACCAGGATTTGTTCAAGACTGCACGCAAAATCTATGAATAGTTTCTATGTAGCTTTTTCTCTAAGCGCTTCATTAGAGTCTAAGTTGTGTCGCCATACAGTAGAACTGATACGGCTATTTTTTGGAAATATTTTCGGTATAAACATCTTGTATTTTACCAATACGATTCCTTGATTGATTTTAACGCCGTGTCAACTCGTCTAGTGTTATTTTATGCCGAGGGGTTAGGGAATCTCTTTCTCAGAGACGGAAGTTATACTGGACGATGCTGTTTGCGTTTCACTTCACTTCACTGTTAGCCTCTTATCTTTCGGGCTGTTTCCTATACAAAAACATTTTGTATATTATTATGATTAGAATGTATAAGCATTTTCAACTTTGTTTACAAATCCTAACGGTACTACCACGACTTAAATGAGTAGTTAGATCACAAATAAACACACGAATAGAAATATGCTATAAAACTATCTTGGGTGTTTAATAATAGGTGAAACCAGGTTTAATTCTGCTGGTACCATGTAACCTTGTACAATCTGGTAAAAGGTCACTTGCAGTCGATATGGGCTCTACCAAGTAATTCCATTGTTCTGAAAGATGCAACGAAGGGGAATTGATTATCATTCCAATAACCCAATAGGTTATAGGACATGTTTGTTTTCTGATTTTTAATAGGGAAAATCAATTTTTTTCATAATTTTGTGATGATGATACGAATAAACATTGAAATATTATAAAAATCACAGACACTGCTAATCAAACACGATTTTCTTTTATTCTATTGTTTACTGTGTAACTTTCATCATGTTTTGGAATTTAGAA
>CM042152.1:109536766-109544266 GCA_023376005.1 Doryteuthis pealeii
TTAATTTAAGTGCGTTACACACCAGCGATTTATAAATTACATTTTTTTTTTTTGTTCAGATTGCTTCTTCTAATGAATGAATAACGTAATGTACGTATATTTTGAATATTCGGCTTACAAATATAATTTATGATCACCAATGCTGATCACAGATTACGTTGACTCTCTCGACAGCCATCTGTATCACCTATCAGACTTGGGAGCCATGAGATTAAGGGTGGTTAAAAATAGGGGACATAAAGGAGCAATAGGGCCCGCAGAAAATCTTGGATTTACAAATATATTGTTGGTCCTAAATTTTCAGCGGAAGCTTTTGGCCCTTATGCCTCCCCCTATTTGAAGTACATGAATTATTTTATAATGAATAATTAAGTAAAATAAAATATTGAACTCATTATTTAGTTAAAATTTCATTAAAACCTATTCACTGAGTAAATCTTCGGTATTTTCTAAAATAAATATTTATCTATTGTATTTTTAATCTGATGTATGAACAGTAATCCTTTTAGTTTTCAGTTTCCTGAGGGAAGAGATTAGATAAAAATCTCAAGCTGACATGGGGAGACAAAGAACGCGCATAGAGTTGAAGGGGACCACGTTAAAAAAAAGTTTAAGAATCGCTGCTATAGAAGGCATCCAGTATTTGCATCGTTTATGAATTCATAAACTCTGTGCGAATACATTCATGTACGTTTCGCTATTCGAACACTGGTGTATCCATGTGATGGAGTCCATATGAGAACGTCACTCAGGTCTTCGTACTTTCTTCCCTAGCTTTGAGTTAATTAAAAGAATGATTATTTTATTCAATTATAATCATATATATAATTTATAATATATATATATATATATATATATATATATATATATATATATATATATATATATATACAATTTATAATATATATAATATATAATACATTATACAATTTATAACATATGATATATATTATATACATATAATTATAGAATTTATAGAATTATGATGATTCTGTACGATTAATTATGTCTTGCAATATCTTATTATATCTATTGTTAGAGAGCCCATCTCGATGAGAGCTCACCTTTCTTCCTACAAAAATACATCAAAACCCTCCCTTGCATAGCAAATTTGACAATGTACATCAAACTGTTCGGCCGACATAAACGGACAAAACAGACTCTTCCATAATAATGTAGGTATGTATAACATGCGTCGATTGTAGACATGGGTCGGATATATTTATGTATCCGTAGAGTCAAGGGTAGGGCATGCAAGGATTGTATTGACCTCTTTCTTGTGTGTTGCTTCATCTAAGTTCGCCTTGTAGGCTTCTGTTTATCGCACTTATAAGATAAGTGATAAAAGAAAAGGCGGAGGAAAATCGAACCAGTCGGCAAACATCAAACAGCTTAACATCTTATCAATAAATAAAAAGAACAAAGGGAAAATAGAAATCACACAGAAAGGGAAGCAAAAGTTAGGTAGATGCGTTCGTATGTAGGTTGGTAGTTTACAATCTAGCTGGGCTGTTGCCATTGGTTAGATGCGAAGAGGTACGTCTAAAGTGTTTTTGTTAGCCAGGGTTGTTTGAAAAAAAGTGAGAGGGCGTTAGAAATACCAATCTGAACTTACAATAAGATAGAGAAATTCCTTTATATTCCAACACGAACAACCACATTGTATGTAAAAACACGATGCTGTTAAAGATTCTGGGGCTGTTTGATGTGTAATGGTTATCGTTGGAGGAAATGGACACGGTGACCCGGTTCAAAACATGAACTAATAACTCAAACCAACCCTGTATGGGGGGCTTAGAATAGACTGATTGTATACCTTGCTGAGGGGCAAAAGGAGTATCCTGGGTGTGATTAAACTACAGCTGGTCATGAGAGTCCAGTTCTGGACATGAGGAGTGGGGCATCGCCCTATATCACCATTACTCCCAAATCAACGCTTGTATATTTTCCATCTAACTTTTTCCTCAGTAGTTTCGTTAGAGTCTAAATGGTGCAACTATACATTAGTACTGACATGTTGTGCGTGGTGTAATGGTCATAATTATAGGAAATGGAGACGGTGACCAAAGTTCAAATAAGATACGAGGTTTTCATATAGCTCTAATATCCTTGAAAAAAGTATGAATCCAACTATTCTACTTTCAGCTATGACTAAATAGTAGGGCATACTGGAATCTTTAACCTTGACATACCAACCAGTTTAGGAGAAGGAAAACTCTGATTTTAACCCTGTTAAACTCCATTTAAAAATTAATCTTGTGTCGCATCCTTCTCGTGCGAGTTGGTTGGGTAAAAACATATACTATTAAACATTTTCTCACAAAATGCGGAGATTTAGAAAACTTTTTTTTTTTGCACTACAAGCAATATCAATAACCTATTTGAAATGTTGACATGGATGACATTTTCTTCTTTTAAACAAATATTGCAAAACTTTTGATTCGCTCAAGTAATTAATCTCTCAAAAATATGTCTTGTGATCCTACCGAGTTGTGTATCATATTACCAAAATATTGCAAAACTTTTGACTCACCTTAGTAATTAATATCACACAAATGTTTGTTGGTGAACCTGCTATCACAGTGGTTTGTTCAAAATATGAACTTCAGGGTTCATTAGAATAGCATAGTTGAATTGTCCAACGTAGCTATACATTCTTTGAGAAAAGGCATGGTGTAATGGGCATGGTCACAGAAAATGGATATGGTGTCCCAAGTTCTAATTCTGGACATTTTCCATTTTGCATTTGGTAAAGAAACGAATCCTACTATTCTCCCTCCAGCTCTCGGTAAATAGTAGGGCAGACTGGATTCTTTAACAGTCAAGGAGAAGGAAAACTCTTAATTCAAACTGTGCTTTAAAATTGACTTGCATCGCATTCTGCTCATGCGGAGGTGTTGGATAAATATAAACACTCAAATATAAATATAAAGGTACCATGTACGCAATTCTCTAACCTCCTGGCATAAAATACCCCGGATGAGTTGAAATACTGTTAAGATCAATATATCAATCAATCAAGTGGACAAAGTAAAATTCCTTTCAATATATTTGGCCCTAAAATGAACCCAATTGGACATTTACTGACTGTAAGGGGCTAAATGGAGTAGTCTTCCTTGTCACAGGGTTTGGGTAATCTCCTGCGTCAGTAGTTCCTTTTTTTGGGTGACGTGCCGCAGGAACCCAAGAAGATCACCTTCTTTGGCCAAAGCTACTGAACAAGTACGGACATGCTGGTCACCCGTCTCCAGCACACACATGGTGCATGCCATACAGTACAATCCCACATACATTTAGTGGTTTCCACCTATTTTGCCTCTCTAACACGTCTACGTATGTTTGGGCACTTGTGACATTGTATAACCTTGCAAACTTCGTTCCTTTATATATGTTAAAATAAATGGGGTATAAATGTAACTAACGCGTTTGCTGTTATCCTACTGAAGTATTCCGCGTTGGGATATTTTTCCTTTATGACGATGCATGCGTAATCTTTTGAAGGAAAGATCATTTTATAATACGAGTGATAAAAAGATTTCGTTCTGGTTTGAAGGTAATTCACAAATATTTATGTGATTTAATATGGATAAAACAAATTAGCAATGATAAGCTCTTCTCCATCTATTCAGGTCCACATCTCCCAAACCAGAGACAATCAGTTCGCTATTAGGCAAGTAAGAAAGAATAAAAGAAAAAAAAGGGGGAATCCCCATCATGTAATGGCTATCATGCAAAATCGTAGTAAGCGAGATTGAAATCCAATCCCGTTATTATGTTCACTTTCAGATTAATACATTATGAATCCCTTTATTCCTCAGCTATGTGTTAAATAGTGCCATTATTGTTCTAGCAATGATGACGTTGGTATTAAATAACCCGCAAAGGTCTATATGCAATTAAACAAAGAAACCGAAAGATAGAATGGAAGAATTAAAACAATGGAAAAGATAGACATATAAAAAAGAAAGAAAGAAAGAGAAAAAAGAAGAGAGAAGGAAGGAAGGAAAGAAAGAAAGAAAGAAAGAAACTGGGAAAGAAGAAAGAATGAGGACAATGAAATGAATAAAGTAATTAATAAATGAATAAATTAAGAATATCGGAAAAACAAAGAAAGAAAGGAGGCAAAAAGAATAAGTAAAAAGAAAGAAATAAAGAAAGAGAGGAAGGAAAGAAAAATAATTTGGACATAGAAAGAAACAAAAAATAATTAGATAAATGAATAAAGAAAGAAAGAAGAAATGAGGAAGAAAGAATCAGGAATTAAAAAAAGAAAGAGGGGAAGAAGGGAAAAACCTAGACAAAGTAAGAAAGAAGGAAAAATCAAGAAAGAAAGAAAGAAATGTAATAATCCTTTTTTCTTATCAAATCTGATTTTCGTCGGAACATAGCTTAATTATTTTGTGGAAAGATATGACAATCATTGACATTATGTTAAACAGCGTAATTGGCTTAGAATACACTGACTGTATCCTCTCCATAGAAGTAACCCCCTCCGTTAAGGGGGCCGTTCTGGGTAGGACACTAAACTACATCTGATGTAGAGGCTCTAGTTCTGAAATTTGGGGTAGTTTGGAGTACTCCTTCATTGCCATTACTCTCAGGTCCACTCTGATCTGGAGCGGTAATACCTGTTAGGGTCCCGTCTATGGGTCAACTACTCTCCCTCCAGCTATGGGTAAATAGTAGGACAGACTGGGCTCTTTAACCTTGGTTAAGCAATCAGTCTAGGAGAAGGATAACTCTGAATTAAAATCCGCTTGGGGTGATCACTTCTAGAATAGGCTCAGTCCTAATTAGTGATCCGTTTCACTATTTTTTTTCAAAAACATTGCAGCGCGGTTTTTTCTGATTGTCATTTACGGCAAACGGGGAAAAAAATCACCACCTTTCATCTATGAGAAATACAGAATATCTTCACACACAACCTGCCTGATAAGAAACTCAAACACTCCCATGTCTCTGACTAATGACTTGATTGTCTTTCTAGGATAGTTGTCCATGATGGCTTGAACCTCAGCTACAAATTCGGATTTTCTTTTTCTTATCAGAACGATTTGAGTGAGTCTTCCTAACTGCTGGATATTCGTAATCATGATTGAACACATCCAGTCCTTTTTGAATCCTCAACACTGTCTCAAATTGACACCAAAACTCTATGAAATCTTCTAACTCGATTATCCGACGTGAATTGCATGAAAGTAATGCTTTCATCAAAGACGGTGCCCAACTGAATCTAGTTTGTTGCACAGTAAAGAAAATAAAAAAAACAAAGTACGTACGGGAAATTAGTAATTTAAAATGTCTAAAATTTATCCATCACATCATGTATATATATAAAGTAGGTGAATTTTCTTAAAATATTTCGTCTGTATGTAAACGTTTGTGTATTTATTTTATTTGAGATGAGTTTTTCATTTCTCAATTTTTTTTTTGTAAAAAATCTAATGAAATCTTTGAGCGCAAATATTCCTCACTTAAAACATCAGTAATGGCAACATTTCATAAAATACATTCATATGGAAAATAGATTGACAATTGTTCAAAGATGTAGGCGTGCAAGTGCTGCTGTATGGCTACACCACTTGGACTAGCGAAACACCTTAACAAAAAGCTAGATATGAATTATACAAGGATGTTGCGAATTGTGCAGAACAAATATTGTAAGCAGTGTCCCGCAAGAAAACAGCTGTACGGCCACTTTCCTCCTATCATACAAACCACCCAAGTAAGACTAACAAAGCATGTTGGACACTGCTGGAGAAGCAAGGAAGAACTCTCATGTGAACAGCTACACATAAACACAGTGTAGCTCGACTAGCAAAAACCTACACCAATCATGTCTTTTTGGATTCTGGTTACCGTGCTTGGGACGAGAGAGAGAGAGAGAGAGAGAGAGAGAGAGAGAGAGAGAGAGAGAGAGAGAGAGAGAGAGTCATGGGTATCCGTGCTGTCAGCCCGAACTGATGATGATGATTTCATTGATCCGCATATGTAAAACAGACAAGCTGGAAGGTTGAATCAGTTCCACATAAGCTGCTTCCACAACTTGATGAGGATCAGCTGGCAGAACAAGATTATTTACATTTAGCTCGTCTCCCGAGCCGGAGTGTTCAGCATCCACATCTTTGGGAAACCACAGGGGAAGATGGGAGATTTTCTTTAAACTCAGTGCATCGATGACGTTAGGTTCCCACAGTTGCTTTTCAACGTTGAACTGGCGAACCGACGCTCCGATTCAACGATAGCCAAAAGATCCCTTTCAAGGGCCTTCCGATACCTTCTGCATCGAATCTAGACGAACAATGGATGGATCACATTGAGAAATGGCGCCAACTATAGCTGAACGTGCTAGAAAAACGATCCAGGGCATCCAACACATTTGCATAATCAACTGGTCCAAAATGCATTACACGTTGTATTGAGTTCATCATTGGGATGAGGCGCACCAGACACCTGCTGATAATTTCTGGTAGAGATTATATGATGCTAAGAGAATAAAGCAATAACGAATCTAATTCTCAACTTAATAATAATGCAGGATATGCGTTCTCTCTCACCCGAATCATTATCATTTCACAATAAAAAAAGAAACCATCAAATACAAAAACATATATTACTTCAATGTATGTTTCTACACAATCGGGTTTCAATCAAATATTAATAAAAGGAATTTACTATCTTCGTTTTGACAAATAACAATGTTTATGATAGACAAACTCATAGATAGATACATAAATATGAATAGACATAGATAGATGAATAGATAGATTCAAACCGATATATATATATATATATATATATATATATATATATGAAATGAAATTCCTTAATCAGAAATCGGAGGTTCTAAATGCGCGTGGGCTTAAAAAGCCTAGCTTCTTGGCCAATAAAATTTGATTATTTTGTTATTTCTTATTTCATGCTATTTTTTATGCTAATTTGTCATACTTTCTTGTGGCCGTTTTTAATAATAAAATGTCTTTTGCACCAACACTTTTCAGTCAGAATTATCCTGATGATCCGTTAGGTGAAACCAAGGTAGATAGTTTCTGACTTTTTAGCCTTTATAATATATATATATATATATATATATATATATATATATATATATAATTAAAGAAATAACAAAGGACTTAGAGATTTTGCATTATAGACTATTTCGGGGAGCTTAGACAAAATGTCTAATTATCCCGATTCATCAGATGCGCATCTAATGAGTCGGGAGAATTAGACATTTTGTCTAAGCTCCCGAAATAGTCTATAATGCAAAATCTCTAAGTCCTTTGTTATTTCTTTAATTATAAATTTTCTCTGTGACTCTAACAATAAGAGCACACATTGAGCTCTAAAAATGCGACAAGTTGTTTTTAAAAAATACTCCTATGTCGTAAGGAAGATTTCTTCTCTGGACTTTTGGATTATATATATATATATATATATATATATATATATATATATATATATATATAGTAGTCGGATGTAGAGTTATTTAATTAAAAA
>CM042152.1:109549266-109614266 GCA_023376005.1 Doryteuthis pealeii
AGCCTAATTAATTGATTTTTAACGGTTTGTCAATCCAACTCGTGTTATTTTATGCCGGGAGGTTTGGGCCTCGCTTTGATATATTCAATTTTGTGGAATAGTTTCTCATTTAGATTTTTCGAACTGTTATGTTGACAATGTTTCGGTGAATGTGACCTTCGGTCTTCTTCAGGTGTTTCTTGTCGGACTCGGGAACCACTATGTCGTAATCAAGAGCCTTCACGGAAATTCAAACCGAAACCTTTAGCCAATCCATCAGGGTAGACTGTTCTCATTCCGTTAAACATGACCAGATACAATTGTTAATCTATGTTAAGTAATCTATGTTATTATCGCCCGAGGTCAGGAACGAAACTGCAATATACCGATTGTCGCTTAGAACTGTATAAACTCTACCCTTATATCTGTTGCGCCATGTGTTATCATTTAGGGAAATTAACTCGGCAACCTAAGTTCAAATCTTCGACTAAGCGGTCTGCTCTTCAATTTGGTCGCTGAATTCCTGAGAAATGTAGGAATCCATCTTTTCCCCTCCCTCTGCCAGCAATGGGTAAATAGTAGGACAGGCTTTCCCACGGGTAATTAGTCCGACAGTGAACGTAATAGCGTGACTGGAGTTTGAACTCGCTTACTACAATGTTACGGTTTAGCAAGTTAGCCTTTACGGTACCCAGCCTCAACCCACAGAGTAGTAAGTAGCAGAATTATCTTGTTAAATGTACAGGAAGAGATAAAAATAATAGGATATTCATCACACAAGAAAAAGATGCTATTATTTTTTATAGTACTTTTGTTATTTTCCCCTACATTCATAAAGTCATTAACCGATAAAAGGCTCACATTTCACTGACTATATATATATATATATATATATATATATATATATATATATATATAGTTTACTTACCTCTCTTTGGGTTCCCCATGGCTCACATATGAAGCTTGCAAATTTTTTGTACTACCTCCAAGAGATAGTATGAAACCGGTAGTAATTGGGCCGCCAAAGTAGGTAATGTGAACTACGTTTATCTTAGAATGTATCCTGCCGGTCGGGGGACGGGGGAGTACCTGTGGCGTTGTGGCAAATGTGTTACAACTACAATCACGATATTACGTTCTCTTTCAAACTAATACCATTGGGAAACGGAAGAACACATAAATCCCAAAGCTATTGGTTAAATAGTAACACTTTTGTTCTTCTAAAAGGGACAGATTTGATATCACTAGCATTGATATGCCATTAAACAAAGAAAACCAAACCAAACCAAACCAAGTCGCCGGCCTGTATTGGGCACTTTCTTTTGATTTTTAAAAAATGTATTTAAAAAACATTCTAACATATATATCATCATCATCATGTCGCGCTTTCAGCACGGATATCCATGACAATCTCTCTCCATCCGTCCCTATCGCTCATCATTCTCGGGAGGTCCTCTATGCAGCATCCTGCATCCGCACAGAGCTGATCAACGTACGTTTTTGCTGGTCGACCCACACTGGCTTGTCCATGTGCTGGCTTCCACAGAGGACGTCGCTTATGAGTTCGTCCTTGCTTCTCCAGCAGTGTCCCGCTTGTCTTGTCCGTCTTACTCGGATGGTTTGGGTGATATGTGGTAGGTGGCCGTACAGCTGTTCTCGTAGGGTGCTGTTTCCACGTCTTGTTCATGATCACCCGCAGCATTCTTGTGAAGCTCCCATCTAGTTTATTCTCTAGTCACTTAGTTAGGGTCCAGGTGGTGCAGCCATACAGCGTACTGGCACGAGAACGGCCTGGATATATATATATATATATATATAATTTAATATACCAAATGTATTAGTAAACCCTTGCGGTAAGAAAAAACCCGGTAAATAGTTTGATTGTAAAAATATTCTACCAAACTTTGCCTGGGGGAAAAATGAAGAAAAAAAAAAGACTAAGAGGGTCATACCAACCGAAAATCTTCGGTTAATACTATAACACTTGGCTAAAAGAAAAGAAATTATATATATATGTATATATCAAAATATATATATAAACCGCTAGGATTATCTAAAGCTAAAAAGTAAAAAGTATTCAATACCTAAGTAGTGCAAATAATAAAGTTAAAGCTAATGAGTTAGATATACCTACGAACAGTTTCGCTTAGTAGCTCATCATAATCCGTGAAATAAGTGAAACTGTTAGTAGATATATCTGACTCATTAGGTTTAACTTTATTATATATATATATATATATATATATATATTATATATATAATATATATATATATAGTAAAAGTCGACGGGGTTGGCCTAATGTCGGTATCAGCCAGACAGTGAGGGGGTCTATCCCGTTTTCACTAGTGTTAGACCAAGGAGATTGTTTTTGCACCTGAGGTGGAACGCCACTTGCAATTCCCAGGCTAGTGCTCTACCGAGAGAGCTAAACCGGCCATATATATTTATTTATTATTTATCTATTTTACACAAACATAAAAAAATTTTTTTACCGAACTGTGGGCATTCTAATTTTCACACACACACACACACACACACACACACACACACACACACACACATATATATATATATATAAATATATATATATATATATATATATATATATAATATGTGTGTGTGTGTGTGTGTGTGTGTTTGTGTGAAAATTAGAATGCCCACAGTTCGGTAAAAATAAAAACGGCATGTTTGTGCATAAATAGATAAATTTTGTGTGTGTGGACGTATATATATATATATATATATATATATATATAGAGAGAGAGAGAGAGAGAGAGAGAGAGAGGAGAGAGAGAGAGAGAGAGCGGGTCGACAAACACCCAAGTCTATATGGAAGTGCTCTAAGTGCATCGCGTTCATATTTATATTTTTCAATATTGTTCAAGTAACTATTCTAAAAACAAATAATTCACAAGTCTATGTCATCACATACTTCATTTGACCATAACAGATTTATCAATCCGAGTCAGAGTGTAATAGTGGTTATGGGAGATACTCCCCAATACCCACATCTTATACAGTAACTAGCTCCTACCACTACCACCTCCTTGACACAAAATACAATCACAAATTTAAATGCATACAATACCGAATTTAAAAGAAAATCAGGAGAATAATCCACAGCAATAGATATGCATTATTTTGTTATTTGTTCATAGTAAATTCGAAGGACTAGCATCTGAAGATCCTAGATCTTTTTAAAGAGGAATGTAGTTGAAATAAATATTTATAATATCAAATATGACTGGATTTTGTGTTTTTCCTATTTCAAATTTACACACACACACACACACACACACACACACACACACATATATATATATATATATATATAATATATATATATATATATATATGAAAAATGAATGGAAATGAATCTGAGAGTGTGAAATAAATATTTTAGAAAAAACAAATACTTTTAAATAATTTTAACATCATGTGTCTGTTTTTTTTAAAATATTTATTTCATATATATATATATATATATATATATATATATATATATATATATATATATATATATATATAGATGCCTGTTGAGTTGAATGTAATTTTTTTGATAAATTGTGAACCTTAGTATTACCCTTTTATTATTTGGTTATCCATAATGGGGAAGTTCTCCCGCAACAAACAAGGTAACTCTCTTAATTCCTTCCGAATATTCGACAAGACCCTCGGGCAACTCTATTTATTCGATATTCTGCTGTATGCGAGAAGCTGTCCCTTTTAATTAGCGTCTCTGTCCACCTAGGATAAAGCCAACCCGAACCTCAGAGTCTATTCCTGTGGGTAGGTTTGGTCAAGGACATTAACGAAGAGAGACAACAACTAATTTAACCGATTCGATCCGTCCGTTCCACCACCACCAGCAGCAGCAGCAACAACAATAACAATGATAATAATGCTAATGGCGTGGTTGATGATAATGCAAATAATTTCTATAAAAGTATTCTTCGTTTATGTCTTTAAATGGACGTAATCAGTTCCTTCCTTTGTTATAAGGAATATTACACTCATTCATATAATCACAAAGAAGAGAAAAGATTAAGGAAAAGGGACGGGGAAAAATTTTGAAGAGAAAACGGAAAATGTAACTTATACTGTAAATAGCATCTATTAATAATGGAGATTCGCTTCCGGTTTTTGTCTGTAACAAAAATTACGTCACATTACCCAAATCGCCATAACATAGAATAAATACACTCAAATTTGAACATGCAACATTAGACAGTCCTCATTGTTTTTTAAAAACAAGTTTTAATAAATACATAACTGGTATTATATATCTATATATAGTTTGTTTTATTTTAATACATATTTAAAGTTTACATTTCAAAATGTTTTATTTTTTAATCCTTTAATGAATTTGATGATTTTACTTACTTAGGGTACAAACTCGCTGACATTGAATTTTTTACTCCCACCCCTCAGGCAATATGTTTCAAAAATCTATTTTTACGTCGCCCGGAGGGTGTTTTTTATTTTGTACTAGTATATATAATATCAGTTAGTATAGTTATAATAACTAGCAAAAATATGCGCGAAAGTATTTAAGTTTTAATGTAATAAAATATAACTAGCATGACCTGTAAATATACCATAG
Organism: Doryteuthis pealeii; assembly: GCA_023376005.1. NCBI lineage: Eukaryota > Metazoa > Mollusca > Cephalopoda > Myopsida > Loliginidae > Doryteuthis > Doryteuthis pealeii. Next base: position 109,553,850 of record CM042152.1, read on the forward strand.
CATGATAATTTAATTATTCCAAAGTTTGATATGGAGGTGAAATGGACACGGCGTCACGGGTTCAAATCGTGGACGAGGCTAGTTGCATTTAATATGACACTAATACCTTTGGGAAAGATATGAATCCAACTATTCTCTTTCCAACTATGAGTACATAGAAGGGCGGACTGGGCTCTTAAACCATGGTACGGCAACTGGTCTGGGAAAAGGAAAACTCTGAATTTAAACCTGGGAAACATAAACAATTGGACTTGTGTCACAGCCTGTTCGTGCAGAGGAGTTGGTAAATACATATACAGTTTGATATGTTTACTTATTGCAAAATAGTTATGTAAAAAGTACAATAATCTTTATTTAACACACACACACACACACACACACACACACCTCTCTCTCTCTCTCTCTCTCTCTCTCTCTCTCTCTCTCTCTCATTCTTATATATTTCTTTCCTTCTTTTCATTATGTTTGATTGAAACAGATTAGCATTATCGCTTCCTTGCTCTCAGCTCCTCTCTCTATCTTTCTCCTACTCTCTTTCTTATTATATTTTTCTGTGTGACGTTCCCCTTTTTTTACCTTTCTTTCTTTATAAGAAAAATGTAATGGTCCATTATTTAGCTAAGGTGACGACACCTATTGGAAACAAAAATTCTGCGGATAAGCAACACCAAATAATCAATATTTACATTTTTGCATTTAATCTTGGGTGGTCTGATTTTTAGCCAGAGGGTGTTGCAATATCATAACGGACGTACTTTTAAGGAACACGAGTATTGATATATGGATATTAGATTGAAAGACTAACGAAATTAGTAAGAAAACATATAAAGAAGATTACACTTGTTGGCTCAGTAAAATATATTTCATATCTTACATCACCTCGATATAATGGACACATGTTAGCCTGAATATGTGCATACTGCTATTTTTAGATTCCAAATTTTGTTTAATTATATCTCTTTTTTCTCCATGTATCTGTCAATCTCTGTCTGTCTGTCCTCTCTCTCTCTCTCTCTCTATATATATATATATATATATATATGAAGTGGTCAAACAATATGTTTGAAATGGCGAAGGCCGACAATTTGTGGGAGATTATGTGCTTAATTAAAGTCATACCTAATTTTTTAATTAATTAATTATAATTAAATGAATTAGGCGTGTATATCGGTTTAAATGTAAAGCGTAAACAAATCGAGAAAAAGTCGATCTCTGTATGTACATTCCAGCCTATTAGGCCTAATCAGTAGAGCTATAGACAGGGCAGTGCTTTGTGCGTGATTCGAACCCTACCTGTCAGGCTGACAGGCGGACATTCTAACCACTACACTAGCTGGCTTCCCCAGAATTTCTCGTTTATTTTAAACTGATATGTATATCGCACTTTTTGGGTGACTTATGGCACGACAGTATGAAATGGTCAAACAATGTGTGTGTGTGTGTGTATGTGTGTGTGTGTTTGTATTTGTGTGTATGTGTGTGTATCTGTCAATATTCGTGTATTTAGCTACCAACATTTCTCTCTTTCTTTTTTAATTTGTCTATAATAATTTGTCTATAATAATAATATGTTTTGTAAAATATGGTATCAAGTATTCCTATAGTTATAAAGTACCTAAAGAGGACAATGGAATCGTTCGTTTTCTGTAAAGAGTGAACCTCTGACGTAAGAGTCTAGCCAGACTTTCAGGAAATTGTTAATTAAACTTGTCAGTTACTGATTAGTCTTTCACTTTATTTTGTATAGTAAACCAATCCCTTAACTAAAATACTCGGTGTGCTTTTCTTCCTACTCTGTAACTCGGATGCATGAGTTACAATACTAATACTACAAATATATACACAATTATATAGTTTCAATTAACGATTCCTATATAATAATCATCATTTTTTTGCACTCAGTTATAAGGTTTCAAGTAATCTTTAGTAAACAAATAAAGCTGAAATCAATCATTCTTAACACAAATCATTTTCATACAGTAAAATGATTTCACGTATTACTATCTATCATTGATAATTCTATTTGATAATAATCATTTGTTTACACACAGTTATATGTCTTCACGTACTACTATTTAATATCAATCTTTTTAAAAATCTATTTAACCCACATTTGGAACCGTAACTAGAACTACCGTTCCGTATCAAGGGTGGGAATTGTGGCAATGAATTCTCTACTTCTTTTAGAGCCCCTGAATGTGTCACCACCGATTGCATTTTTAACTTCATATTTTGCTTATCCCTTTCGGGGGGCCTTACACCTCTGAAGATGATACATACAAAATATTGTAAGAAATTGATGACAGAGTTCGGTACTGTATATACATTGGTTGTAATACTTTATATATATATATATATATATATATATATATATATATATATATATATATGGAGATAGGATGGATGTAGTAGAATCCGACAATATGAGGTAGGTAGAAGGATGGTGAACAAGAAATGAAAACTCAAAACAAATCAGAGAGTTGATACGTTTCGTCCGAATTCATACGGACTCATCGGTCAAAAATGACCGATGATGTCCGTATGAATTCAGAGTTTTCATTTCTTGTTCACCATCCTTCTACCTATCCTCGCCAACTTAGCGTATGAGTAGTACAGGGATCTGTGCGGTAAAGTAAGGAGCTGGTGGTAGGTGTGGCGTCCCGCCTCAGATGCTAAAAAACAATCTTCTTGGTCTAGTGCTATTAAAAAGGGGATAGGCTCCTCGCTGATACCGACTTTAGGCCGCCCCGTTGACTTTACTTTATATATATACATATATAACCATCCATATATACACACACATAACTATATATATATATATATATATATATATATATATCCATATATACATATATATATATATATATATATATATATGTATATATATATATATATTATATATATATATACTATACATACTTTATTTGGAGGCACCCATCTTAATGGTTATCCCTTAGGAAATGGAGGGAGAGTTTATCTGTGATTTGAAATAGCAATAACTATGGCAAATCCTGCAGTTTTGGAGCTTGTATTCAACAGACACCTAAAACCTACTCCATGACAAGACAGAAAGAATTCATCTACGAATTCATCTACGAGGGGATAGATAATAGAAGATACCAGATATCATTTCCCTCTCCATTAGTCTGGTAGGTCTCTTAAGATATACTATCACCCTAAGTCAAAGTTTATCTAGGAGTAATGGAAACGTTGGGGTAAAAGATTTGTTATCTATTCTTCGTAATTAGAATAAAGAACCTGACGGTGTTATATTCTTAAAATTGTGACATATCATCATCATCATCATCATGATCAAAGAATGTTGACAGCACTAATTGCTTTGACTATCTCTCTCCCCCCTCTCTCTTTCTCTCTCAACATCCGTCCCTATATTCCATTAGCCTTGGTAAGTTCTCTAGACGGCATCTAGTGTCTGTACAGAACTGATGAATGTTACATTTTGATGGTCAGCCAAGCCCCTAGTCACGGTTATTATGATAATAATAATTATAATAATAATATTATTTAACATATAAACTGATCCAATTATTTCTTCAATATCTGCCGTTATCTTCGGTTTCTCTTGTTATAATCTTATAGATAGTTGCTGATAGGTTCTAAAATAAATAATACAGGGACGGACACTAATATTATTTCTTTGGGTTCTCATATCAGACATTTTCAGCATTACATTGAAATAACGGACAACTAATATTACAGACCGACTACTCTCTTTTCCTTTCTATTTTTCTAATTCATTTAAAAATTCAATAGTGTGATATTTATTACTGAAGCAACGCCCAACTCTTTCTATCGACCAGTGGCTAATTTTCGTCAAAGAGAATATCCTTAGAGCTGATTTTGACAGTCAATTATTTCTTCAAAACCATTTTCAATAACAGTTCCTTGTTGGATGAGATTAAAAACACTGGGGAAATGACTGTCTTTAAATTCAAGATGTCTGAAAATGGCAGAATGTTCCAAAAAAGAAGACACGAAAAACAACCGGTTCCCACTGAAACTGCAATGACTCTAAGAAGTACAGTTTCAAAGTTGGTTAGAGCATGTTTTCAGCTACAATGACCTTTAATTCCACATCAGTGACCATCATAATTTACGAATTTTATCCTGGGATGAAGGAAAGCTTGAATGTCGCTTCCCCCAAACAACTGCACCAGCAAAGTCGATGAGCCAATTAACAACAGCGATAACAGTATCATTGTCAGGAAAATATTTTTGCATCGTCCATATTTCATTGCCCCTATTCTTGTTGATGAGCAGAGAAGCTCTTTATACAGTGAACGGGCAGCTGTTCTGCATGTGGATTCTAACTCAAATAGATGTTTCACTCTATATGTAACGGTTATCATCGTAGGAAATGGAATCGGCAACTCACGTTCAAATCCTGGTCGAAGATGTTTGTATTTCACTTCCGAATAATGCCATTTGGGGCGACATAAATCATTCTCTTTCTCATCCCCAACCATGAGTAAATTCCATGGTAAATTTTGTTCTTTAGCTTTAATAAGGCAACCGATCTAGCAGAAGGAAAAATCGGAATTCAAACACGCTGAACTCCCCTGAAAAAAGCGAAGAAGAGTCACCTTTTGGCAGAGGGGTTGGGAAAATACATAGTTAAATATCGGTCGATATTACAGAAATGCATTGTCCACCGCCTGTGTATCACAGAAGATACGCACGTACCATGCCATGCCTTTATATATATTGTTACATGTGTGCAGAGACATACATATATATATATATATATATATATATATGTGTGTGTGTGTGTGTATGTGTGTGTATGTGTGTAGACATACACACATCCCACATACACACACACACACACATATGTATATACATATATTGTAGATAATATGGTTGCTATATCCTTAAGTAGACCATGCTCAATATTATTGATAGAGTATTTATATTTGAGTTAAAGTAGCGTGGACATGGTCCCACATCTGGGCACAGGTAATATAAACCAAACCGGTGTATAAACTAACCGCTAAGCCAATTTCCCCATTTGGTCTGAAGTTCGCATAGGTGTGAAATCATCAATAACGACTGAGCTTGGTATCCCATTTTGTTTAGGACATGTATAATTTCCAACACAGGAACATATATCATACATCAAAGTGAATCTCGTCCTCAGTGGATTACATCCCTACTTCTCCACCTAGTCATCGTTTCTCTCAATAGTAATGTTCCACCTTTGAATGAGAGCATGTATAACTGCTCCGTAAATTTCTCTTGACTGTTCTTTGAGCCACTTCATCACTACAGATTTAACTTCTCGTCACTGGAATCATGTTTGCCTTTCAAACCCTCATTCATGGGCCGAAGAGATGATAGTCTGAAGGCGTTAAATCTGGTGAGTATGTAGGATACGGTAAAGTTGTCCACCCGAATGAAGCGATTCCCCCCCACCTTCTCCTGATTCTTGTGTGTGGTTGTGCATTGTCATGCAGAAAGAGGACCTTGCTGATTGGTCAGTTGGTTTTTACTCGTCAGATTCTTGCACTGAGCTTCATTAGGATCTCAATGTAGGATTAGTTTTATGAAAAAAAAGAAGATTCACATAAAGTAAAAAATGGCATCTCTTTTTGACTCACCCACGTATATATATATATATATATATATATATATATATATATATATATGATTTTATATATATTATTATAATGGTATACACAGGAATAACCTACTCGAGTTTCACCATAAGGACTTCAGTGGACTTAACCCTGAAGATCCTTATGGTGAAACTCGAGTAGGTTATTCCTATGTATACCATTATAATATATATATATATATATATATATATATATATATATATATATTAGTTTGTTATTTTTCTAGCTCGATAGTTCGCTCTCTTATCAGAATATTTGTATCACAGTATTATCCTATCTATTAAGACAACGCGTCTTTCTACTCGATCACCTTCGATTCCATATTTCATGGATGTCAACACACATTTTTTTTTCACCAGGAAAACGCACTGAAACAATATAAACACATCTGACTGTAAACTATGCATATTTTCTTAGATCATCCATCAACAAAGTAGCTGTGTCTGCATCTTTAGATGGAGATATAGTCTCTTTTTGCTCACCTAGGCGTGATGATGTCAGCATCACCAACAGCGACGCAATAAGAGCTTTATCGTCACTGTCTCTCTCTCATCATTATCATTGTCGGGAATTGACTGAATTTGATAGTCAATCCGAATGACAATGATAACCATAAAGCTATATGGTCCGTAAGGACATAATCAAAGATGTTCAGTGGTATAAAACGAATCGATACTGTATCTATATTTAACTGAGTAAATTTACGACATTGCTGATGTGGCTTTTGACGTCATTTATCGTCACTAGTAACTAAGCTTACTTTAAGAGATCGGCATTTAATATAATGCGTAAATACTAAAAACATTGGCTGATACGTACAGCATATATTCGTTTATATGTTCACCCGTCCTTCGTGGTGTAATGGTTAGAATCGTAGGAAATGGACTCGTCGGTTTGAGTTCAAATCTTGGACGAAGCTGTTTGCATTTAACATGGCGCTAATACACCTGGTAAAGGTATGCATCCAACTACTCTTACTCCAGCTATGGGTAAATAGCAGGGCAGATTGGATCTTAACCTTGGTTAGATAACCGGTCTAGGAGAAGGAAAACTCTGAATTCAAACCAATTAAACTCCGCTTAAGAAATTTACCTAGTGTCATATCCTGCTCGTGTGTAGGGGTTGGTAAATATATATATGTTCACTCCATCTAGAGAGAGAACCTGTGTATAAGTCGACCCTTGATTTATGATCAAAAAGACGTTGATCCATGGAATCTATATATGGTTTCAAGCATTCCTATGCTATACTAATAATTTTGAACCATATCTATTTGAGTCATACATGGGGCTCTGACAATTCTTACCTTTCAGGTTCAGAGTAGATTTGGGAGTAATGACAAATAAATAGTACTATACACTTTCTATCTCTAGAAATATAGCCTCACCATCTTATGCAGCTAGGTCTCATATTCATGACAATCCTTTGGTTTCTGATGAGGATACAGTCGACATATGCTAAGCCACACTGACACAACTTAATAATTATTCATACACATAATTTAGAATCCATCTATTAAGAGCAATTAATTATGACGACACGTTTGAATACCGAGGTTGCCGTTATAGTGGAACTCTACATGTTGTCGTTATAGTGGAAGTCTACATGTTGTCGTAGAGTAGAGATATTTCCAGGTAACCGATATTTACTGATATCGAGACAGTTTTTAAAAATCTTTAATAAACAAGTGGTCTACAAGTAAACACGAATTATATATTAATCAATTATCATATCAATATAATAAATAGTGTAACATTTCTGTGGGGTTCTTTCTTTGTATTAAATAATTGATAGGTGGCCTATTAGTTATCTACGGTAGGTGTCATTAAAAATTTAACATGGGAATTCGTTAGAAGAGTCATGGAAAATAACCAGTAAGAACCAAGTTAGGATTTTCTTGCTAGTATGATAGACAAGACCTAAACTTTGACTGACCTGATCAGCTGTTCTCTGATTGGTCAGTTCGAGTTAGAAATTTAGAGTAGTCCCAGGTGTTGTGACTAATGGACGCGTAGATAAAGAGAAGTAAATAAGGTTCTGTAACATTTGTTCATACGTCCATTGTTCTTCAACGATATTCCTGTTGATAAATAGACACAGGTAATCACTTTCAAGTTTCCATGTATTTCAAGTTTCAAGTATAATGAGTTCTTGTTCGATGAAAAAATCCACCAGAGAAATTTGCAACAATAGATTAGATGTCTTCCATGACGCCCGCAAAATACAGAATTCTGAAAAAACACCAGCCAGTTCTGTCGCTCGTGTTTTCTTTTATTGTGCCCCAAATCTAGTCTTGTCAATTCTCTTCGTGATCATGTCTCTTAAATTATGGCTGTTGAGTGGCTATGTTCGTATTTCAGAGTTTTTCATGCCTGCTGCACTTCGTTCTCCTCTGTATGTATAGTCTTAGACCGACCAAGAATTAAATTGTCGCTTCTCGAGACATCTGCCTAGCTTCAGGGTGTAATGTTTGAGCTCGTAAAAAAAGTAGTTTAAAATATGAATTATAATTAAACTGTCGAACATTTTACATAATCATCTTATAGGACTAGTTCATTTTCTTTGTAAAAGATGGTTTAACTCCAGGAATCATGAACGTTTGCATCTGCCTGGCATAAATAGGATTAAAAAAATACAAATCAGAAAAAGGAATAAGGCTGCTCTACAGCCATAATTTCAAAGACATTCTCTTGAACCAACAGGATTGGCGAGATTAGGTTGAGACGTATGCAAATTTCCTTGAACCCAGCCACACACTAAAAGAGGTAAGGGCATTAGAACTAACGGATGTTTTTTTGTCGAATATATCGTCAAATGTGAACTTGAAATTGATTACCTGGTTCAATTTCACAAGAGTTTTTTTGTTTTCATTTCATATTTATCAATCGAAATAAAACCTGTTTTCATCTGGATGTCTTGTATATTTTAGCTTTAAAATGGATCACAAAATTTAGACGATCTACACTCAGATTTTAAACAAGGGTGTTAATGCATACGTATATGATCCTACAATATCAGTATATATATATATATATATATATATATATATATATATAGTGATATTATAGGGGTATGTAGATATGCATAATAATCCTATTATTATTATTATCATTATTATTATTATCATTATTATTATTATTATTATTATAAAATAAACGCCCGCAAGGGATTTCAATGTTGGTATTTTTTTCTATTTACTTTGAATATTCTGATACAGGTGTTTCGGGTATCTTAAAAACTGACAATTTAATTGTTTAAAGAGCTTATTAAAATACAAGAAACATGTGTTGCAGATGTATACATATTCGAAATAAATAGAAAGAAAATCAAATACCATCATTGAAATTGCTTGTGGACCTTTTCTTTCTAAAATATTTACTTTTTTCTCGTTGGATCAACAATAAACACACACACAGACACACTCTCTCTCTCTCTCTCTCTCTCTCTCTCTCTCTATTATATATATATATATATATATATATATATATATATATATACAGAAATAATAATCTCTCCTAATTCACAAATTCAATAACTCGATACACCCACTCACCAGCAAAACAAATTAAAACACTCGGAAAAGAATTTAGTTGAAGAAATGTAACATCCACCGGATGTTGACCCGATAGTAGCTAGAAACACAATGAATAAAACATGTCTCTGGGCATGTTGGCTCCATGCAGCTTCAGGGCGAAATCTAAATTAACAGACAATTAAAAATTCCTTTTTTCAACTTTTGCACACAAAACTACCCAGAGACAATTTCGATTCCAAAGAATATTATAAACCGGTCAACCAAAAGTCACAAACAGAAGTTGACCCCGGGATTTGTAAATAGAGGAGCTTCACGCGTCATATTTCGGAGAAGATCAAACATTACCACCCCACACCGTATCTCTGCGCGACACACAACCAAGTCTTTAAATTTGCTTCATTACAAGAATTTATTTCAACTGTATTATTGCAGCATCTTCGGGTAAGAGCACAATCAGGGATATTACACTCACTGGCATTAGGCACATTGAGGTCTCATTACGGTTTACCTGAATCAGCTTAGTTAAAGCACACATGGAAAGACCCTAACTACCAGGAATATATATATATATATATATATATAATATATATATATATATATATATATATATATATATTGGGAGATTATGTGCTTAATTAAAGACATATCTAATTTGTTAATATAGTTCTGCTGATCAGGCTTAATAGGCTGAAATGTACATACAGAGATCGACTTTTCTCGATTCATTTACGCTCTACATTTAAACCGATATGCACGCCTAATTCATTTAATTATAATTAATTAATTAACAAATTAGGTATGACTTTAATTAAGCACTTAATCTCCCCAAAAATTGTCGGCCTTCGCCATTTCAAACACATTGTTTGACCACTTCTTACTGTCGTGCCATAAGTCACCCCAAAAGTGCGATATACATATCATTTTAAAATAAACGAGAAATTCTGGGGAAGCCAGCTAGTGTAGTGGTTAGAATGTCCGCCTGTCAGCCTGACAGGTAGGGTTCGAGTCACGCACAAAGCACTGCCCTGTCTATAGCTCTGCTGATGTGGCCTAATAGGCTGAAATGTACATACAGAGACTTTTTTCACGATTTGTTTACGCTCTACATTTAAACCGATATGCACGCCTAATTCATTTAATTATAAATTATAATTAATTAATTAACAAATTAGGTATGACTTTAATTAAGCACATAATCTCCGCAAGAATTGTCGGCCTTCGCCATTTCAAACACATTGCTTGACCACTTCATATATATATATATATATATATATATATATATATTGTCTGGTCATGGTAATTTAATTAATTCCTCTATTTGCGTAATTAAATATATATATATATATATATACACACATAACATGGAGTTTTATTTCAAATGTTCTATAGCATTCGCCTCTAGCCTTTCAAGCCGCTTGGGAATCGCATCAAATGATCTTCCCCGGAAATCTTGTGGAATAGCGGAAATAAATTCTTGTATTCGTGCTTCAAATTCCTCCACAGTTGTTGGTTTCGTAGAGAAGACTTGTTCCTTCAACCAGCCCCAAAGAGGGAAGTCGCAGGGTGTTAAATAACGGTTTGTGGCAGGCCACTCATACCGACCACGTATACCAATATATTTTGAAATTTCTATTTTAGAATATGTAAATTTTCTTCCATTTGATTTTTTCGATATCTAATCAAATTTCTCTCAATAAGTCTGATGGTATGTTTGCTATTGAACTAGTGGTAATGATGTTTTAGCTCTGAAACCATGTTTGAACTTTATGTTATCATCTAATGACGTCTTTATTTTAAAGTAATCAAGAAAAAACTAAAAAAGGCATGATGTTACAGTGGCCTGAGCGTTGGGTTCATAGAAACCATAATAAAGATGAGGAAATATTTAATTTATTCAAATCTGAAATAGTTTTGAAATTGACCGGCAATACAGAATTTTAATAGTAAATAGAGATGAGATTTGGTGAAAGGAGATGAGATTTGGTCAATAATGGATCTCTTCATACTCATAAGAAATGGAAAATAAATCTATATCAATAACTGTTTGGAAAATAGCGATTTAGCCATTCACTAACAACTATAGAAAATGCAGAGCAGCAGAATTTGGCATAAAAATCAAGTCTTCAGTATTCTCCCAAGTATTGACAAATGGCTAGATTTCATATAGCCTGGCGAACTACCTTTCGGCAGTTAAAATAGGGGGTTACTTTTCAATCACTTTACATATATATATATATATATATATATATATATATATATATATATCTTTTTTCTAGTATTCACCTTTCTCCTCTCTGTCTCTCCATTTATATTGTTCTGTTGAATGAAATATTCCCTTATCAGGCCGCAATATTTTTGCTCACACTCCAATTCATTTATTTGTTTCATGGAAAAACATCGTTGAATATTTCTATTTGTATTTAAAATTTCCAAATCTTTGCGCATGTTTTCTGACTGTGTTGACGTTTTATCGCTGTTATTTGATTTCTTTCTTTCGACCTTTCTCTTGTCTTTCTTTCTATTACATTTATGTTGTTCGTTTTAATGGAATAGTCAATTATCTATCTGAGATGACGATAGGTTGTGACACACGTAGGTGGGTACAAATGTATTTATATATAGATTTTTATGATGTTTATTAATCACCATTTTATATGTTTATTTACGAACAATTGAAAAATAATTCAATATGTAAAAAGTATGATAAACTTGATTTAATTCTCTCTCTCTCTCTCTCTCTTCTTTCTTTTCTTTTTTCATCTTTTCATTACCTTAGATTGAAACCGATTATCATTATCGTTTCTGCGCTCTCACTGACTCTCTCTCTCTATATTCTCTATTCCCGTTTTTTCTTTCTTTCTTTCGTTCGTTTTTTCTTCTTATATTTTTCTGTGTAGCATGTCCTTCTTCAACCATTTTTCAGAGGAAGTGACGACACTTTCATCTTGGAAGATTTGAACGGTCTTGTTTTTAACAAACAACAGCATTCTTAGAAACACCAGTATTATTATATATATTTATTTATCAATTCTTTTATTTATTTATTTATCTATTTATTTATTTATGCTGTTCGAGAAAGAAAATCGATACTGCTATGGGTAAAAAAATGATATCTGGAAGAATATCATTCTAATGTGATATGAAATGAGAACCAATAACTCTATGTGTAGCCATTACAGATTCACCAGTCTGAAAAAAAAACTTTTAAAAGTAAATAAACATTGTAAACCGGTCCAAGCCCCAATTGTAAGTGATCTAACTGAACTAAAATGTTAAGACGTTAGCTAGAGGGAGCTACCATTGCTATTTGCCTAAGTAAACTTGCACCACACAGGTGACAGCTTCAAATGTGGAAGGTTTTTGAGACAGTCTTTACTTCTGATCTTATGCCAAATATAAGCTATAATTAGTCATTTGAAAGATAGTTTATCATGATGTAACTGTTAGAAAGCTAATCTCAAATATTAATAGTTATTGAATCGTGAGTTCGATCCCCACAAAACCATCAAAAATCTGTCCTGAATTTTATTCTGTTTCCGTTTCTTTTGGGGTATTTCTATTCTCCCAGCATCATCATCAATTACAAAAAAAAAAAAAAGAAAGAAAAGAAAAAAAAAGAACGTTGGGGTTTTAAGTAGGAATTCCACAGAAAAGATGACAAAATTTGTTTGTATGATATACAATCATTATTCTAACTAGCAAATATATGCACCCTCCGGGTGCAAGTATTTAAGTTTTAATATAATAAAATATCATGTTAAATTAGAAAGACTAATGAAACTGAATAAGAATTCAGATAAAAATATTTGGAACAGAGGGGGTATAATCGGAAAATAGAACAACTTTGAAACTAACTGTTCCACCATTTTCCCTTACTCCCGTCTTTCAGTGGTAAATTTCCCTAATTTAACTATTTAGTTAAAATAGGAAGAAAAGAATAAAATTACAGTTATTTCTTTATGTTAATAGATTTCTGTTAAGATTTATCCCCAAGATTTTTGCTCATATTTATCAAGATAAAACCAAACAATTAGAAATCAATAATACTAAGCATATCTTTATTAAAATCACATTTTTTAAGATCAATATGCAAATTAGCCTTCCATTCATACTGTAAACCGCTATTTTGTTGTATATATAAATATAATTGCATGTTCTTAGTATGTATATATGGTCAACAGTCTTAATGATGTAAAACAATTTTACTAATAATTGAGGTTTAAATAAAAAATAAAATCATGGAGAATGTGTGTAAATAATAAAGGGAATTGTGACTTGTATAGTAATATAGTTTCGGTTACATAGAGACAAGCCCACAATCTCCATTATAATAAGATTATGAATGGGTCAGTAATGTGCCTTTCTAATATAATTCTTTATACATTTTCTCAATTGCCACAAAAAATCCAAGCTATGTGCTCAAAGGGAGGTGTTTGTGGTGTAATGGTTACCGCCCTAGTAAATATACACGGCGAAAAGCAAGGGTAAATAGAACGGCAGACTGAGTTCTTTAGCCAGAGTATAGCAACCTATCTAGGAGAAGGAAAACTCCGAATTCAAACCTGTTAAACTCCGCGTTAAAATGGCATTGTCACACCCAGCTTTGTATGAAGGGGTTGGGTAAATAATTATATATTCAAGCTCAAATGCATTTACTATTATGAAATATCACCCTTCATGAGTTATTCAATTCCTTTTAGAAGAACATTAGATCTACTATTTCATCCAAAGATGGGGGATGAGGTGTTTATTCGTTTCCCAAGGGTTAAACAAAAGTGAACGTAATAGCACGACTGGAGTTCGAACTGGCTTACTATGATGTCGCAGTCCAGCATGTTAGCCACTACGCCACGGAGACTCCGCCCCCAAAATGATACCGACCTGATTTTGTGAAGTGTTTCCAATTGTAATATTTTTCCTTTTTGATGCAACTGTGACTACTAACGTTTACTACTTTAGTAGTAAAACATTTTGTTTGTTCTTCGTATTCATTGTTATTCGATGTTGTTGTTATTTCATTTATTTAATGCTTGTGTTCTCTGTTGCCAAGATTGCGAAATCGACGTTGGATGGAAGCTGCTAGCAAGGTTCGATTGGCATTTCCCAATTCGCGCCACTCGGGGAGAATGACGCAGTACGCATGCGCTACATTCGTTATCTATCACAAAAATGGCGACCTGAAGCACACATGCCAATAACAGGAAAACATTGTACTTTTCCCTTCGTTTTTACTCGTTTTCTTTTTCTTCAACTACAACTGATTAAATAAAAATAAAAATAAAAATTTGAACATGCCAAGGTATTTGTTTAAAGTTTTGTTATTTTTGTTGTTGATGTGTTTTATGTTATTTAGTTTTAAAAACCTTCTATTCCCAACTGAAAATGGAATTTGGTTTATTTATTTGAAAGTTTAGGAGTTTCCTATGCGCATGTGTGTATTGGCTGGAATGTGTATACGTGAATATGAGTGAAGAGAGAGACGGGAGAGTGACGGAGAGAGAGAGAGAGAGAGACGGGAGAGAGAGAGAGAGAGAGAAAGAGGGAGAGAGGAGAGAGATAGATAGAGGGAGAGGGAGAGAGACAGATAGAGACAGGGAGAGAGACAGAGAGACACAGACAGACAGACAGAGGCAGAGAGAGAGAGAGAGAGAGAGAGAGAGAGAGAGAGAGAGAGAGAGAGAGAGAGAGAGAGAGAGAGGGGGATATTTCGTGGGATGGCGAACTTTATAGAGTTTTGTCAGTTCTTCAAGTTGATTATTTATTTGTCGCATCTTCCACTCTCTCAGTCCGTTTCCTTCCATTTAAATATAATATGATTTTCTTTTCTTCATAATTCTCAACACCTATTTTTTGTTTTTCTTTCTTTGTAATGTCCCCTTAAAAGCCGCCGTCAGTGGCCATTAAGCTTGATGTCATATACTATAATTTCAAATGAATAGATAAATGAATAAGTAATAAAAGTAAAAGTAAAATCGTCGGGGTGGACTAAAGTCAGTATCAGCGATGCAGCGAGGGAGTTTATCCCCTTTACACTAGTTATAGACCAAGGAGATTGTTTTAGCATCGGAGATGGAGCGCCACACCGACCATCAACTCCTCACTTTACCGCACAGCTCGCTGTGCTACTTATACACAGAGTTGGCGAGTACCGGTATCGAACTCGGAACTTGTGCTTCCCTTTTTGGGGGCTCTACCTACTGAGCTAAACCGGACCTAGATACTCTAAAATGAACTTTTAAGGGTTGGAGGGAGCGTGAACATTGACTGGACACTGCTCGTGGTTAAATGGTTAGGAAGCTAGATTGGAGAAACATTGTTAGTGAGTTCAATTCTCACAAAGTGTGAGATACATCTGACCTTGGGGCACAACTAAGCATAGCTTAGTATATAAGTTAAATTAAAAACTATATTAGCATAATGTATAGTTAATACTGTATATAGAAAAAAAAACAAAGTATTTAAAAAAAGATGAATTCATTCTAGATGTTAAAGCCGAAGTTAAAAGGTTTCGATTTTTATCAAACTTCATCAGGACATTAGGATGGAAAAAATATATTCTGAACAGTGATTCATGTATTTTCAATATAACGGGACAGTAAATAGTGTATACAGAGAATGGCAGAATCCATCTTTTGAAAAATTGTGACTTGATTGGTAGAAGTGAGTTTGTTTGAAATGTGTGACGTGTTTTTTTAAAGAGATACAATAAACTAAAAGGTAAGAAAAGTATTATTTGTCTGATTTTTTAGAAAAGTAAAACGAAAATATTTTTATTACCATAATATTGTATATAATTCATTGATAATATTTGAATAATGAACTTCGGTGGAAACCTGCCTTTTGTTTAATTCTACATGTATAAATGAAAGAATTCTGCCCAAATACATATATTAATACATGTTGTATGTATTAAGGATTCATATGTACGTATGTAACAGTTTAACAGGTTTAAATTAAGAGTTTTTCCTTCTCCTAGACTGGTTACCTAGCCAAGGTTAAAGATCCCAGTCTGCCATACAATTTACCCATAACTAGAAGGAGAGTAGTTTAAGAGCCCAGTCTTCTCTACTATTTACCTATAGCTGGAGGGAGAATAGTTTGATTCATATATATACTAATCATAATTTATTTAAAGTTAAGTTAAAGTTATTCTAAACTGCCTTTTTAAAAATCTTGTTTAGTATCATCCTTTTTCTATACCGCTGTTTGAAAGAGAACTTATTTGCATTTACGTCTCTTGACTAAAAATCTCATAAAAACTATTGATACTAACACAACATAAATCACATCATCTTTTACGTAGGAGATAATTTATAAGCACATTCTTATTTGTGCAAATATAAAAAAAAATTGATGAATTTAAAACTCGTAGGTCTTTAACAATTATCTGACATTTACTAGCACCAATCATATAGATGAGAGAGAGAGAGAGAGAGAGAGAGAGAGAGAGAGAGAGAGAGAGAGAGAGAGAGAGAGAGAGAGAGAGAGAGAGAGATTTGCAAACCAAAAGGTTTTCAAATTGTATATCAACTAAACAATATTAGTCATAGTTTTCTTTACTGCTTCAAGGGAAAAATTATATTAAATTTGTATTTGTCGAGATTCTATAATTTACCATAAAATATATCAAGTCAATTTTCATACAAAGTATTCCAAAAAAATACGAATTTATTTATTATTCAAGTCGACGTTAAAACATTTTAGTTTTTATCAAACATTTATCAGGACGGAAAAATATTGTCTGAACAATGATGTTTCTTTTTTAAATAACGGGAGATGTATACATATATATGTGAAGTGGTCAAACAATGTGTTTGAAATGGCGAAGGCTGACAATTTTGGGGAGATTATGTGCTTAATTAAAGTTATACCTAATTTGTTAATTAATTAATTATAATTAAATGAATTAGGCCTGCATATCGGTTTAAATGGAAAGCGTAAACAAATCGAGAAAAAGTCGATCTCTGTATGTACATTTCAGCCAGAGATCGACTTTTTCTCGATTTGTTTACGCTTTACATTTAAACCGATATGAACGCCTAATTCATTTAATTATAATTAATTAATTAACAAATTAGGTATGACTTTAATTAAGCACATATATATGTATACAGAGAAAGGTTCATAGGCGTTTTGCCAGCATTCCTTTTTTAAAATTGTCGTGTGATTGGTACAAGTGAGGATGTTTAAATTATGTGACGTATTTCTTAGCGGTAAAATGGATTAAAAGATGAGAAAAGTATTAATTGTCTGAATTTTTTAGACGGGTAGAAGGAAAAGAACGAAACGAAGAAAAAAAGAAAACAAATAGTATTAGATCTTTTTGTGGATATAAGCCGTGCTACAATACTCCAATTAAATTTATAGACTAAGCATATCAACGTGGTTTAAACTTTAGCCAATCAACAGCCTGAATGTGTGGCTGGTTGACTACTTAATAACTGATACTGAGAGACGTCCATTTGCAATCATTGACGAAGGACTTGTAATACTGAGGAGCACCAAGGAACAACCAAAGGATCGTGCTCTGTTTAACACAAAGGATCTCCGCTGGACAAATGCTCCTGCTTGAAACCTAAAGGATGGCTACTAAAATCGTAACAAACAGGCCATGTGTAATTAAATTAAGTATAAATCTTATTCATAACAAATCTGTGTATAATATAACCATCTACATGTTTTATGAAGTAGTTGGATTTTATGTATATAATCGAAGTAACTATGGAGATATGAGCGACGATGGAATTGAAATACATTTAATTCATAAAGATAAAAAGAATTGTGAATTTTTATGGATAGATGATTAATTAAAGTTTGGTATATTGTATCATAAATATAAAACTTGTATTATCTCTATTAATAATGGAGATTCGCTTCCGGTTTTTGTCTGTAACAAACATTACGTCACTGCTTACGTCACATTACCTAAAATCTATTAATAATGGAGATCCGCTTCCGGTTTTTGTCTGTAACAAAAATTACGTCACTGCTTACGTCACATTACCCCAAATCGTCATAACATAGAATAAATACACTCAAAATTTGAACATGCAACATTAGACAGTCCTCATTGTTTTTTTAAAACAAGTTTTAATAAATATATGACTGGTATTATATATCTATATATAGTTTGTTTTATTTTAATACATATTTAAAGTTTACATTTCAAATTGTTTTATTTTTTAATCCTTTAATGAATTTGATGATTTACTTACTTAGGGTACAAACTCGCTGACATTGAATTTTTTAACCCCCCCCCCTCAGGCAATATGTTTCAAAAATATATTTTTACATCGCCTGGAGGGCGTTTTTTATTTTGTACTAGTTATTATAATAGAAACTAGCATAGTCACTGTCACAATTTGCTGAATTATCTATACATGAATCGATACTTGTTTGCCTATGGTTTGGTTAGATAAAAAATTCAGCTGGCTATATCGGTTATTTTTCAAACCCCCTTTTATAGAGTGGTAGAAACTCATCATGTAAATAAATCATTGAAACCCCTAAAACGAGCGTCAAAAACGTTAGACCAATATACATAAATAAACAAAAAGCACATCTGCCCTCTCTATATTTACCAACCCCTCCGTACGAGCAGGATGTTACATAAAGTCTATTGTTTATATTCGGAGTTTTCACTCTCTTAGACCGGTTGCCATACCAACTTTAAAGAGTTCAGTCTGTCCTATTTACCCATAGCTGGAGGAAGAATTCCCAAGAGTATTAGCACAAAATGTAATGCAGCTAGCCTCAGCTAAGTTTTGAACTGGTATAACTATGTCCATTTGCTACGGCGATAACCATACACGATATGATACCCTGTAGTAACACGAGAATCTAACGGCTTAAACACTTAAGGCTAACTTTTCCATCGCTTAATTTAATCTAATATAACCTCTGATTCAACCCGTCTGTCAAATCTCTATATTACCGCCCGGGGATGACGAATATTGCTTAACAATAGGGACAGTGAGTTGAGATTGCAGGAGCATTGATCAAGTGAAATCCTTTCAAATCAATTGAATAAGAAGAAATAACATAAAAGGAAGCAGAAGAGAAAGAAGAGTAAACTATAGAAAATTATAGTTAGAAAAAAAGAAGAAATTAAAAGAGAACGAAGTATTCACGGTAAGCGTATTTCTTATTATCCTCTAAGTAGTATTAGCGTGGCTTCGCATGGGTCACTCAAGATTTCCGCACTATTTTATACTAGAACAAGAGGATCAACCATGCTGTGTGATATTTCAAACTACCTCCACTATTAAACACTTCCTCATAGAATGTGGAGTTTACGCTCATATACAAAAACGATTTTTTAACGCAAATAACTTGAAAGATCTGTTTGAAAATGTTAACATAGATGCCATTTTGTCCTTCTAAAGAGAAATAAAAAACATATCAATAAAAATTATGAATCGGATATGAAATTCGTCCACGAAACTATATACAAAAAAAAAAAAAACACTTGTAAAGTAAAATTGATTACCAACTGTTGTCTCGGGCCCAAACGATTTTTTTAACAAAATATTTGTCCATAAATTATTTCGTTGAAAAAAAAACATATATATATATATATATATATATAAAAATTTATAGTACAAAATTTAATGAGGACGCGTAGATGCATATGCTTCTACGCGTCCTCATATATATATATATATATATATATATATATATATATATATATATATATATATATACCACAGTTATTTGTAAATCCAAGAAGCAAACAAATATATTTGCTTTTTGATTTTATTAAAACCGATTTACGACTGCTCAATATAAAGAGCTAAAATACGTTTTAAAAACGAATGGCTTAAAATATTCTGACTTCATTTTCTCGCTGTAGCGCGAATCTTCAGGGAATTCCCTGAAGATTCGCGCAACTGCGAGAAACTGCTGTCGGAATATTTTAAGCCATTCCCATTCGTTGTTAAAACGTATATATATATATATATATATATATATATATATATTATATATATTGTGATACGTCAAAACACGATTGTGGATTTTCAATCGTGTTTCGACGTATCACGGCTTCTCAGTGTGGCTAGACTTAGTAGACTAACTGCGACCGGGATAGAAACTCGACGAAATTTTCATTGATCTGGCTTCTTAACCATATATATATATATATATATATATATATATATATATATATATATATATATATATATATATATATATATATATATATATATATATAAGATTTATCATTAAAAAGCCTATACTTGCCGTTAGACCAAACCAAACTTATTATCCAGTAGAGATATCTCTCTGGGTATTGCATACAGATTTCTTTCTTTCCTCCTCTTCTCTTGTTAATAAAGGGTCCAGAGGAATGATATTCTGGATTTGAAATTGCTGCTGCATAGGTACTAATGAATGTGAAAAGGCGGGAAGAATGTATTCGAACAACAACAACAACTACGCCATTTTTGTTGCTGTGGTGGCGTGGAATTGTGAACATCATGTGTTTACGATTGAATATCTTAATGTCTTAACTGTACGGAATTTGACTGTTCAAAGCGGATCTATCTATCTTTCTATGTATGAATGTATGTATGTATCTATCTATCTATCTCAGTCTGTTCATATCTATCTATCTATCTATCTATCTATCTCAGTCTATTCATATCTATCCATCTATCTGTCTACCTATCTCAGTCTGTTCTTGAAAATGTTCGTGAAAATGGAGGCAATCTACAAGATATCCTTTTTTCGGAAATAGCTGAAATATATTTCCTTGTACTATATTTTCTAAAAAGACTAAATGATTAATTTTGTATGCGTTAGTCTTCATAGGTTTCCCTGTAGTAAGACTGATTCTTTAATAAGGTCAATCTTGTTTCTTTTATTTATTTACGTTTTAAACCCAAGGGATTATTTATCCCTGTCGGTAGGATTATGATTCACGGACTGTGTATCTCACATCGTTGTAAGGCCCCGCCTAAAGAGATAGAACTGTCTGTGACGCTAATCTGAATCTGATGGTGAAGCTCCAGTTCTTCAGTGCGATTATTCCCTGATCCACATTAACCAGGAGAGGTAGTATCTGTAAGAGTCGTATCTATGATTTGTATTCGATTGGACATCGTATCAAAGAAAAAACCTTATAAGAAACAACAACATAAAAAGTACACATGATCGTACAATGAACGTGAATTCATAACCTGTATGTATAAAATAAGCCTAGTAAGGTTGACATGTCCTTAAAATCAATCTATACTTACATAAAGGGAAGTTGCGTGTATGTGTATTGTCCGGAGGAAACTCCGAAAATAAAACAATTAAAGACAAAGTCAATATATATACCCATTAAATATCATTAGGGCTTGGTTTTTGAGCAAAAATAATAGAGATTTTATTCATATTCGTGAAGATAATTGAAAAATAAAATTTAAATAATAACAGCATGGATTTTTTAATACATTTAATATTTCAGATAGTAGACATTAACATTTCTTTTCGGAGTAGCTGGATCAATGCAGTGTCTATTTTTTTTACACATGGAGTTAAATGGGACATCCCATTCACTAGGATTCAACTCACAATTCAGTAATAATGGATCTGCGGGACTAACTTTTAAAACTGCTCATATACCCAGGCGATGCCAGGTAGCCGCTGCTAGTCTTATCTAAGGCAAAATGATAATGTGCTACCCACTGTACATTGGTTTGGTTTCATTAGGTTTTTAATGGCATATCAACGATCGTTGGTTATTTAATGCCAAAGCCGTCATTCTAGAAGAAGATTGATAGTATTATTTGAACCATAGCCTCATACATTAGTCAGATAGTGAACGTAATAGCGCGCTTGGAGTTCGAACTCGCTTTCTATGATGTCGCACTTCGACACGTTAGCCATTACGCCTCGGGGACTTACCCCTGTACATTGCCTGCATTTATTTTATCTTGACCTTTTCGTTTATCTCTTATATTTGCTTCCTTTATTTTTCTTTTAGGAGCCTCTGGTTCTTCATAAATATATGTCCTTTGCCGCATAACGTTATAAATGTCCCTTGCATTTTTATATGGACATTATCATAAATGTATTTACCTCTACAGCTTTTTCTACGACATAATTCAATTCCTATAGACTTTTAAATGATTTTTCTCTAAACCATTTTTCTATTTCTGTTGACTTAGTCTCGCTTCAGCATCGATTTCTTATTCCACGATAACAAATATGTTAATTCAATGTTCTTCGCTAGCGACGTGACCAATGGCTTATTTCTAACTATACAATTAGAATAATGCGATGTTGCGGGTCTATAACGCTGTCACTTGATCCCAGGCGGCAAAATAAATGGGCAAACACGCATTCACAGTTAGGTTTCAACTTTATATCATCATCATCATCATCATCATCATCATCATCATCATCATCATCAATTCACGTTCACAACACGGATTCTCTTGACTTGTGGATTTTGATGTCGTCTATCGTCACTAGTAACCAAAGTTGCTTTAAGAGATCAGCATTTAATATTAATGCGTAAATACAGAAAATGCTTATACCTACCGTATATACTCGTTTATAAGTCAGTCCCATCTTGGTACAATGGTTAGCAAGTTCATCCCGCAGGTCCATCACAACTTAAAAGCGAGTGCGCCTCTCGCTGGATGCCCCATATTGCGGCCTCCCCATAGTGAACAGGTTGGGCATAAGGACGTCTCTTGTTGGTGTAATGATTTGCAAGCTAGTCTCGCAAATCTATTACTGAATTGCGAGTTATATCATCGCTGGATGTCCCATAGTGGTAACGTTGTGTCACATCCTACCTGTAGCGAACAGGTTGGGCATCTTATCATGGTGTCTTATTATGTGTTTGTTCACCAGGTATGGGTAAATAGTTGTGTAGACTGGATTATCATTCAACCTTGGTTAGTTAAAAAGTCTAGGAGTAAGAAAACTGAATTCAACCCAATCTTTTCTCCTCTTAAAACTTGACCTTGTATTACATCCTTCCCGTGGGCTAAGTGTGTAGTAAATAATTGGCAAAAGTATGAACCTAATTTTCCTCCCTTCAGCTATGGGTAAATAGTTTGGACAGAGTGGGACTTTTAGCCTTGACATGGCAAACGGTCGTGGTGAAATAAAAATCTAAATTCAAATCTGATATAATGAGCTTAAAATTGGTCTTGTGTCGTATTCTGCTCGTGAAGGTTGGGTTAGGTGAATACATGTCTGATGGCTGTCATATCGAATTCGTGTATTAAAATGATAATCAACAATGCCATGAACAGGTGTGGCTTTTTAAACCTCGCAATAATTTTAAAGTATAATGAGCCTCTAGAATTGGGAATAGTTTCAGACATGCTTTCTGATTATTGATTCAATGTATGGAGCCATGCAGATATAAACAAAGATAGATACGAACAGACTGATATATATATATATATATATATATATATATATATATAGAGATAGATAGATACATAGATGTACAGAGAACAGACTGAGATAGATAGATACATAGATATAGATAAGAACAGACTGAAATAGATAGATAAGGATAGACTGATATAGATGAAATAGTTCAATAGAAACATATTGAGAAATATGGATAGATAGGAACACTAAGATTGATAGATGGATAGCTAAATATGTACGGACTTAGATAGATAGATAGATAGATAGATAGATAGATAGATATGAACAGACGGATATATATATATATAGATAGATAAATAGATACGAACATACTGGGAATGAGGAAATACTGAAATAAAAACAGATTGAGATAGATAGATGGATATATAAGGACAGACTGTGATAGAAAGATTGAAAGATAGATATGACAACACTAGAATCGATAGATTAATGATAAATAATGAACAGACTGTGATAGATGGCGAGACAATATTAATATTTATATTTGTGTGTTTAAATTGTGTATACAGGTGCTGAGATATGTGCAATGTGGAGTTGCTCTATTTCAGATGATTGCTCTCTTAATTCCCCAACCTTGTTTAGATTAACACCTCTTTTTTTGAAACTTCCAAGCACAGATGACAGAAAAACGAAGTGATGACTGCAGATGTTACTTGATTCGGTGCTTGGAGAAGTTTCAGTGCACCACCATGTTACATTTCAGACTAGATAAAGATTTGCAGACTTTACTCCCAATTGTATTACGTCACCCTAAAGGAAGTGTGTCCTGTACTCATCTCTCCTGTGATTGATGTATCCATCTTTAATGAGAACAAGATGATCACAAACATTACTCCAAGCAGACTCTTGAACCTAAGAGTCCGACTTTGTTCACTTCCTCAACTATCACTTTAACATTTCTGACGTTTATCTTTCTCCTTAAATCCTGTTTTAAATGTCTTTCTACACTCAGATCTCCTCAATGCTAGCCCTTCCAGTCTAGAATATCAGTGATTTAAGATAATTCTTTGTAGTGTTTCCATGGTTTGTGTTGTGGACGCTTACCATGTAATAGTTCACTTTGTTCTTCCCTACGAACAATGAGTTGTGTCCATCGCATTTCGCTTGCCATAATCAGTCTCTAATCTGTTGAATTCAGCCATAATCAAAATTTCAATATCCGGTGTCTTGCTTTGCCATACCACATGAAGTATTGCGCTTCAGACACTCTTGATAAAAATATTTCGAAAGACTCAGATACATTCAGTGAACTGACGACATTTCTGATGAATAAAGAAAAGCAGTCAATACACAGGCTCTTTAAATAAAGACCTTTCGTCTTTCTGGTGATGTTGCAATCTGCCTTTCAGTATTTCCAAAGAATCAGATGATTTCTGTATGCTCAGGAATATCTCAGAATCAAAACAGCTGTTATACACACACACACATACACAATACACACAATATATATATATATATATATATATATATATATATATATATATATATATATATATGAGGTTTAAGGACTGCCTCAATGAAACTCTGAAGAACACTGCTATTGCTGTCGAGGACTGGGAGAAGCTAGCTTGTAATAGACCTGGATGGAGAACCACCATTTACATGGATGTGGAAGAATTTGAGTCCAACCGAATTAAACACCAAAAATTGAAGCGAGTTATTAGAAAGGGTAATTTTCAGCCCAGCAACATTCAAAGTGGAGGAGTTCCAACATGTGGAAGAGTATGTCTCTCCAGGGCTGGCCTGGTGAGTCATCTGAGAAAACACAAGGATATAGTGTCAAATGTTACAGGCACCTAACTATGATGATAAAAAAAACAGGAAATGGTCTTACTCAAACACGAGTTGAAAGTCATTAGTATCATTATTATTATTATTATTATTATTATTATTATTATTATTATTACTAGCAAATATATGCACCCTCTGGGTGCAAGTATTTAAGTTTTAATGTAATAAAATATTGTATTAAATTAGAAAGGCTAATGAAACTAAATAAGAATACAGATAAAAAGATTTGAAACAGAGGGAGTATAATAACAGATTTGAAACAGAGGGAGTATAATAAAAAATGGAACAACTGAAACTTACTCTTCCATCACTCTCGTCTTTCATTGTTATTTTTTCTAATTTAAGTATTTAGTTATAAGAGGAAGTAAAGAATGAAATGACAGTTATTTTTTCTTGTTAATGGATTTCATTTAAGATTCATTAAAGAGATGTTTGCTTATATTCATTAAAATAAAACCAAACAGTTAGAAATCAATAATACTAAGCACATATTTATTAAATTCGATTTTTTAATATTAATATGCAAATTAGCCTTCCCGTTCACACTTTAAACCGCTATTTTGTTGAATATATAAATATAATTGCATGTTGTCAGTATGTAGACATCGTTAACAATATTAATAATGTAAGACAATTTTATTGATAATTGAGGTTTAGATAAAAATAAAATCATAGAGAATGTGATGTCAATAACTAAGAGAATTGTGATTTGAGTAGGAATATAGTTTCGGTTACAGACATACAAAACCACAATCTCCATTATAATAAGATTATTATTATTATTATTATTATTATTATTATTATTATTATTATTATTATTATTATTATTATATATCCAAAAAATAAGGTCCCCGAAGTGTGGTTATGGGCAACACGTTTGTGTTTGTTGTGCATGCACCTATGCTTGCCCCTGCACGTGCCTCAATGCCACGCTCAGTCTTGGCTTGACAGTTGTTTCTGATGGAACCCCTAATTGGCGTTAACGCCACGAGTGAAATTCGTGCTATTATTCGGTTTTAGAATACAAAATGCATTAAATCGATTGAAATTCATTGTTAATTAACGGAAGCGTATGGCGAGTTGTACAAGTCCGCAAGTAGTGTAGGGAGTTTACTACAACGTGGTTCAATGTTTCCTTAACGATATAGCGGTGACCAGGTATGACATGAGCAGTAAAAACCCACAGCCTCTACAAAATGACAATTGTGTATAAAAAAGATACATCATAAAACTTTAAAATGATGTAAACAGCATTGAAATAAAGAACTAAATTCTAAATATTTTTAGATTCTGTGATTTTTAAATATTTTGAAGGCCTTAACTTTGGGATTACTCTGAAATATGCTTATTCATTTAGAACGTATAAAAAGGTTCTATACGCGTTCTTATCCAATTTTTACATACAATAAAACGTAGGAAATGAACACAGCTGAACGAGTTCAAATCCTGGTCGAGGCTGGCTGCATTTCTCATTGGAAAGGCATGTATACAACTATTCTCCCACCAGCATTGAGCAAATAGTAGAGCGGACTGGATTCTTTAACCTTGTCATGTCAAACCGGGCTAAGCGACTGAACAATGTACATTCAAACCTTTAAATAGAAATTCCATTCACTGGAAAATAAAATACATTTAAAGATTAAACATATAATTTTGCATTGTTTGTACACCAGCTATTAAAATTGGAGATAATTTAAACGAGAATTGGTCAAGTTATTAGATTAAAAAATGATATTAATTTTTCTGTAATACCCTATACATATCAAATGATATCAATTAAAAAATATCTGTATTACAGTTAGTTTTTTAAGAGAGTATTAATAGAATGGATGCGATTTATAAGACAAGAGATGTGTCATTAATTCTATTCATTATATATAATGAGACAGGATAAAGACGAAGAGGGAAAATGAAGGAATCGCATTTGTAATTTAGCACCGATTCCATTTGATCCTGTTTTTTATGAACTAGTTTTCAAATTTATTGATTGTGTCCACTGACCGTACCACTACCCGACCACCTGATGGGAATGACACAGAGCCATGAGAAATGCTATTCCACATATTCATCGCTGATGCGAAAGTTTTTCAAATGCATTTGTTGTTTTTTTTAAAAAACATTCTAGAATTTCTTTTTAGAGCCTTAAAGGATTTATTTAGGAGGTGCAGGGTGTTTCTTCCAGTCTATAAAAGACGGTTTGGAAATTCCCAGAGATGGCCGGCTGAATTGTTAATATAACCAAACTGTAACAATGTATTTCTTCATTCTCTCATCACAGGGATTATTAGGACTGACAGGGTTCTTTACTCTTGGTATTGCAACCGGTCTGGGAGAAAGAAAACACTGAATTAAAACCTGTTAAAATCCACTGAAGAAATTGACCTTGTGCCACATCCTGATCGTACGGAGGGGTTAGTAAATACATACATACATACATACATACAAAAAAAAAAGAATTATTAATAGCTAAAAAAACATTCGTGCTTGCAAATATCTCTACATTAGCACAGTTAAGCATTCAATCTAAGTGCATGTGTACATAATTACTTTTTCTTGTTCCACTTTGAAAATGAAGCCAGCAAGAAAATGTCTCTTCTTTTTCTGGCAATCTTTCTCGTTAATAATTATGAATTTATTATATTAATTACATACCACCCAGAATCCTATCATGCCTGATCATTATTATATATATATATATATATATATATATATATATATATATAATATATATATATATATAAAAATTGTCGGCAAAAAGCCATATCAAACACACCGTGTTTACAACTTATATATATATATATATATAAAGTATCCAACTGGTTGGTTTGTAAGGGATAATTCTATTTTGGATCATTAATATCTCCAGTAACATCCACTATGTAAACTCCTGTTGACGCAAACTTTTAGATTATAGAACGATTTTTACAAATCAAACTCAAGGTATAATAAATGATAAATTAGTTATATTCAGAGCAATATTTATACTTTCAAAGAAACAACAAAAAATAAGATTCGTATTGAGTTCTGGTCAAAATAAATTATAATAGCCAAATGACGATTCGTTAAGCTTTTTTTCTTTAAAAGCATACACCCCCCATATATATATATATATATATATATATATATATATATATATATATATATATATATGTGTGTGTGTGTGTGTGTGTGTGTGTGTGTGTGTGTGTGTGTGTGTGTGTGTAGGTGGTTGAATGGTCTAAAGTTTCTCCGTGATAGGATTCAATCAAAACAGATAGCTTAAACGTACATATAAATCTGCATATCTTTAGATATAAGGAGTAAAGTATAGACAAATATATGAAAACCTTAATTTGTTAGAAATAAATTTATTTCGGCGTTTTTTTAAGAAAAAGACTCTGAAAAGAAATTTTGAAACAAAATCATTGATAAGAGAAAATCAAATTAAAATACATCTAATATGTAATTATTGTCCATTATGAAATTATTAACAAGTAAAACCGCTGCAAATTCGGTAAGAAATGAAAGTGTTAAATGCAAAAACTGTTCAGCAAATAAAATAATATTAGAAGTAAAAACTAAACTCACAGTTAATTTTAATTTTTTTGTTTTGTTTTGCGTAGGAACATATGTGTGTGTGTGTATTTCATATATGAATGAACTCACTATAATTTCACAAACTGCTTCAATTTTATTTCATCTCTTCAGGGGAATATAATAACCTTTTTAACCAATTGAATTTGAAAGTCAACTCTTCTAAATTGATTACTTTTATTGCCAACCCACGTTCCTGCGTTTAAGCGTATAATATTTTTTTCTTCGTTATTGATATCTATTTTTTTTTTGAGATTTGAAAAAAATATATAGTCTAATATAATACATTATTCTTATTTTTGATTTTTGAAATTGTGATTGTATTCGTTACATATGAATATACATTTACATATATGACCGTATTTCTAATTGTATTTTATGTGTAGGCAAAAAAGTATTCTATTCTTTTCCTGTTTCTTTGATACGAGGTTAATTAAAATATACGCTTACCTACCGTGAAGCCTTGGTAGTAAAAGAAATGAATTTGATAATTCTAAAGAGAAATAAATTTACTATATAGTGGTGCATTGATTACAGGTGTCCTAACTTACAAGTTACGAACTGTCACTCGATCGATTTCTTGCTTTGCGTTAGGAGCTACAATTTGAGGTGGGAGCGATCTTCAAACACGCTTATGTTAATAAGTTCACCAGAAACATTCAAGTTTCCAAATTTATTACACCAAACAAAAATATTATTTATATGAAAAAAAAAACCACTAAAACATTCGGTTAAGCTCAGTCGGTAAAGCATACGCCTAGGAATTGCAAGGTTCCAAGTTCGATAAGTGTGCCCGTCAATTCAGCACATGAGTAAACACAGCTTGGGTAATTCGATCTATTCGCTAAATCTTCTGATAGATGTGGAGCTCTACCCCAGCAAAACCAATCTCTCTGATCTAGCAAAAAAGGGATAAACTCTCTCGCTGATCGGTTGATACTTACAATTAGGCCACACCGCAGATATTACATTACAGCACATAACTCATTTTCTATTTTCTTATGTTTTTAAACTCTACAGTGCCATTTCTTCTATAAAACAACGTAACAGACAGAATTAGAGTGTTTTGGGTGTAACTGAAACAGATTAATGGCATTTCAGTTTATTTCAATGGGGGAATTTGATTTGATATGCGAGAAAATTGAGTTACGAGCGGAACGTATTAAACTCCTAAGTCATAGTACCGTTGTATTTTGATGCCAATTTCATTATTCTATCAAGTCTAAAATCTGTTTTATACGATTTGAGACTTATCTTTATTCATCGAAACTATCAATTGTATGAAGAATAGAGAGAGGCACACTTAATAAAACTAGCCAATGTTCCTTTCCAATTGGTCCCTATGAAATATGATCAGTATATCATTTATGCAATTACCGCCAAAGAGACTGTCAGTAAGTACGTCTCGTAAATAAGCGTTCGTTGAGAGAGAATGGAAGCAGATAAAGAGGTTAGGAAAATAAATTGATATTTGTGACGAATACTAGTTGCTTTTGTCATCATTTGCAGTTAGAGAAGAAAGATAGTTTCAGTGTTAAAAGCGAGGAAGGAAGGAAGGAAGAAAGAAAGGAAGGAAGGAAATATTAGCGTTCATATCAATACGTTCTAAATAGAAAGGCTTACGTGTAAGTCAACCATATCTGCAATGGTTTATATTATTTGAATTATTTGGACTATTGTACAACGTTTCGGCGATGTGTCCTCCGGCCTTCTTCAAATATTACTTCAAACCCAACCCTTTATTCAATCCACGGGGGTATCTGTTCTCATTCCGTTAAGCATAGTTAGGTACAAGTATTAAGATGTGTTAATTATTATTCTATGTTACTGTTGCCCTCGACCATGATTGAATCTGCAGCCTAGGGATAATCGCTAATTAGAACTGTATTAACTCAACGCCTGTAACCACTACGCTATGTGTCTAATTGGACAATTCAGTTTGAATTTTGGGAAATTAGAAACCTAATATTTTGTTTTACATAGAATATCTACCTTTATACTTATGCATGATTTTTTTTTTACCTTGGCTCATGTTGCGTTTTTTTAATATAGCATTTTAATTAATCCCGAATTCGAGAAGGCTCCCGAGTCCGACAAGAAATATCCGAAGAAAGGCCAGAGGGCAAATCAGTTGAATAGTTGTACAGATAACAATAAAGAGGAAGGCAATGCTCCGAATAAAACAAATAGTACAAATTATCAAGCCTCATCTAAAAAAAATCAGATGAATCGCAATGGTTTAGTTTCTTTATTTAATGGCATATAAGCCTTCATGTGTTATTTAATGCCAAAGCCAATTTTGTAGAATAGTATTGGCCCTATTTAAACCATAGTGATGGGCTCATACCTTTTTGAAGGGTACTAATCCAAAAGTAAACGTAATAGTGCGATTGGAGTTCGAACCCGTTTATTACGATTGTTTACGTTGTTTACGATTCGTGTGGATATTTTTAGACTGTAGGCGAGAGCAATTTTACAGTGGAGATCCCTTGTGGCATTAAGTTTGATCCGTGTTAAAGAATTCTATAACCCTCTTCCATTCGTCCGTGTTAAAAAAATCCTTGTCCGTTCTTCCGTGCATCCCACGAGCAAATGAGCGACAATCCACTAATGTATTTAAATAGTTAACAAACTACATATTTGAGCGTTTTGATTGGCTGATTCACACGACGCCGTATAGAAAAGTCTATAAGTAAAGTAGGGATCTTCAGCACACCCTATATAACAAAATTATTTCAACACCCTTTGCTGTCGGTCAACCGGTTCATCGGGGTGGAAGGATGTCACAAGGTTCACCTGGGGTGAAAAGGTTGTCACATGGTTCACCAGGGATGGGATGACTACTACATCAATACAAAACTGGAGACGCCCGTGGTGTAATAATTATCGGCATAAAAAATAGAGACAGCAAGATGAGTTAAAATCCTGGACGTGGCTGTTTGCATTCCACATCGCGCTAATACCCTTGGTAATCGTCCGTGCATCCCACGAGCAATTGAGTGACAATCCATCAACGTTTGTAAATAGTTAGTCAACCATATATTCGAGCGCTTTTGGTTTGTTTTGTTTTATGGCATATCAACCTCATATCAACCTCAGTAATACCGATAAAGTTTTGAAATAAATCAATTCTTAATGGATAATACAATTTTTTTATAAATACATTTTTCTATTTAACCCATAGATGAGATCGAGCGCTTTGATTAACCGATTCCAACCATGTTGTCTCGAAGAGTCTATAAATTTATGTTGTGAAATTCAGAACACCTTATATACAAACATATTCCAACACAACAGGTTAACCATTAACGTTCGGGGTCTCCATCCCAGCCATAATGGTATTCATCACAATCGATATCCAACAAACCTGAGTGAATATTATTTGAATACATTTACTCAAATTCTCCACCCGACACAATGTTAATTTATTATTGAATTCAGAGTTTGCATTCTCTTAGACTGGTTGGCTAACCAGTGCCAAAGAACCCAATCTGCCCTACTATTTTCCAATAGTTGGAGAGATAAGACATGGTACATGCCTTTCCCAATGTCATTCGTGCAAAATTGAGGGCAAACAGCCTAATCCAGAATTTGAGCACGGCTCGTAATTCCATATTTTACGACTATAAACGTTGCGACTCTCTCTCTCTCTCTCTCTCTCTCTCCTATATATATATATATATATATATATATATATATATATATATATATATATATATATATAATGTATTAATTTGAAAGTAATTACAATGCAAGTAAAAAATAAAAACAAAAAGATGTTATTTTTTGTCTTATCGATTTCAAAGTAAAACTTTATCTTCAGAGACGATTTTCGGAAATGGACGCGTTGTTTGTTTTTTTTGGTCGTTATTTTTTTTTATGTTATAAACACGCGTTTCGTGGTGTTCTTTTTTTTTAAACGTCACGCGCACTTTGCGTGATGGACATTTAGCCGTTCATCAATTTCAATTTATTATTTTCATCTATTTATATATTTATGTAATATTCATTTGATATATATATATATATATATATATATATATATATATATATATATATATATATATATATATATATATGAATTAAGTATTTTTAGAAAAAAACAACCCAATGATGTTTTCTAAAAATACTTAATTCATACTGTCGGATTCACTTCCATTTACTTTTCATATATATATATATATATATATATATATATATATATATATATATATATATATATATATATATATATATTCGTGTGTGTATTTCTAAATTCAGACCGGAGCAATATAAAGGTCAATTTTTAAGCAGAATGCAGCTGGTTTGATTTTATTAAATCAAGAACACAGTTTTAATATAAAAATTCTTCGTGGGGAAAGGAGAGTTCATATTATGAAGGGATACCTTTGTGTACATTTCAGTAGATAAGATATTACTACGGTGGTGTACTAATTTCAGTGGTTTGTCATTTAATAAGGATATGGCTCTATCTGATTAAAAACAAATAAACATGTTTAAATAGATATTTGACATGGTTTCTTTCTTGCAAAAAATACATGAATAAAATAAAAAACCTTAAAATCGACACGTCGAGATATATGTTTTAAATATAGGCTGTCGATATTCCCATAAAAAGTGCCTTTTTTTTGTTCATACCTTGGTTTTAGTGTTGTGGGCATACGGAGAGATCGTCATAATTTTACGAGAATCCACAAGATGACATGTTTGGTTATGTGCAGTCAAGTGGTACTTTTAAGATATAATATAGAAACACTTTACCTCGGGGGACAGTGTGAAATTATAAAATATATATTCGTATTTCTGCACGGTAGATTATTGATTACTGGTCAGGGTTTTACGGTGAACGCCAAACCCCAGCAGATTTATCAGATATCACAGATGTTTCATGACCCCCACCCCTAACCCCACTCTACAAGCTTGAAAGACATCCGTGTCTCCGTGTGTGGTCGGCCCCTTTCATTCTAATCTAGATGGATAATTTCGCATATATTTTATACCGGGTAGAGTTGAATTGGTTTGGATCTCTGGAGATACGTGGTTAGCGCAATCCGAAGGAACGTCTTCAAAGGTTTCAAGTGTATCTCTGTCAAAGTTCTTTTCTGCACCGATGCGTGGAGCTGATGTTTGATCCCGGTTTTATAAATAAGCCATTTTCTTTGGGTTCTTCGATAAAGTTCTTGGATTTTCCGCATGAAATACGTTAGGAATGATTTACTGTGTAAAAAGACCATAACGTCTTCTGAATGAATCAACAGAATATTTAGAATAGAAAATACATTCAACAAATGGAAACTTCTCCGGAAAAAAAAATGAATAGTTTAAAAAATATGCATTTTGATAATAGATCACACCAGCTTATGAATTATTGATTACCGGTAAATTAAAGCCTGTGTATTTTACTGCACATACATAAATATTCACATTACACTCTTCTACTGTCTTCAATAAGTCAGAAGAAGCCATGCTGACGGTTTAGCCTTTAGATCTCACCAACAACCCCGTTGTCTGAGCTATATTCATGTCGTTAAGACTATGAGTACCTCTTGATCGATTGTGCTGTAAGCTTTATTTTTTATTCACGAGACATTTTACAGTTGATTTTGAATTCCCTTGTAAAACATTAGTTACGTTGGCTAACTGGGGATTTGCTAGGTGTGGATTCTGTTTGATAACTTGTTGGGCTGCCATAGAATAGTTTTCAGAATTTAGGATAGCCCTTTCTACACTTCAATTAAATATACAGAAAATTGAATGCAATTTTTGTGTCTTATTTATTTATTTATCTAGGCTCTTGTTCTGGACATCTGGGCAATGTGGAGTACGCCTTCATTGCATTACTCCCAGTTCCACTCTGAATCGTAGTGGTAGAGCTGTTAAGGTCCAACGTTTGAACATTATTCGTAATCGATAGGACCGTGTGCAAATACAAAAAAGCACAAACAATAAATTTCAAAGAAAAAACTACACAGAAAATGTAAATATGAATATTCAATAAACAATACTACATTTTATGCATAAAATAACCCAAGACGTGTTGATATGCCATTAAAATCAATCAATCAACAAGTTTTAGGAGTATTGAAAACACTTTTCCAAAATAATTTCTAAAATAAGAATGATTTTGAGAAGGTAGACAAAGATAGTTAATCTGTTTAAAATTTCTTGATGCCACCATTATTATTTTACTAAGATGAATAAAACATTTTGCAATATTTTGGTACGTTCTTGTTTAAAGCAGTTCAAGCCATGCTAGGTACTCGCTGTGGTTGGCAGTAACGGGATGCTTGGTGCGTGGACACGTTGTGCATGGCTTCACTCTGTATGTGATTTCAAGATCTTACGTATGACTGTGCAACATTATTCTAATTCCGGAACTTATACTTCACAATTTCGAACTGGGTCATAACGTATCATTTGTGCGAAAGACGAAGCTGCAGTTGATCACAATACAATAACCGGATGGTTAAACAAATTCACTCGAGTTTCAAGAACTTCGAAGATTAGGCAAAGTCGAGTAGGCCTAAAACTGTATATTCCGAGACCATTTTCTAAGCCATAGAGTTAAATCAGGTATGTAACACTCAGCGAGTATCAGGTGAGCTCGGCATTTCACAAGCCATTGTGGTTCGTCATCTTGGCAGAAGCATCCGTAATTGCCAAATTTTTCCTCACGTTATCGAAAAAATAAAAATCTTTTACTCCCCCTAGTATATTTGACAAATGGTTTTACTTTCGCCAACGGATGACATTGGTCTCACGGATCACTAGGGTTCCGCAGACCACAGTTTGCGAAAGTGGTTCTATGACTATTGAGATGTCATCATAGATATCGATCGGCTACAGAAGATGTTGCTGACAATGATGATGGTGATGAGGAGGGAGGAAGAGTTGAAATTTCAGGTTTTTAGCACCAACTATTTTGGAATAATGGCGCCGGTCATGGCTCTGTGTATATACAGCCATTCGTTATAATTAAGCCTAACCCGTTTTTATTGCGTCTGAAATATGGCCGAAAGTATTTCTTATTTACTATTATTCTCGTGAAATTAATAGTCCCTCATTTTCCCGTTTTAACGTTTCTTTTTCTCTTTCGTTGGAATCGTGCAAACCGGCTCTAAGTATAATCACATGTCTTCGTGAATAGAACCAATTGACAAATTCCTGTCTGATTTTGGGTAGGACGCTCACAAATTAGTATCACTTCATTTTTGGCTCCAGAGCAAAGATATTTAACGACGATAGTGGGGTTACGTCAGCGTAGACATTAAAAGAGGGTTCGTAGCACATTGACCCGAGTACTAGATTGAAATAAGTCAAGAATTATCACTTCCGTATGTTTCAAATTCTTATTCTCTCTCTCTCTCTCTCTCTCTCTCTCTCTCTATATATATATATATATATATATATATATATATATATATATATATATAGAGAGAGAGAGAGAGAGAGAGAGAGAGAAAGAGAAAAATCGCATAGGCGAGAAACTTCATGTCCCGCTACCCTAACATGTATGTATACATATACATATATATATATGTGTGTGTGTGTGTATTTGTGTGTGTGTGTGTGTGTGTGTGTGTGTGTGTGATGGGTGTTGGGAATATATTTTGTTGTAATGAAAGTATGGAAAATATAAGATAAGGAATAAAAACCAAAATTTAAAATGATAAATATTATGTTGTTTTTAATCTTCTTTATTTAACCTAATATATATATATATATATATATATATATATATATATATATATATATATATATATATATATATATATATATATATACTACTAAGTTTTTTACTAATAGTATTATATTCGACCTACGATATGTTTTTTGCATTGAGCAGTATTTCATTTGCTATTGTTTTACTTGAAATTTATAGAAATGAGATAATAGATTATGTACTTAAATGAAAAGTAATAGTAATTATTTTAGAGAAATATTTCGGGAAATAAAAATCTACTAGGCTTTTAAAAAGGACCTCAGCTCCTTTGTACTCAACGACACACACATTACTAAGATTGCTTTCTCTAAATTCCTTGGAGCCTCGATTGGCAAATCACTTCATTAGTCTATGAAGCTGACATATGTAATAGATAAGGATGTCCCGAAACTTCACTGATTTTTAATGCAACCGGATGCAGTGACTCCAGGGATCAGAGGGTAGCGAGCATGAATAAATGTCTCCAGAAAACGGTCGGAACGCATCTATTTCGGAACGGAAGGACGAACCAGCAGAATGACTCACAGAGCCAACCAAGTGTATAATGAACGTCACTTGATGTCTACGGTGAAGAGAAATGAAATGGGTTTTGGGGAGGAAAAGTCTTTGATCTGCCGTTGTTGGATAGATTTTAAACAATATTTTCGCTGCCTTCTCCCTTGTTCTCTTTATCTTAGCTTCTTTTCTTTTCTTTTTTTACTTACTTGTTCACTCACTATTTTTTTCTTTTGTAATTCTTTTTGTCATTATTTGCCATTAGCCTCGAAATAGCTTATTGTTTCTTATGTTATATTGCCAATCTATCTATCTATCTATCTATCTATCTATCTCATCTATCGTCAGTCATTCATATCTATCTCAGTCAATTCATATCTATCTATATCTATCTATCTATCTATCTATCTATCTATCTATGTGTCTCTGTCTGTTCATATATATCTATCATATCTACCTATCAATATATCTATCTATTTCAATCTCATATCAATATCTATTTCATATCTATCTATCTATCTATCTGTCTGTTCATATCTATCTATCTATCTATCTATCTATCTATCTATCTATTAATCTATCTCTTGTCTCAGTCTGTTCATATCTATCTATCATATCTACCTACCAATATATCTATCTATTTCAATCTCATATCAATATATCTATTTTATATCTCTATCTATCTAGCTATCTTAGTCTATTAATATCTATCTATCTATCTATCTATCAGTTGATATCTATCTATTTCAGTCTCATATCTATTTATCTATCGATCTATCTATCTATCTATTTATTTCAGTCTATTTATATTTATTTATCTATCTATATATCTATCTATCTATCTATCTATCTAATCCATTTCCCTTACATCTATTTACCAAATATGATTGTTGGCTGAAGCAGATCTGTCCCATCCATCGGTGCATCTGGTTAAAAGCAAGTTTCCATTAATTCAATTAAAAAAAACATATAGGATTGTATTTATCTTACCTCCCCGCCCAAAGACAGGATGGATGTGACACAAGGTCACATTTTATGGGGAGCTCAGCTGGAATAATTCAGAGTTTTCCGTGTCTTAGACTGATTGCCTAACCAAGGCTAACTATTCAGTCTGCCCAATTATTTATCCATTGCTGAGGTGTGGACAGATGGTTTCCTGAAAATACATGACTCGGTTTATAAATTGAAAGGAACATTACAGGAGGAGGCAAGAATATTCATTAGCATTGTAAAAAACTAAGGAAATTTTTGGCATGTCTGTGTGTCTTTCTGTCTGTATATTTGTTTGCACAATGACCGGGCGCACGCACTTTTATAAAAGTAAATTGATGCTGACCAGCAATGACAAAAATTCAATAAAATCCAAATCTTATTTTTGTTCCTGAAGGGTTCAAATATTTTACTCCAAACTGTCGATGAGAAAAGCTAAATAAAGAATATAATAAGTGTGTAAATCAATCATATATAAAAATTATTTTAAAAATGATTAAGAAATAAAACAAATTAATATAGGATGAAAAATAATAAAAGTCAAATAAACGGCAAATAAAAGAAAAATACAGAAAAAAAGAAGAAGAAAAACAAACAAGATACCATAAAAAATAAACAAATAAAAACAAGTGGACCCTATGACCTTTAGGCACCCTTTTTGCTTTGCTGATTCATAAGTACATTTTTTCATTTACACCGTCAACATCCGGTTGTTTGTTAACAGACGATTTTTAGACTTTTTAAAATTATAAAACTAACCCCTAACACTAACCCCTAACACTAACCCCTAACAAACAATCGGACGTTGACGGTGTAAATGAAAAAAATGTACTTATGAATCAGCAAACCAAAAGGTGTGCCTAAATGTCATATGGTCCAAACAAGTATATACTAAACTAAATTTTAATAATCTATATAGGAATATAGATAAAAGATTCATATTTAACTTTTTAAATCCCGGATATCGTCGGGTAACGCTGCTAGTTTTATAATAAGTTTATTTGATAATTTCTATCCAATTGTCTCCAAACTTTTTTCCAATATTTTCCGCCGAATTTCAATCTATTCTACCTATCGATATTATGGTTCTTTCTTTTCTATGTTCTGTACATTTCCTTCTCTTTTCTCCCTCTTGTTCGAATTCCGTTACTCAGCTTGCACAGCATGACCACGACTACTACCGCTGCTGCTGCTGCTGCTGCTGCTGCTCTCTCGACAAGCCATCTTTTCCCGCCCAAATGATGGAAAACTGTGATGCAGAAATAACATATTAGATTTGGTTGTGCAGAAATCTTCTAGGATGAAAAATGACGCTCAAAGACATTGTCTTTGACATTCTGTCTCATCGTCCTTAGAACTGGCTTGAACATTTCAGAAACCAGCAAAGACATTGCTGCAGCTTCACATCCTTTCCTCTTCATCTTTTTTTTTTCTTACGCTTCTTTTCTTCAAATCGGAGAGAAAAAGAGAAGAAAAAAAAAGAAAGAAAAAAAGAAAAGCTAATTCAATCGTTTAGAATTATTATCTGCTGCCGCCGTCCAATAAAGCATTCTCGGTAAATTTGGTTGACTAAATTTTTCTTATATTGTATTTCAGATCAATTTGTAATACTCGTGTACGTAGTACCACGACAGAAAACTCATATCTGTTGGAAAAAAATAATTATACACTTCGTTTGTTTTATTCCAGTTTTCTCGAAAGACGAAATAAAATTCTAGGCTGCTGCTATTTCTTTTTTAAATCTAGAAATGAAGCATCAATTATATTAATTATCCACACAGGTGAAAATACATAATGGCTCGAGGTGAAGATAACAGAATAGGCGAACCGATTAAAAAGTTCACCTGTGCCGGTTTGCGTTCACGTTGCACTAATGCCCTTGAAAAGGTCTTGAATTGACCTCTCCTTCCTCTCCCCTAGCAATAGGTAACAGTCAGATTTGTATAATAATAAATACATTTATTGAATTTCGAAATTATATAAAGTTTTCTGTAACACCTGTATTAAGAGGTAACCACAACATCCGGGGTTATTTATGAATTAAGTATTTACAAATTTAATTCATTTTTATTCTACGTAAAACAATTGACTGTATCTAAAATCGGCCTTTTGTAAATATACTTAAAATTTATGAAAATATAATTTTCAAAAATAATCAATAATTTTGAAATGAAGAGCAAACATTTAACATAAAATAATGAGTTATTTCACTCGTCTACAAATTGGAGGGGATAAGTGCAAATCTCAAATAATAAAACAGGTTTAATAAGGCGGTGGCTGGTTGTTTATTTTTCGTACATATAAGAAAGTCGTCAGGGGGCCTAAAGTGGGTATCAGCGAGAGAGTCTATCCTCTGTTCCCTAGAGCTAGAACAAGGAGATTGTTTTGCCGTCTGAAATTGAACGCCACACATAACAGCAGCTCCTCAATTTACCACACATATACCTGTGCTACTCATACGCTGAGTTGGTGAGGAGTGGTATCGAATGCGGAATCTTGTAGTTCATAGTCACTACCGGCTGACCTAAACCGTCTATGTCAAACTTTAGTGAGTTCTTTAATGCTGAAGTCAGTTTTGTTAAAGTAATTATGTGGTTTCAAGTAACTATTCCTATTTAAAATAATCCTTTATAAACAATTATAAGTAAAGTAAGTAAGTAAAGTCGACGGGGCGGCCTAAAGTCGGTATCAGCCAGTCAGCGAGGGAGTCTATCCCCTTTTCAATAGCGCTAGACCAAGGAGATTGTTTTTAGCACCTGGGGTGGAGCGCCACACCTTCCACCAGCTCCTTAATTTACCGCACAGATCCCTGTGCTTCTCATACGCTGAGTTGCCGGGGACCGGTATCGAACTAGGAACCTTGTGGTTCTTAGCCGAATGCTCTACCGACTGAGCTAACCCGGTCCGCCTTAACGTAACTATTCTTGACACAAATAATTTGCACAGTTATACGGTTTCCAGTATCACTCTCTAATATTGGCTATTACATTCACTTCATGACTAAATACCTTTGAGAAAATATTAACTCCCTTATCCCGCTAGTACTGATCTTGTACAAGGATGGCTTTGCGTTCGTTTTGTAAT
This sequence comes from Doryteuthis pealeii, assembly GCA_023376005.1. Taxonomy (NCBI): domain Eukaryota; kingdom Metazoa; phylum Mollusca; class Cephalopoda; order Myopsida; family Loliginidae; genus Doryteuthis; species Doryteuthis pealeii. The sequence goes on from CM042152.1 coordinate 109,595,080, forward strand.
TGTTCTAGGCGTATAATATATAAAGATACATCAATAAGTTTGGTGGTAATAAAAAAAAAAAAACATTATGCATAGTAGATACTAGGGTGAGTCAAGGTATTTGCAATGGGTATATCACATGATCGGTATGGTTGGTAGTATTGTGGTAGTTGGTACGCTGACACATTGTGCCTTGCTTCACTCTGGGTGTGATTTGAAAGCTGCAACAGATGAACATGTAATATTTTGGTTTTTGCAGTTGGTATAATCGTGATCAAATCAGTTCAAGCCATGGAAGGTACTTGCTATGGTTGGTGGTATTGTGATAGTTGGTACGCTGACACGTTGTGCCTTGCTTCACTCTGTGCCATTGCATTATGAAACAACCCAAAACTTTTGTTGTGCAAAAGGTGAAGGTGCAGTTGATCACAGTACATTAACCAGATGGTTGAAGGAATGTTGCGGTTAAAATAAACCCAACAGACCCAAACTCCACCATCGCACACCACCCCGCCGAAAGAAAAAAAAACACCAAAAATCAGGGCATCAACCGAACCCAATGAAACCTCAGCGCTGATACACCAAGGAATAAAAGAAATAACGCACCAGTTATTACATTCAAAAACCCCCACACTCCCCAGGCCAGTTAATCCGTGGAAATGGACAAGGCGATAGAAGTTCAAACCCTGGACGAAACTGTTTACATTTCTCATAGCTCTATTACCCTTGAGAAAGGAATTTATCCAACTATTCTCCCTTTAGGTAGGGATAAATAGTAAGGTATACGGGGCTCTTTAATATTCGTATGGCGACTGGTCTAGGAGAAGGAAAACTCTGATTTAAAATATGTTAAACTCTGCTTAAAAATCGACTTAGAGTAGTAGTAACTGTTAGGGTTCATTCTATGGGTTGAATAGATATTTGCAAGTTGATTAAAATCATATCTTCCAGTTTATTGATACACATTAAATTAATGATAAATCTATGATTAAAATTACATCTAACCTATTTATTAATACGCATTGAGTTTATGAAAATTGTTTTTATCAGTTTATAAAACCAAACTAAACAAAAATATTTATCAAGAAACTTTCGCTTACAAATCCTATATACAGAAAGACATGATCTGGCATTTGAGCCCCATTGGGTTGAATCTGCTCCATTTTTTACCCATAACTGCAGGGAGAATAGTTTGATTTGTACCTATAATATTGATAATATGGTTTGCGATACTTATAAGAAAATAGTGGTCAATATCTTAAATATCGTATGTATATCTAAACTAGCGTAGCGTGGAAATGGAGTCAACGGCGCCTGGTTACTGATAGTTTCTCGACTATATATTATATATATATATATATATATATATATATATATATATATGTGTGTGTGTGTGTGTGTGTGTGTGTGTGTGTGTATTAAAACAGTTAAAATCCCTTCACTTTCTATGGGTGACGATAGCCGAGTGTTTAAGCTGTTCGACTGCTTCTAAATCGATCGGAGTCCTATCCTGGCTGTAGGTAGCTCACAAAATATCTAGCCACTCTGAAGACACTTGATAAGTCGAAACACTTGTCTGTGGATGACTATATATATATATATATATATATATATATATATGCCATATAACGTGAAGATGATCAACCAACCGAACATTGTCTTCAGTCGTCATATCCCGTAGCTGTATTTTCCTTTTTTGTCTGATGATGAATAGCACAAATAAATTACTATGTACCCATCTAACCATTTTTGAACGACTTAGATTTCAGCCTTTTGTGCCTACGGGAAGCCAGTTGGATCAGAGCATAGGTATGATATCGGACTGCTCACTTTAAGATTCTCTCGCTGAATAAAATTAAGTTACTCTAAACTTTATAGAATCATTTTGATCACGTGGTTTTCTCGTCTAATGAAAGAGAAGCTCTCAAATTATATGGGGACCATCACCCGTCAATTAAACTTATTTGATCCAACGGTCACTGCCACCGTTTTAAACTAACTTAAATCTCATTTATATATTTGTCGGAAGCACGTGGTGCAATGGTTATCATTGTAGGAAATGGACACGGTACGACGATTTCAAATCCTGGACAAGACTGTTTGCATTTCACATAGAGCTAATACGCTTGGGAAACAAACGACTACAAAAATCCCCCCTCTAATTATGTGTGAAATAGTAAGGCAGACTGGGCTCTTTATCTTGGTATGGCAACCGGTCATTCTCTGTTCTGTATCTCGATCACTCAGTGACATCTTCATATTCTTTTTATACTGGCAATTTTAGTAGCGTCTTTTATTTTTTAGATGGAGCAATTTCAAACACTATTATTATTATTATTATTATTATTATTATTATTATTATTATATATATAATAATAATAATAATAATAATAATAACTATTTCCTTCCATCTGAATTTAGTAATTGCATTTAAATTCTGTTGCTTCGTTGTCGTACAATGACAGCTAGATTGTGTTGCGAAAAAAAGCAACTAAGAAATTAATTTTAAGAAAATTTAATCAAACGTCTTAAATTTTTACTATGCTACAGAATGGTATATGCACAAACCGTGATCTGCCCTGGAGGATAAGACTAAAAAATCCTCTGGGATTTTCAGATAAAGACGGATCACCTAGTTTTAATTAACAAAAAAAGATGAAATTTTCCTCGCGTAGATTTTGCCGTGGATCACCGACTGAAAATGAAAGAAAACGAAAAACTGGGCCTGGCGAGAGAACTGAGAAACAAAAAAGAAAAAGAAAAAGAAAAGAAACTTTGGAATATGAAATAAAGGTTTTACCAATTGTAATTAGTGTCTTTGAAATGGTCCTAAAAGGATTTGGAAAAGAGTTTGGAGGAACTGGAAATCTGAGGAAAAAATCGAGACCATCTAAACAACAGCATTGTTAGAATGGACTAGAATACCCAGAAGAGACTGGAGACCTGAAGAGACTTTCCTGTCACTCAGCCTTCAGTGAACTACCAACGAAGTTGTTTGGGAAAAACTCTCATGGAGTGAAATATAATAATAATAATAATAATAATAATAATAATAATATATATTAATACACTTGTTCTTTAATCTTCCGATCTTTCTCATCTTGCACCACCCTCCAGAAAAAAATTAGACCGTTCACATCGTCCAAGATAAAATGCAAAAATTTAATTCCTGATTATCTGGTGTTGCTTATCCGCAGAATTATAATTTCTTATGGGTGTCGTTACCTCAGCTAAATAATGGACCATTCCGTTTTTATCATAAAGAAAGAACGGGAAGAAAAAGGACATGCTATACAGAAAAAATATGATAAGAAAGAAAGTTAGTAGAGGAAAGATAGAGAGAGGGGCTGAATACGCAGAAGTGATGCCACTAATCTGTTTCAATCGAACATAATGAAAAGATGAAAAGAAGGAAAGAAAGAAAAGAAGATTAAGCGTAAGGTTTAAATCAAGATTATTATACTTTTTACATATTTGCAATGCCTCTTAAGTTAACATATCAAACGTTGTAATAATTAAATTATCATACTGTGGTATATCCACAGGTTCCGATAATAATAATAATAATAATAATAATAATAATAATAATAATAATAATAATAATAATAATCTGAAGGAAAATGAAAAGATGGATAAATACCGGGACCTTGCCAGAGAATTGAAGAAGATGTAGAGTGAAAGTGATACCAATTGTAGTTGGTTCCCTTCGAACGGTCCCAATAAACTAGGAAAAAGAGATTGGAGGATCTGGAAATCAGGAAGAATTGAGACCATCCTGGCGACTACACTGACGCAATCGGTTAGAATACTCAGAAGAGTTTTAGAGACCTGAGGAAACTTGTTGTCACTCAGACTCCAGTGAAATACCATCACATAACGCTGATGTGACAACTCAAAATGATAATAATAATAATAATAATAATAATAATAATAATGTATATACTCGGATAATGAACGACTTTGTGTGAGGAACGTCCCCTAATTTTTATCCACAAAAAGGTATTTTTATCATATATTTCGTGTAATGAACAACGGTAAGTCTCGACGAGTTCTAAAATATATATCATGTAATGAATGACCTTGTGTTTAGGTGAACAATTATTTCTAAAAGGTCGTTCATTACACGAGTATATACAGTATATCTTTACATAAAAATTCACTTACAAAATGTGTAGAACCGAACTAACCATTCTCAGACATTAACAAAATCCCCAAACTGTCATAATGTGCTATTTAAAGGGCTTGACGCCAGGTGCATTAAGATCGGATTGCCAAGGGAGCGTTCGAATCTCTTATCCGAAGAGCAATGCTATTCGCCATTGACTTGTGAAGGTCACTCCTTAATATCCAGAAGTTCGGCGTCTTTCAACCCAATCGAGCCCATTTGCCTCTATGGCTGAGACAGTGGTCATATTAATTACTGAACTTGGCATGAACAGTCTTGACTTCGAGGCGCAACAATACGCGGAGTTTCCTAATTGTTTTGCTGCTGCCGGCTCTCCACCAAACGCCATTGATGTTTATGCCAAAGTCTCTCTATTGAGCAATGAATACCGCGAAAATTCTCGATGGAAAAATAGACTGTCTTTGATTTTAAAAGAAAATATATATAATAAGATTATTGGAAAGAGAGGGTTATTGGCTGGTTTAAGGGGAAATATTTTTTTAAAGGAAGGGAAACATTTATCAAAGTAAGAAAACAGTCTGGAGAATATTTATTGAATTAATGGAAATTATACAAATTTGTTCTATTAATATATGCATAGACAGATTGATATAAACTCGTAGTGCAAAATACAATCTGACTCAAAGAGATAGTACTTTTTAGGATTTCATCTATGGGTCAAATAAATCTGTTTAAAAACTATTCGTATTCGATAGGACCCATATATTAAGATTTGCATTCAATAGGAGAGATAAGGTTGTGATTATATTAAACAGATATATTAAGATTGGAGACACGATTTAGGAAATGGACTCGTCGACCCGAGTTCAAATCCTGTTTGAATTTCACTCAGCTCAAATTGGGAAAGGTATGCATCTAACTACTCTCATTCCAGCTATGGGTAAATAGTATGACAAACTATGGCTAGGTAACCAGTCTAGGAGAAGGACAACTTTGTTAAACTCCGCTTAAGAAATTGATCCTGTGTTACATCCTGGTCGGGCGGAAGGTTTGGTAAATATGCATATTAAGATTTGTATTCGATAGGACAGATAATATTAACAAACAACAATAAAAAAACTTACGATGAACGTGATTCTCTAAATTTGAGGCACACCCTTTCAGCGTCATTGCTCCCAGGTCAATTGTGACCCGGAGTGGTTGTACTTTTTAGAATCCTTCTATGGATCAAATAAATCTGTTTGGAATGTATTCCTATTCAAAAGAAACAATTACATAACATTTTTTAAATAAAAATGCATAATGAATGCGATTCTCTAACATTAAGGCATGAATAGACGGATAGACATACCATCAAAATCAATTAATTTACTTTAAAAAGTTTCTTAGACCTTTGCTTTAACAAACCTAAATAATTCAGTCTTCTTTACAAAAATACAAATAGCTTTGGTGAGGATAAGATAGAGATTCATACATTTTCCAAGGGCATTAGCACGAAAGGGAAAGACAGTCGAGTTCATTTCCAAACACGGTCAGTCGTTATACCACGCGCCTTCAATTTGCTGACAAGATCTTTCTTGGTATATGTGATGTCTTGAGAAGGTATTTACCAAACCAATTCGCCATAGGTATGATGTGACACAAGGTCGCAAGTATGGGGTTTCCAGTTAGAATTGAACTCAAACAGTAATGGATCTGCGAGACTCGCTTGTTGACAGGTACACCACAATGAGGAGCCCTTGTGCTTTCTGTCCAGGGTATATATTTACAAATATCGTTCATCACGAAAAGTATGTGTATAATGATACATAGTCGCAAGTATAGGGAATTCAGCGGAAATCGAACTCTCTGTTCAGCAGTAATCGATCTGAGAGATGCTTCAAAATTCCAAGTAGAACGTTTATAATTATTCCTAAATATACGGTTAAAAACATTTCTATTATTTCCTAAGACTCCGATTATCATTGGTATTTACCGGGTCTTCATTCCCAACTTCCAGTAGATTTCAATCTCCTGGTATTTTTATGTCGATTGCTCTCTCAGAAGTGTTTATCTCATATTTGAGTTGATATTCATCCGTTCCTCACGGGTAGGATATGACACAAGATCGTAAATATAGAGTATCCAGACAGAATCGAACTCGCTATTCAGTATTAATTGATCTACAAGAATAGCTCGCTAACCATTACACCTCAATGTTCCGAGTAGAGCGTTCTTCTGGGCAGTGTTTATACTGATATTTCCAGATGAATTGTTGAAAACCAATTATATTATTTCATTTATTAGTCCTAGTTCTCCGATTATTACTGGTATTACTGGACTCTTCACCCCATCATCCTGTAGTTTTCAATGTTCTGGTCTTTGTATGTCGGTAGCTTTTTCATTCACCTCCACAGAACTGTTTCTCTCAGATTCTGTGGTTATTTTGATTAGCATGCAACTCTTTTCTTTCTTGTCTTTCATAATTATGTCTGGTTTATTGATTCTGACGCCCCTGTCAGTGTAAATGGGCATGTCCCATGGGATTGTGAAATCAGCTCATGCCACTTCTAAGAAGTTTGTATTTTGTAATTCCTCTATGAATGGAACATTTTACAACTGAACCTTCACTGCAAAATTAAGAAGACACCAGGTGCATTAAAATCAGATTATTGTTATTTCATTGTCTTTCATTACACGAATATATATGATTTATCAGGAGATGCGTAGTGTAATGATTACCGTTATAAGAAATGGACTCGGCGAGATGAGTTCAAATCATCGATGAATCTGTTTGCATTTCATATATAGCTAATATTCTTAGGAACCCTACGAATCCAACTATTCTCCCACTAGCTATCGATAAATAGTAGGGAAGACTGGGATCTTTGTCTTTGGTTAGGCAACCATTCTAGAAGGAAAACTCTGAATTCAAACAAGTTAAATTTGAAGAAATTGACCACGTCTCACAGCCTATGTGCGGAGAGGTTGTGAAATATGTATACGGTTTATCTTTGCAGAATTAAACTCCAAAAACATGTAGAACGGTTTCTCTGAATGTTTGAGATGAGGCTTGATGATTAGTATTATCTGCGTTATTCGGACAATTGTTCTCATCGTCATTGTTATTTGTACAACGTCTCGGTCGATATTCCCGAGTCCGAAAAGAAGGTTCTTGAGTCCGAGAAGGTTCCCGAGTCCGACAAAAAATACCTGAAGAATCCCGGAGAGCACATCGGCCGAAACGTTGTACAGATAACAATGAAGATGAGGAAAATAGTCCGAATAGCGCAGATAATACTTGTAGAATTGAACTAACCATTCTCAGATATTAGCAAACTCGCTAAACTGTGAAAAACTTATGAAAAATTAATCCAAGATTAAACATCACTAAAGTTAAACAGTTATTCAATACTTAATTAGGTGACCAGTTAAGCAACAGCAGGTACTGTAAGCAATCTGAGTGTTTTGTCTATCCAAAATGATTTGATTCGTTATAAAATGACCAGGTAAGGTTCAATATGTAATAAAACCAACCAACCAACCAACCAACCAATCAACCAATTAAGATTGAATGCATTTTAACAATGCCCAGTCATTTATTTTTCCCAGAATATGTTAAGACTACCAATTCTCCTCATTGTAGTTTTCAGGATGAATACTGTATGCAATAATAGAATAAAATAAAACGAACAAAGACATGTTCGATTTAAAAAAAAGTGGAAGGTTCCGTACAATTATGCTTTTCTCGATGTGATCGATCTAAATGAACCATTCATGAAATGGGCGTTACTGTACCCATGGGGCATCAGAAAAATCTATGAGGGGCAGTGAGAAAAAAAAAGGCGTCAGAGTGGCACTTTTTTTAAAACAAAATCTATGACAAAATCGAAGTGACAAGTTGTACGCAGTTACACGGAATTTTAATGGAAAACGACATATGAGGACAAAATGGCTCAAATTTGTACAAAATTGTATTTTATCATTACATTCACTGTACAATCAGTTATTGAGAAGAAGAATTGGATAAAAAGAGCTATTCTGCGTTGCCCGGGATTTAAAAAGTTAGAAATAAACCTATTATCTTTATTTCAATATAGATTAATACAAACATTTATTTTTAGATAAATAATTGAATTTTACACTTGCTATAATTTTATTTAGTTTTTTCTTATGCAAAATTAAGGGTTGGTTTTTTAAAACCCTCTGGGACAAATATAGGGTGCAGATTTCATTGAGCTTTGATCTTCGCTTATCTCCACCAATTTTTATTTACAAAATGATTACTTATATTCCCCACATCTGCGCGGACACTGCATGTCCCTTAGTGTATTTGGCAAGAACGATGGACTGATAGAGACGAATGGTAAGACAGACAGACAGACAAACAGACAGACATCGAATGTTTTATATATCCCTTTACTCGGGTGTATATAATCGATATATATATATATATATATATATATATATATATATATATATATATATATATATATATATATATAGATAGATAGATAGATAGATAGATAGATAATGTAGGATAGAGATAGGGTGATGGTTTTTACTTGTTACATCTGTTTACTGGTTTAACTCGGCCCCCATCTTCTTCCGTCGATCTAGTGGGCTTTCTCTTAAGTGTTGGTTCTTCTTTTTTCTGTTGATATTTTTGGATGGTTGCTTCATGTTTTTAATTACTTAAGAAGACTTGTTGTTTTCTTTGATAAAACTTTATTTCCATACCCAGCCTATGTTCATCCGCCGCGGATCGAGACCGCTCAGAGTGAGCGACCTACAGGTCCACTCACTCTGAATACTTTGTCGCTTCGTCTAACTACCTTTACGCCTAATCGCGCATTTTCAAGGGGTCGGGTAAAAAGTTTACTAACCGCTAATAGCTGTCGTGTAACTTTCTATATACCCATCATTCTAAATATAACGGACCCTAATTCAAATATTCTAACTACAGGTACATACATAATTTATAAGCTGATTATGATTATGTAACAAATGGAATCCATGCAGTTGGCATGTCTTGATGTTCATGATATCTCATGCCTTTTTTTATTTACACAATTACACCAACACAAATATATATAATTTTACACAAACTTTATCTTATGTATTTTCTTCCAAATTCAAGTTATATGTGAAAGTACACGCAATGCATTTGTCAGGGTGTAAAATTAGGGAATCAAACCAATAGAATAGACGACAAGACGCCAGGAAGTGTAACAAAGAATTCTATATTCTTTGAGTATTTCTACTTTGTATTTAAAACTAAAACCATGAAACAAACTTTTACAGCAGGATCATAAATCAATATTTTATTTAAATCAGATCATATTCATAACGTGTGGGGATTTAATTATTTTATATTTTAAACTTAAAATGAAAGCAAAACAAAGCAATATATAAAAAAAATTATACGAAGCAGCGACAAAATCCTCTTTCTTTCCAGCTTCATTTTATCACCATTATCCGACTTAGTAGCCAACTCTTTCTATAAAGATCAAAGCTGTCGCATGCAATCCATCGTCACCCATTTTAGAACAAAGATATCACTTGATGTGATGGAATTCGTTAAAGGATTATTCCGCAACAGCGGTTAGTTATTGGAAAAGTCAGGAAAAATAGTACAATGTGAATAAATTAAGATTCAATTTAGCGACCATATTGGACGACAATGAAGCTTTTTGATGGGAAGGACTCTTGATTAAGCCTTCGGTTCTATAACACTTCAGGTATTGAGTACATATTGAATGTTATTAAACTTGAACAATAATTTTCAAACAATTAACAGTTTTGTCACAGTAGAAAAACTCCGTCGTAAAACATCACCGAAAACAACTGCAGTGATTAAAATTGGAGAACACAAAATTTCAGGTTCGCAGGTCAGTCTGATTTGAAAAGGTTATGATACGTTTGGTTATGGCCTCTTGAGGTAAATTTGAATAGGCAACATCGCCAGTGGTCATTATCTCTTTGTACATGTCTTTAAAGGAAAGAAACTTGACTGATTAAAGTCTGTCTGTGGCTAACATGTCTGTACTTATCTGATCTATTAATATTATCTTCATTGTTAGAATAAAAAATAATTAAAAGACTAAAAAAGAATTCAAGACCTCTAAATCATTAACTTTCTAGATGATTGGTCTCAATATAAAACAATATAGGAAATTCTAGAACACTGGATTCTAAGCCACATTAGAATAAATATAAACGAAAAAGCGTCAAATCTCATAACACTGACTTGAAGTCGAAAATAAACCAATTATTTCATACAAAATAGCAACAACGTTCGAATAACAACAAATACAACAAACACTTCCTGATAAAACCGACATTAGAAATGAATCCAACTCACAAACTCCTTTATACTCAAACAAGAGGTTTATAATATATAAAAACATGTACACAGTTAAAAATTTTCTCATTCACTGCGAAGATTTAGCTCTAATTAGAAAGCTTTGTTTTTTTTAACGCAAACAATATGAAGAACCTATTTGAAAATGTCAACACGAATGACATTTTATCATTCATGAGAAAAATAAAATTATATCAAAATAAATAAGAGAGAAATAAATTAATATTAAAAATTAAAAACGTAATCATGCTCAGTAACATATCAAGGATTATTAAAAAAACTACCCTAAAGGATTTTGACACATCGTTAAAACAAAATATTTAGAATAAATTTTGAAAGACTTCAGCTAAAGAAAATATAAACGTACAATGTATTCAATTATATAACCCCTAGGCATAAAATAATACCAACGTGTTGACATGCCGTTAAAATCAATCAATCACTGGCAAAATGCTTTTAATTCAAGGGGGTATATAAGTCAATAAACTCTTATCAGGTCATAATACATCGAAATAAAAACGGTAATAAAATAGTAAGATTCCGTTGGTTGGTTGGTTGGTAGGTTTTACAACCTGTCAACACTTGGGTTATATTATATCGAAGACGTATTTGTTTTATTCAATCTCGTTGGGTATTTAAATTATCTTTTAAATTCATTTTTCTTAGACACATTCTCAAAACTCATTTTTGATCTATTCAACCCATAGATGGGATACTAATACGTACTCCACTCCGTGTAAGAGTGGACCCGAAATTAATGGCAATGAAGAGTTACAATAAATTTTCCAGAACTCCAGAATGTGTAACTCACCCATAGATTCAGCTTAGCATCATACCATGACACTAGGACCATCATCTACAACCTTTCTAGCACATATATAATAAAAAGAGATGGGGTCTGCAAGAAGAGCACTTGAAGAATACGATCGGGACAATCAAATAGGCACTAGGACTCGACGTAACCAGCTTCTTTTACCGCCCGTCTAGCTCAGGTAAGAGCCAAAGAGGAGTGGTGGACGTCATGGACTACTTAGCTAATAAGATACTGTTTTTAAGCATCATGGGTCGCCACTCACGACCAACAGCTGCTTAAATGGAGGGAGGGGGCTTACCTCTCTGCTGATGGGCAGAATAAACCATTCTACAGCCACAGAGAGCAGTGCAAAATGAGATTCATTTTATGGAACAAGAGAAACAGTTATTGAAAAAAGATTGTTGAAAAGGCACATTTGTGGAAGTACCGTATAAGCTGTCACAGCTTATAGACACATAGGCTTATAAGACACACCTCAACTTGAGTAGGAAGTAAAAATCTACCTGTTGAGGGTCATATCTATCTCTATTCTGGGTGTGTATTTACCCAATTTCTTTGCGGAGAGCAGAATGCGACAAATGGTCATTTTTTTTAAGTGGAGTACAGCTGTTTGGATTTTTTCCTCCGCTAAACTGATTGTCAATCAAAGTGTTAATAGCGCATCCTGCATTATCGTTTATCCATTACTGAGGAACGAGAAGAGATGGATACATGTATTGCCCAAGGGCATTAGTGTGAAGAGAAATTTAAACAGCTGAGCCCAAGATTTAAATTTGGCTCGACGAGTTCATTTACGACGATGTTACATCAGGTGTGCTTCTTCCTCGATTATCTTGTAAGATTCAAAGTGATAATACTTGAAGATAAAACTCCGACAAAGGTTGATAGACAAAATTTTTTATATACAGCACAGAATAAACAGGGTACATAATACATAGAGGTATACATGAACATACATACATAAGTAATACAAAGTTACATGTAAAAAGGATAAACATAAAAGCAACAGACATGAGACTAGGAATAGTCCATGCTGTATAAATCATTTACAGTAATGTAAGGGGGGCCAAAGCCCCAACGAGAAGGGGCAGACCGTGTCTAACCCATGTGGTCTCGTAGGTCGGCAGACAAAGAGAGAAAGACAAGTTCAAATCAGCCGCTTAAATACACCCGAGGCCCCCAGCGAAACTAAACGGGCAGACAACTCCCCAGGCAAATACGAAAATAACTCCCACAATCTGTATGTACAAACTGGTGTCTTGAGTATGACACTAAACTGCATCGGATGGTGAGTTTCTAATTCTAAAGATCTAGGGATTGTGGAGTACTCTTTCATCATTATTGCTCCCATGTCCATTCTGACCCGAGGTGGTTGTACATGTCATCTACAATTCAAATACACCTGTTTAAAAATGTATTGTATTCGATAGGACTACTTGATGTCATATAACGAAAAATCACTTGTATTTGGAAGAATTACTTGAAGGTGTAATTATTTACAAAGGATTATTATTAGGTACTTGAAACCATATAAATGTTTGCAAACAATGACTATTTTAAATATAAGTAATTACTTGAAGTCATATGATAATCAGATAGGAGCACTTGAAACCATAAAAATCTGAGCAAATTATTTGAACTATATAGGAATTTTTGAAACTATATAAATATGTTAAAAAAATACACAACAATAGATATCATTTACAATGAACGGAAGTTCCTTACATTTAGGCATAAGGTAATCCCAGACCGGTTGACATGCCCTTAAAATCAATCAGTCAATCTTACCTGACGATTTCACAGTATAATATTCGATTTCAATGAATCACGTTCACAGCCACTTTAAGTTTACTGACAAGAAAGATTCTGTTGAAATACAAATATATTTATGAAAAGTTTTATCTACAAGTATTTTTTCTGATTAAAGATATAACGGGAAAGAACAGGATGTCGTCATCTCCAAAATCGTTTCCTTTTCTATTTTTTTCAAAATTTGCTTTTCATAGATAAATTTTGATGATTCATATTTTTGCCATGGTGATTAAAAAGTTGTGCAATATTTTGGTAACGGGATTACAAATCGACAGATCCAGATGCTTTTGCCGAGGTTGTAAAGTTCATGAACCAAACCGGATTTCGGAAAGCCAAACTCGCCTGATACTCTCCGAATGCTGCTCTTCAGATTTGCTTATATATTTTGATGAATGGCCCCAGAATTCACGATTTTAGTCATCCCTGAGTTTCCCTGGTTGTCGAGGTTTTTGCAACCCAAGAAAACTCTTACTCTATTGAGCATTCCCAGTTCGCACAACAAATGTTTTTTTTTCCCAATTCAACCTCGCAAAGCATAAGTTTCCGTATAAGACTATGTTGTACGTTCCTCTGGGTAAATTTCAAATTACACACCGACTTAAGCAATGCCCAACGTGTCATCTCAACATGTACTACGACACTTTCAACTGTAGCGGATACCTACCACGGCTTGAGCTGCTTCGGTCACGTGATATATGCACCACGAACGATCACGTGCCAAAATATTTGGTTGTTTTTTATGGCATATCAAAACTTTTTGAGTCATTTAATGCCGAATCAAGTCATTTTGGATAAACACAGTACTCATATTGCTTACATTACCTGCTCTTACTTATGTGGTCACCCAATCAAGTATTAAGAAGGCTTATCGCTTCTTAACTTCGGTGATCTAGGAGGAATTGGTACTTTCAACATGACGACCGAAATAGTGGAAAATGTTTGACTAACTCTAATATGTTGGATCAGGCATTACAATTCAAGATTAAAAGAAAAAAGTTCTCTTAAACAAACATTATTATCATATAAAAATAAAAATGCTCCATTTCATTTTACTTGAATTATTATCGATTATTTTATTGGTTTACGTATAACTTAACTTTTTCGGAAGTTGAATGGAGTCGTAGACGGTTTGTCTGAATAGCGGAGACTTTGGGCAGATAATGACTTTTGTTCTTGTCGGTGAACTGGTGCCAAGTCGACAGGAATCAATGCCAAAATGATGGCCGCTTATGGCCTTCTTCGATTTCAATGTCCTCTACTGCATTCGTTTGTTTTCATAGGCACAACCCCCACATCTTTGCTGAACACAGCGGTTTTCACTTGAGTTCTTCTGGTAAATAAATGAAATATTTTCTGTGATATGTTCTCACAGACGTATGCTTTCTTATGCAGTTCATTTTTAAACTTCCGCATGATTGACTAGCCAAGGAGTCCGAAAATCAACGATTCAAAGAGCCATTACGTCTTAAGGGAGAGACACAGCAAGATGATGGGATGGGGGAGTGATTTCCATTAGTTATAATGATATTCTGCTATACAAATAATAGGCTGCTATATTTTAATCAATATGAATAAAAGTAAAGTAAAGTCGTCGGGTGGCCTAAATTCGGTATCAGCCAGACAGCGAGGGAGTCTATTTCGTTTTCACTTCCACTACACCAAGGAGATTGTTTTTAGCACCTGAGGCGGAGCACCATTCCTACCATCAGCTCCTCACTTTACCGCGCAGATCCCTGTGATACTCATACGCTGTGTTGGCGAGGCCCGGTATCGAACCAGAAACCTTGCGATTCCTAATAAAGTACTCTACCGACTGAGATAAACTGAGATGAATACTCCTATGATACAAAGTCGATATGTGAACTAGTACAGAATCTATTTCAAATTTTCTTAATTCCGTTTTTACTTTTGTTAAATAACATTTTTCTATGTTCACTTTTGATAAATTCTTTTTTTTCACATTTTTTTGTATTTTATGGGTAAATCACAATAAATAATATTACAATTATCATTAAAAGAGTGAAAAAAATCCAAAGTATAATTTCTCTATATTCAACAATAAACATTTTCTATGAATTTCTGTATGTCTGTATTGTCTGTCATCTCAGGTACACATTCCGCTCAATTATAGGATCATAGCTATAGTTGGAACGGAAGATTGTATGCTCCCACCCCGAGCAAATATTTTATCTAACAGCTTATAAGATACAGTTTTTAGAACGTCCCAGAAAATCACCCCGTGTTTTATAAGGTTAGGGTCACTTTTGGGTTACTGGCTAAGAAAGTTATAATGATCCTTATATTAAAACTCAACGATCTCCGCAAATGTAAGTAAAGTGACAATCGCTTCTCCACCAACAACTGCGACAATTTTCTCAGATAAGTAAAGTGTAATATAAAGAAAAGCGTGCATTGACCCTCTGTTGACGATCGAAACCCGGGAGTTAAAAGAAGCGCTGCTTTAAATCGTTTGCTTCTCGTTGTCTGCGAGAAGATGGGAGAAACTGTGCGAATCCCGGGACGATAAAAGCAGTGATTTGAGCTAGAGTGGCACAGTCTTAGGACGACGTTATTACGAGAGGATTGAAAAGTTGAAGAGGAGCGAGTTGAAGTTTCGGAAAGTTAAAAGCGGTGTAATATTGAACGCGTCTCGTTGTGAAGAATAGAAGGGAAAGATTCTACAGAGGACGAGCGGACTGAATCCCTGAGTTCAGTTGACACACAAGTAGTATTTCTGTTATTTCATATAAAGTGAAACCAATCAGTAAGAAAATTAAATGACGACACTTAACTATGAATATCTAAACAAAATGGTACATAGCTGCTGGTTGACTGTTGGTCGGTTGGATTTTACGGCATTATCGCCCATTAGGTTATTTTATGACAAAACATTTTGATTCATTCATTTTTGTTGTACATTCAATTTTTTAAAACTCAATTTTTAAGCTCATTTATGAAAGTCTTATTGTTATGTATTAGATGGGGCCCTAACAGGTACTACTCTCCGGGTCAGAGTGAACCTAGGAGTATTAGCAATGAAGGGGTACTCCACACTCCCCAGAGCTTCAGAATTGTAACCTCACCACTGGATGCAGTTTCCAGGACACTAAAACCCTCAACTACATCCTACTAGCACATATATGGTAGAAAGTGTTGGGGTTTGTCATAAGGGCAACAGAGTCGTGACAGTCATATAGCTACTAGGAGCTCTCTCCGACTGCCTCAGTATGGGCTAAAGTGGAATATTGCAAATGTACATCAAATTTAACGACACGCACAAACCCCATTGCGTTTCTTAGTGCTACGTTAGGGATTGACATAAAAAATATATGGATAGTATTCCGAGATTTTTGAAAAGATAGACATTTATAGTTTAAATCCGTCTAATTCAATTTTTTAATTTACCAGTTATATGATTATAAGCAGCTACAAAACATTTTCTTTTAATTTTTGTTTAACTTTTTGTTTTTATTTTGAAAAAAATCTGACCCAGAGTAGATAACACCCTAACATCCAATTGTCCTGATGAAGTTTTATAAAAACCGAGATGTCTCAACACCATTAAAAAATAAATTCATGGAATACTTTGTTTTTGCTTTTTTACATTTCTATTTACCGTCGGATTTATTTGGGCATTTTAACCTTTATATATATATATATATATATATATATATATATATATATATATATTGTTATATACGGGGTGTTGACATATTTGACATATTTGACACATTTATATTTGGTTATTTTTCTTTTGGAGGTATTGACGCACACTACGCAACATTTAAAAGCTTGGAACCTTCTTCATTCATATACGTGATGCTTGATGTTAATGAAGCATTACATGAAGCAAATTAATGCTTTATTTTCCCTTATCTTTTTTCTTTATTGCTCTGTCTCACCTGGAACAAAACCCATCGAACTCTCACTACGGATGGTCTGTATCATTACTGTTGAACTACACATGAAATGACTCCCATAAATATATATATATATATATATATATATATATATATATATATATATATATATAGAGAGGAGAGAGAGAGGAGAGAGAGAGAGGAGAGGAGAGAGAGTCCAGCTTTTGTGCATTGGCTTTGGTCTTACTTAGACTTATGGAAAGTCCGAACTCATTACAAGCATGTAATAAGCTGTTGCAGGCCTTCTTCAGTGTCTGACGTCAAGACTGTGTCGTCAGCAAATAGCATTTCACGAATGAGGACATTCTTGACTTTACTCATAGCACAAAGAAGAGCCATATTGAATAACTTTCAATAAGTTTCAAGTACCTCGGGTTCACCATCTCCAACTCAGTATCCTTTGATTCTAATGTTAACAGCAGAATAGCGAAAGTAGCAGCAGTCATGGCCAAACTGAACAAAAGAGTCTGGAATAATGCCATTCTCACCAAGAAAACCAAAGTGCGTGTCTACAAAGTGTGTGTTCTCAGTACACTCCTCTAAAGTAGCGAAGCGTGAACAACATATACAAACCACGAGAGGAAACTAAATAGTTTCCATCTCCGATGTCTACGACGTATTCTTCACATCCGCTGGCAGGATAAAGTGCCCAACACAATCGTACTGGATTGCGCCGACATAAACAGCATGTTCTCCGTTCTCTGTAAGAGGCACCTTTGCTGGCTTGGACATGTCAGGAAAAAATGGCCGCATCCCAAAAGATCTTTTGTACAGCGAATTAGTAAAAGGCTCCCGATCTGTAGGTAGACTAGGCCTACGATTTAAAGATGCCTGCAGGAGAGACATGAGGATATACCATATTGAAACAAACACGTGGAAGGTAGATGCAAAAACAATAGAACAGTCTGGTGACAACATTAAGCAAGGCACAGAAAGGGGTGAGGCAAAGAGCAGAGTAGTCTCGACAGCAAAGAGAGTCAGAAAGAGGGAGAAAAAACAGTAGCCCCAAAAATCATCACCGTTTGTGTCCATTCAGTGCAACAAAAACTGTCACTCAGGAACTTGCCTGCAGAGTCACTTGCGCAGATAATTAATTTATTTATTTTGGACACTACGCCGTCGTCCTTAGTTGACGGAAAGGTGCCAACAATACAATATATATTTATATATACACACAGAAAACAAATTATTATAAATATGCGAGGATAATTGAATATTTATTTGTCTTCTTCCTCCTTTATATTTGCATGTCACATCTGAGGATTGTATATTTTTAAAAACTTTTTTGTCTTCTTTAAGCTGCCCACGGCGTCTCCCCCACCATCAAACATACAGAAAGCTAATTATTATGAATGTGCGAGGAACATAGAATATTAATTTGTCTTCTTGATCCTTTATATTTGCATTTCACATTGTTTTTTTTATCTCTTAATCTACTTTAAAGTGCTCACAGCGGCTCTTGCACGTATCATTTGTTTACTCTGAAAAATCAGAGCAGAACAACTAAGATTGCAATTAAGATTATTTGAATATAATATGTTCTTAGGTGAATATATAGTTAACTTTGAAATATCCTATCATAGAGGTGAAATACGAAAGAAAATTGATACAACTGTAGGGAAATTTACTAGGCAAACATTTAAAGTACATGAAACAGGCAATAATGAGATTGAGGGGGAGAAAACATTCATCCATTTTAGGTTATATATTGGCTTGTCATGAATATTTTCTATAATTATTGAATTTTATACGATATACGCATTGTAATTGCCTTTAAGCAAAAATATAAATAATAATATAATATATATATGTGTGTGTGTGTGTGTCTCTCTCTCTCTCTCTCTCTCTCTCTCTCTCTCTATGTAAGTATGTATGTATGTATATACATATATATATATATATATATATATATTATATATATACTGAGCAATATTTCTTTGAAAGTTATATATATATATATATATATATATATATATATATATATATATATATATATAACTTTCAAAGAAATATTGCTCTGTATATAATCTAATTTGTTGATTATTATACATTGAACTCTCTTTAGGGATTTATAAGTTTGCACCTACAAAACCATACAGTATGGTTTTACGTTGAAATTTGAAAATCCCAAATAGAATCATCCCTTACAACCATTCATTTGGATTACCTTATATATATATATATATATATATA
>CM042152.1:109619266-109670090 GCA_023376005.1 Doryteuthis pealeii
GTAGAACAGGGATCTGTGTGGTAAAGTAGGGAGCTGATGGTAGGTATGGCGCTACACCTCTGACGCTAAAAAATCTCTTTGGTCTAGCGCTATTGAAACGGGGATAGACATCCCTCGCTGATTGGCTAATATCGACTTTAGGCCACCCCGACGACTTTACTTTTACTTATTTCATTGATAGATATCAATTGATAGTGATTGGTATATATATATATATATATATATATATATATATATATATATATATATATATATTTGTGAATAAAAAGGCCTTAAATACCAGGGGTATCGTGATTATGGACCATTTCCACTCGTGGGTATCTGAGACCAACCGAGCTTTGTCAGACCACGTTTTTTATTTTATTCAGACAGTGAAAAAACGTGGTCTTATAAAGCTCGGTGGGTCTCAGATACCCACGAGTGGAATGGTTCATAATCACGATACCCTGGTATTTAAGGTTTTTTATTCACAAATAAATTTGCTCTGTTTATAAAAATTAAGCATTGAGCTCTCATACGGAACCTGAACTCTACAACAAACTACTGGTAGAAATAGGACCAGCCTAGAATCACCTTGTACCAAGAAACTTGGTACCCCAACAAAGAAATTATATATATATATATATATATATATATATATATAATATATATATATATATATATACCTGTGGTGAACGGGTTGGATATTCCCAGGCGTATCATCATGGTGTAATAGTTAGCAAGCTAGTTTTGCAGGTCCATTATTACTGATAAACGATTGCTGGATGCTCCATGCTTGCGATTTTGTGCCACATATTACCCGTGGCGAACGACTTGAGTAAATACCGACTTTTCAATTTTTCCTCGCAATCATCATTTCAAATACTGAGACAGTGCTCAAAAATTGAAACTTAGCTTTATATATATATAATCGCTACACCCATAGAACCAAGCAATTGCAAAATTTATTTGAAAATGGCCATTATCAAATGCGAGTCGTTACTTGAAATCATATACAGCAGTACCTTGACTTACGAGTTTAATTGTTTTGCGCGTAATTCAATTTCCTCATTTATCAAATCAATTTTCCCCATTGAAATAAACTGAAATTCCATTAATCCGTTCCTGCCGCACCCAGCACCCTAATTTTTTTTGTTACGTTTTTCATAATAAGAAAAATAGCATTTTATTGTATAAAAACATTAAGATAGGATGTAATGTTTTAATAGGATGTACTGTAATATTTTAATGTGTACTTTTTGATACATAATAATTTTCTTTGGCGTAATTAATGAATTCGGAAACTTAAATATTTTAGTGGTCTTATTAACATAAGCATATCTAAAGCTTGCTCATACTTGAAAATTTAGCTCTCTATTCAAAGCAAAATATGGACTGAGGGACAAGTCGTAACTCGAAAACGCGTAAGTTGGGGTACTCGTAAGTCAAGCTATCACTGTCATTACACATAATTTTAAAATTAATTTGCGCAACAAAGTTTGAAATGCCGTAAAACCACCTAAACGAAATGTAACACACTTTCGGGCAATAAATAGGAAGCCCTAGTGATATTCATACTCAAATTAAAGCCTAATGAGCTACCGATATATAAACATATGAAAATAGATATGATGGATTGATATAGATACGATGGGTTAATATAGACACAAAGCCTTAACCCTGTAAGTTCACTAAAGAGGCATATTGCCTAGATTGCTAGAAAGCTACACATAAGAAGCATCCAATAATAACACTAACCATAAATAAACCAACATAATTAAGGCCCATTCAATAATAAGATGAATTTTCCCTAAGAATTTAGTAATAGGAAGCATTGTTTATAGCTGAATCTTTTACAAGGAACTCAATCGTGATGGATCCTTTCATGTGCCAGGAGTCTGTCAGCAAGACATTCGTTTCTAACCGCTGAGCCCAGATTTCTTTTACCATAGACTGAGTGTGTTTGCACTCGATGATCTGTTTTTCTACTTAGTCAAGCTGTGGAAAATTAATGTTAAGCCAATTTGTGAACATTTTTGACTAAAATACGCTTCTCTCTACACATCATTCATTCTTATGTAAATTCTACATTGTTTGCACTTTTCAGCCAACAAAAAATTGTTGACAGAGGTCTGTTCAAACCTGGTCCAGCCTCGTTAATTTGAATTCATGCTGAATAGCATTAAAATATGTTTTTGCGAAATTAGAATATTTTCTGCGGAAAACCACCCCAAAAAAATCCAGCGTTTACATTTATAAAACATCATAAAAAATAAATTGCTTTTTAAAAAAAATGACCTCCTATTTATTGTCTGAGTAAATTTATGATAAAGTCATGCGAAAATGAACGGTTCCCACCAGAACTTCAAATTTAAACGACGGTGAGTCTACTTAGTGATTAGATAATTAGTAGTAGTTAAATGAAGTTGGCGTAGTTGTTTATTGCCGGTATCAGCCGGACAGTAATTGAGTCTATCCCTTTTTCATTAGCGCTGGAACAGTGTGTCAGCTCTACACTCTACCGCACATATCAGATTACACAAGCTGTACTACTCATACGCAGAAGTAGCAAGGACCGGCCCTTGCGATTCATATGCTGATGCTCTACCAGACAAAGAAAATATGGTAGTAAATAACGATAGATAAAAGAAATATATAAAGACACAAAAAATTGAGATGAACGAAGATGAACTTATAATATGTCGATGAATCATTATGTTAATATATGATACAATTGTCTTGTGAGGAGATAAAAAAAATTGAATAGTAGCTCTTGAAACCCTTTTCACTATTTACAGTTCTACTCAGATGCAAGTAGAATCATTTTTTCTACCACTAACGAAATTGCTCATTATCGCTGTCCATTCAACTCCTGCCTCAAGAAATTAATGAAGGCAAAAAATGATTAAATAAATGAATTTAAAAAAAACAAAATAACAGTATAAAAAACACGAACAATTCAGAAAATAGCTTAAAACCATAAGAAAAAAAACAACAGCCGAATAAATAAAAAAAATCGGCATTTGCCATGCTATTAGTTGAATCCAATTGGATATTTTTTTAAAGAAAATAAATCAGCCAATCAGTGTAGAGAAGAGTAACAGCCTCTTGGAATGCAACAGAAAAAAGACGTGTAAATGACATTAAAAAATCTGGAGAAAGTTGATGATATCTTAAAACAAATCAGACTGAGTTTCATTTAATTATGTTCAGTTCCCACAGACAGTTTGCCAGTCATACGGAAGCCTATATTTCAGACTAGTGACATGTTCAAACGTCCTTCTTCTTCTTCTTCTTCTTCTTCTTCTTCTTCTTCTTCTTCTTCTTCTTCTTCTTCAAAATCATCATGTTTCTGTTGGCTATTGAAGCAATACCTCCTTCATCCATTCTTAATGTCAATCAGTTTTGATTTGGCAAGAATTTTCCGTTACCAAGATTAAGTTGCAATAATATTATTTAAAATGTCATATTTTGGCGGAGTATTATAAATAGAATGATTTGAGTGTTCAGTCCATATATCACACACACACACACACGCGCGCGCGCGCGCATGTACACACGCACTACTCACACATATACAAATATGTAGTGCATATATATATATATATATATATATATATATATATATATATATATATATATATAAAACCACGGAAGTAAGCATGCGACGAACCTACACAACGTCAACACAGCTGCGTCCCCGGTTGAGGCCAATCTCCTATGGTTCCGTGAAGTGGTCGATATTGTCACGGATGCGATGGAGTATTAATGTGAATGGGGACTACCAGGAGATGTTTAAAAACAAGATGGGTTTCAGGTTAGCTGGTGGAACAGGTGGGTATGGTGGTTTGTGTAGAGCAATTGGGGGCCCTGGCCAATGATTGCAATCAGGTGATGATAGAAGCAATTCATAATGATAAGAAATTACTGGTATACTTGAACAGTTTGATGCTGGTATCGTTTGTACCCGGTGAACGTCTATTTTGTAAGGTTTTTGAAAGCCTTCCATAATTCCACGTCCTTTACTAGGACTTCTTGTGGCCTAGGATTGTCTGAATCAATTTATCTATCTATCCATCTATATATATCTATATTATATATATATATATATATATATATATATATATAGATAGATTAGATAGATAGATAGATAGATAAATTGATTCAGGCAATCCTAGGCCACTAGAAGTCCTATTTATATATATATATATATATATATATATATATATATAGAGAGAGAGAGAGAGTGGGAGAGAGAGGAGAGAGAGGGGGAGAGATAGAGATAGATAGATAGATAGATAGATAGATAATTTGATTCAGACAAATGGCTTTGATTTTTACAATTGTTGGAAACATTGAAGGGAGATAAATGTTTAGCTCAAGCTCTCTAATAAAACAATACATAAGCATTTTCTATTAGCTGCACGGTTGTCGGTTCATCCTTCATATCCATTTCAGTCTCATGATCATGATCAAATTTATACCACTTGCTGTTAGTATGAAGACCATGTGGAATATAATGACCACTGCTGGTATTATGGTTGCTGAGATGGACACAGACTGCATAGTTTGTATGTGTATCTCCTGCTGGTTATCATTATGGTTGGTAATCAGGTAAAAATATTTTTCCGGTCAAAACCAGATAAAGTGACACTGACTGAAGTAGTGATTCTTCTGTCTCCTTTGTTCATGAATAAAAAGTTTAACGTAAAAGTTGAATGATAAGCCATTCTGGTAATTGGTGAAGAAGACAGCGTCTTTTAAGATACTGTTTTTCACAAGCCAGTACAAAATTACTGGATATTGAAGTCCGTTGCAGACCCAGATATGGTAATTGTCTTTAAACGTTGATGTCTCCAAGTTTCGGACACATGAGTAATCCCAATGAAAATGCTGATGTCTGAAGATTATGTGAACTATGATATGATATATAACGAATATTTTAGTTGTGGTTGATGAAAGATATTAATTTCTGGTTTTACTGCTCGGGGGGCAAATTTGTTCACATAGGTGTTTTACACTGAAAAACTCTGTGAAACAGTCCTCAATTGATGATCTGTATAATGGTTAGCTTATGGTGGCTTATAATTGTAGTCGGAAATGACACATATCTGTCCAAACATAGACATTTCTGTTGCCCGTCCCTATTGAAAACTTCCAATGACTCCCATCCTACTGCCAATGTTGGATACTATTGGGCTGTTTCTATCTGGAACTATCATGAGTCCGTCATCCCTATATAGGCCTATTTGTGTGAATTGGGCAATTCTATTGAGTGTGTCCAGTATAAATTGGTCTATTAGGTCTGCGATTTGTGTAGAGTCTAATGAACTCATGGGAAAATCGCAGTTGCTGTCACTGCTCTATCCATGCTAATTTATTGTTTACTTGTATGACGTTTCTGTAGGCCAATGATATTCTGGTTTGCTCTTCTGTAATGTTGACATAGATCTTGGCAAAGTCTCTGATCCTAAGTAGATGATTTTTGATCATGGAGGGGTAATTTTACATAATAAATTTTTACTCCCCATAACCAAAAATAACCAAGTCGCAGACCAGAAGAATTGAGAGAACCAGCACAGATCGCAACATGGAAATAGCGACCCAGCCGGCATAGAAGAAATGATAACTATACAAAGTAGATAATGTAGGCAACAATGCAACTTCTCTCTTATTTTTCATTTGTTTTCTGTTTTTTCTTAATTTTAACAGCAGATTCTGTGTTGATTGTTTTAATACTTATACACAACTTGATCTTCTCATGAACAACCAACATTAGCATATAAAATCGACCACGTAAAAGCTCAACTAAATATTTATTAGCGAAAATGAGCTATTTACTTCACAAATCTGAATCCTCAATTTGCCCATTCAATCTTCTTTCAATATTTTATTTATTTATATTAAGGTGATGTGTAATTAATTCACAAAATTTTTAAATAAAAGAATTAATCAACAATGATTAATCTGATAATATTTTTTACTGTTTGAATTTGTGTTGTTATTCATCTAATTTCCACATATTCAGTCAGATAATGTGTGTGTGCTTGTGTGTGTGTGTGTGTGTGTGTGTGAGATAGTGTGTTTGTGTGAGTTCGTTTGCGCATGTGTGAGTGTATCTGTACATGTATCCGTATGAGTAGTTTGTGCGTTTATGTGTTTGCGCATGTTTATGTTTGTACGGCGTATGTGTGAGTGCGTGTGTTTATGTGTGCTGGTGAGTGTATTGTATTGATATTGGTGTGAGTGAGTGAGATATTTGTATTATTTTCTTTGTATCCTTTGTGTCCTTTTTTAATGTTCAGATTTCTTTGTTTGATGGCTTATCGACCTACGTGTCTCATTCAATACTAATATTTTTAGAAGAACATTACTGGTACTACTTAACCCAGAACTGAGAGAATGATGAGGTTAATACCTTTCACGAGTGTATTAGTAAATTTATGTTATAATTCTGATAGCAGTGGAATAGAATGTATTTACCATAATTTTAATAGGAGTGAACTGGAATTTAGTTATCATAAATTTGATAGCAGTGGAGTGGAATTTAGTCATGATAATTTTGATAGCCTTAGAGTGTAAAGACATTCCCAGACGGATTTAATATCAATAAACATGGCCTCTGGTCTATCAGCTGGCCTTAATTTTATTTTGAAAGGCAGTAGTAAAGGGCATGATACGAAGCTGTTATCATTCCATCCCCCTCAGAATTCTCCTCTGCTAATGGACGGAACTAGATTAAAAGTGACCGACTGACAAACTCATTTAGCTCCCATTTTGAAGTTGGACAATTATAGATGTGGTATTATGTTGCTTCAAAAAGAGTAGAACACCCGAGGCTTTGGTGTATCGATGCACACCACTTGTAACCATTATTATTAGATAAATACATGGACCTTGCCAGAGAACTGAAAAAAATGTAGAACATGCGGGTGAAGGTGATACCAATTGTAGTTAGATACATTTGAATGACCCCAAAGGGTTTGGTAAAAAGACTAAGGGAATTGGAATTTTGTGAAGAATCGAGACCATCCAGATAACATAATTGTTAAGAATGGCAAGAACAGAAAAATCCTGGATATCTGAGGAGACTTTCTGATGATGATGATGATGATGATGATGATGATATGCCAATTTCGTCCTCACCAACTCGACACCACAAACAATGTCCGTTTTTTTAGTTTCATTATTTTCAGTAAAATGACCACTAGCTAATTCATGTCTAAAATTCTTGCAAGGAATGATATAATAGCCATCACATTCTATGAGATTTTGAGATACAACAAGAAATACCCAATCTCGGTCAGAACGCCAAACCAAATACTAATTCTTGGATCTTGTCAGATACCTGAAAAAAAAACTATAGAAAATGTATTGATGGTGATACCAATTATTTGGCGTCCTTGGAACGGTTCCCAAAAGTATGGAAATGAGACAGGAGGAATTGGAAAGCAGTGTGAGATTCGAGACCATACAGACCACATAACAGTTAAGATCGACTAGAATACTTAAAAGTATCTTTGCTATCACCCAGATTCAAGTGAAAGATCACCACTTAAAACCGACGTGAAAAACTTGAAGGAAAAATGAAAAGATGGATAAATACCTGGACCTTGCCAGAGAATTGAAAAAGCTCTGGCATATGAAAGTGAAAGTGATACTAACTGTAGTTTGTGCACTTGGAACGGTCCCAATAAACTTGGAAAAAAGACCGGAGGATCTGGAAAACAGAGAAAGAATTGAAGATCCTCCAGACTACTGCACCGCTGCAATCGGCTAGAATACTCAGAAGAGTCCTTGAACCCGAGGGGACTTGTTGTCACTCAGACTCCTGTGAAATACTATCCGCTAACGCTGATGTAAAAAATTCAAAAGTGAAAATGATAATAATAATAATAATAATAATAATAATAATTATATTATTAATTGAGCAAATCTTATGCGTTTTCCAGGACTCTTTTGAGTATTCAAGACGATCTTAAATTTGTTTGGATGGTCTCGATTTTTCATCTGATTTCCAATTATTTCAGTACATTTTCCAAACACTTGGGGACTGTTCCGATGGCACCAACCACAATTGGTATGACCTTCACCCTATTATTCCTTAGATTTTTCCGTTCTCTGTCAAGGTCTAAGTATTTGTTTATCTTTTTGTTTTCTTTCTTTTTGCCTCTGTTTTCTGCAGGGACAGCAAAATCGACACTTTATTATTATTATTATTATATTATTATTATTATTATTATTATTATTATTATTATTATTATTGTCACATATTGTATTTTATCCCCATTTTCTTTTCAGTTTTCACACAAGATCTAAGTCTGTATACATCTTTTTGTTTTCTTACATTTGCACACTGTTGTCCGTGCGTTGACAATTTCTTCTTCTTCTTCTTCTTCTTCTTCTTCTTCTTCTTCTTCTTCTTCTTCTTCTTCTTCTTCTTCTTCTTCTTCTTCTTCTGCTTTTTTATATTATTATTATTATTATTATTATTATTATTATTATTATTACACATTTTATTTTATGAGTGCGGCAACCTCGAAATTAGAGAGGATTTAATTAAAATCTGTTCACTGTAGAAAGGAAACACTTACTGTTTTTTCTTTCTTTTTTCTCTTGTAATTAGCCATCATCAACAGTTAAACTTACGAATATTCTGAATAAAAACATACACTTATATATATATATATATATATATATATATAATATATATATATATATATATATATATATATACAAATGCTTCATCTCACTTGAATCTACTGGCAATGATGCACTCCATTCCATTTTCTGTTTGTTATGAACAATGACATTGCTAATAACAAAACATAGTTGCAATGTCGTCTGTATTTTATTGCCGTCAAATCAAATATTCTTTCTTGAAGGGTTAAGATGTAATTAGATTCTGAAACATTTCTTTTTAGAATTCAATGGAAAATAAAAGTTAGACGAGCCAAATACAGACAATGATGTTAATTAATAGAAGCCTATGTAATTAACCGCGGCAAATTTGTCACTATTGAATTCTACCGACATGACAAGTGTTTATCAAATTTATATATTTTTACTTGGTGCTACTTGTTTAATTGTTGATTTTGCACAAACATTTCCCACTTAATATTCCAATGTTTTATTTTGCATTATTTAATATTTTTCAGATAATGAAAGACCAGACATTAAAAATCTAAATGCCGTTTCGTAACAGATTTACAAAAAAAGAAATTGATTATCAAATTTTAAACTCCATAGTTGCATCAGTGGGTTCTAATACATTAATTAAACGACTAATTTTTTTTGTTTCCGTTGTCATAATGAAAACAGAGTGTGCCATCTTATTAATAAATTAACCTCTAGTTTTATATCATTAATAAATTCATCTGTCTACATATTACTAAAAATCTCATTACATACATACATACATACATATATATGTGGGGGTATCGAGGTGCATGCTATAAGAAATAGACATGATGAGCCGGGTTCAAGTCCTAGATGAGCCTACCTCGGGATGTAATGGTTATCGTCTAAGAAGATGGTATCTGATCTGAGTATATATATATATATATATATATATATATATATATACGCACACATAAACACACACACACACATACATATATATATATATATATATATATATATGTATACGTATATATTTGTGTTTATGTGTGCGTATGTGTATTAAGTCGTGCAGACAGCACAGATTACTTTGTTCTCTCTCTCTCTCTCGCCTTCCGTCCCTATCGAACATCCCACAGACCTGATATCGGCACAGAGCTGATCAATGTAAATATATTCTGGTCGACTGAAACTGGTGTGTCCATTTAGAGTATTCCATGGGAGAACGTTGCTTATGTGTTTGTCCTCACTTTCCGCGAACGTTGCTTATATGTTTGCTCACCTTTCTTGGGTAGTTTGAGTGAGAGGAGGTAATGATCGTATAAATGATGTTTTTTTAGGATGTTGCTACCAAAATAGACGTGTAAATACTACTGTATGGTTGAACCACTGGGGCTGTAACGAAACACTGTTTGCTGTTTTGAAGAAATTCATATTTTTTAGTTAACGTCTGTTTCTATAACGTGTCAAATTCTGTAAAGAATACAATTCATAATATTTGAATGAAATACTTTGCACTAATAGAACATTGATTTAGATAACTTGGTTTACATTTTTAAGAGATTGGTCTTAATCACATATGTACATGTGTGAATGTGTGTAAAAATACAAAAACAAAGCCCTGTAGAAACAGTTACAAGGTTCGTTAAAGTTAATAGGATGACCAACATACTCTCATGAAATATGAACAAATAAAATTTATTTTTCAACATTGTAACACTTGCAGTCTACACACTTCTTTCAACGGTGTTGCGGTGCTTGGATGTCATTGGTAAAAAAAGTCATTAACAACAGATATGATATAATCATATGAACACTCCAGCCTACTAACTTTTCAGACCACCCTAGTACTTGTATATCTAATTGTAGTTCATCATATTGCCGTCCGTCCGTCCATACATCTATGGCTCCGTTATTTTTTGGCTTGATTTTCAATGACAAAACTGTGTTCACAGTGGGTGCCGCGTTTGCTCACAGTCGATCAAAAACAACAACGCGTCGACGATTCAGGTCGTTGTTTGCAACTGTTTCAACGCAACAAAAAAGAGTTTTTGCATAAATATGTGACAATGGATGAAACATGGATCCACCACTTCAATCTGTAGTAAATCAGCAGTCAGTTGAGTAGACAGCAGCAGATTAAAGCCGTCCAAAGCGACCAAAGACGCAAACCTCAGCAGGCAAGTTTTTGGCCTCCGTATTTTGGGATGCGCAAGGTATTTTGTATCGATTACCTTGAGAAACGAAAAACCATTAACAAGGAATATTATATAGCATTACTGGTGCGTTTGAAGGAAGAAATCGCCCCCCAAAATGACCATAAATGAAGAAGAAAAAGTGCTCTTTCACCAAGACAATGCACCGTGTCACAACTTGATCGCAACGATTGCAAAACTACATGAATTGCACTTCGAATTGCTTCCGCACCCACCCTATTCTCGAGATCTGACCCCCAGCGACTATTGAATGTTTGCAGACCTAAAAAAAAACGCACCAAAAACAGAGATTTGGCTCTAATGAAGAAGTGATATCGGAAGCTGAGGCGTATTTTGAGGTCAATGGCAAATCGTTCAACAAAAAGGCATCGAATTGTTAGAAAAAAGTTAGAATCAGTGTATCACCCTAGAATGAGACTTTGTTGTCTAATTTAATTAAGACGATTTTGCGTCCTTTATTTTTGTTATTGATACACTTTCTTGCTGAGCCTGAACTTCAACTTCACTAGTTTAGAATGAGACTTTGTTGTCTAAGTTATTGTTAAAATTGATACACTTTCTTGCTGAGCCTGAATTCAACTTTCACTAGTTTGTGATCCATCTCACACTCAACACTTCTTATCACACGAATGCTACACATATACCTTATATCTGATTCACAATTCAATTCAAAATTCATCATATAATCCTCTCTGAATCTTGGGTGAATAGAAGTAGCCTTATGTTTCAGCTTCAGACGAAAGAAAGTGATACTAATAGCTAAGTCAAATTCAAAGCATTGAAGTTTAGTGAAAAGCAACATCGGGGGAGTGGTCTATTGTCAGTATATACCAGACAACGAGGAAGTCTATCTTCTTTTTCTAGCGCTAGGCCTGGTCACTATTTTTGTGCCGGCGATGGAAGACCACACCTACCATCAAGTCCCCACTTTACCGCACAGATCGAAGCTGTGCTACCAATTCTGCTGAGTTAGCAAGAACTGTTATTGAACACGGAGCTTTGTGGTTCTTATGAATATTTTATGAATTGGAATTAAAGCATAGAAGGATAGAGTTGAATCTTCACAACTTTGAAGAGTTGGTGCATAAACAGAAAAATAATATATATATATATATATATATATATATATATATATATATTATATATATATATATATCAGAAGATAAATATCAGGTTAATCATAGTTACGCATTGTGATTCAGCACAAAGCGTTATGATCATATCTTTGCTACTATGCGGCTGTTCAAAAGTTCCTATGAATTAAGACTTAAAAGGGAGGCGGCTTATTATAATCTGACGGCATCCACTGAAGAGAGGTAAGAAAAAAGAAATCTTTGACACTAAACTGCATCTGATGATAGTGGGCTCCAGTTTTAGAGATCTGAGGAGAGTAGAGTACACATTCATTGCAATTACTCCCACTACCTATTCAGCATATTCTAAGACTTGCCAACAGGATGGACAAGTAAAAAAGACTTCACTTTTTTCTCTGCATTCCATATATATATATATATTATATATTATATAATATATTATTATATATAATATATATATTATATAGCAACCCCTCCGCACGAGCAGGATGCGACACAAGGTCAATTTATTAAGCAGAGTTTGTAATGACCAAGTCAGCCCTTAATTAAGAATTGAATTCATAGTTTTTCATTTTCCTAGACTGGTTACCTTGCCATGATTAAAGAGCCCAGTCTGCACTGTCTTTGCACTCCATATTAGTACTTACCAACCCCAAGCAGGATGTGACACAAGGTCAGTTTTAAGCAGATATTAACTATTGCTGGAGGAAGAATAATTGGATGTATACCTTTCCCAAGGGTATTAGCGCGATAGGAAATGCAAACAGCCTCGTCCAGGGTTTGAACATACGTGGTCATGTACATTTCATATGGCGATTATCATTACACCACAGCCACCTCAGTGCATTTCTCATATGTTGTTCAATAAAAAGTTCAAATTCTCTAAATCCCTCACTACCAAATACTCACAGTACACTAACTATTGAAACAACATCTAGAGAGTCACCAGCAGATAGAAAATATAGACCAGCAAACAGAATGTAGTATAAAATTTGTGTATTTGTACATGACACTAGGAATTCAATTATATTTGGATATTTTTGGTTTGGTTTGGTTTGGTTTGTTTTGTTTTACGGCATATCAACCTCAGTGGATCATTTAATGCCAATAAAGTTTTGAAATAAATCAATTCCTAATGGATGATACACTTTTTTTATAAATGCATTTTTCTATTTAAACCATAGATGGGTCCCTAACAGGTACTACCACTCCGGGTCAGAGTGGACTAGGGAGCAATGGTGATGAAGGGGTGCTCCACATTCCCAACGTCATTCCCAGGACATGTAGACCCTCAGTCACTGCCTTTTAGCACCCATATCATATAAAGGGGTTGGGGATTGCTATAAGAGCAATAGGGTTGGGGCAATCATATAGGTGCTAGGGCTTGACGTGACCAACCGATTGATCGGAGGGGGCCTCTCCGACCGCTCGTCTAGCCTAAGTTAGGTTCTAAGTGGAGTGTTGCAGGTCATGGACTGCTCATCCACCAAGACTCCGTCTTTAAGCATCACGGGTCGCCACCCACGGCCAACAGGTGGCCCCATTTGGGGGAATCTTGCAGAGGTGCCGTCGGTGCATTCTAACGCCCCAGCCGACAGGGCGGGTTGGATATTTGGCCAACAATGAATTATGTATCCTATTCGATACAAACTATGCACATTATATCTAAACAGTTTGTACTTATTCATTTAATACCATGCAGTGTGCACAATTTCGTTTCCAAATACCGCAAGCAAATCTTGGTTCATAAGTATTTACTTAAATTAGGCTACATAAAATACCAAAATCAGAATGCAATTGATACTCGTCAATTTTTAATGGTATCATCCATATATATATGTTTTTTTAAAGTTGGGATGTATCAAGTATCTGTAGCAATTTTAGCGTAGATACTCCTCCTTTGTCAGAGAATCTGTCAGTTATAGTTTCCCATCTACCCAAAATACCTCAATTTCTCCCTCTGATACTATTTCCCTCAATCTTGCCAACTCTTAACCTTCTATCACTGACAAATTTGTAGTGCCTAAAGCATTAGTCAGTGATCCATTGTTTGTATAGCATCATACTAGTGGGTAATTCAATGTCAAATCATCCAGATAAAAGTAAAATTATTACCCACCCCCTTCAATTTTTTCTGAAATTTTCCAGGTGGGGACTATATTAACATTAGACGATCCCCAAAATCAGACATTCCAATTACAAAAATTGGCGGAGTTATGTCAATTTTTAGCTCTCCAAATTTGGTGGGGTTGGCGGAAAATGGCGACTTTTTGTAACCTATTTTCGTCTATAAAATGAGTTCTAGAACTTCCCTACTACTGAAATATATAAAAGATATACATATATATAAATGAGAAATAGAGTAGGATTTATACAACCACAAAAATTCAAATAAAGATTGTAAAGAAATCCACTCAAGAAGTAATTATACTGTAATTTTGTATTTGAAACTCAAATACATCAAATTCTACTAGCAACCAGACTAGAAAACTCATAACCTTAGATCTAATTACTTCACGTTTCTATTTTCTGTTTTAAAGTAATAAAAATTACCTTTTAATCTACGGGACAAATAGATATATTTCTGTGAATGTTTGAGGTGATGCTAGATGATTAGTATTATCTGTGTTATTCGGACTATTGTCCTCATCTTCATTGTTATCTGTACAATGTTTCGGCCGATGTGCCCTCCGGCCGAAACGCTGTACAGATAACAATGAAGATGAGGACAATAGTCCGAATAATGCAGATAATATTAATCAAAAAGATCTGTTTTCAAAATTATTTATATTTGAAAGGATGGTTTTAAACACAAATCTTAAGAAACAACTACACAAAAATGTAAATATGAACGTATAATGACCGAGTTTCCCTAACCCCTCGGCATAGAATAACCCGACATGGTTTGTAATGTCGTTTAAATCAATCCACCTATCTATCAATATTACACGGAGTGTGACACAGTTACCTATT
Source organism: Doryteuthis pealeii (assembly GCA_023376005.1). Lineage (NCBI taxonomy): Eukaryota > Metazoa > Mollusca > Cephalopoda > Myopsida > Loliginidae > Doryteuthis > Doryteuthis pealeii. The sequence goes on from CM042152.1 coordinate 109,634,148, forward strand.
TTAAATATATAAATATATAAATATCAGGTCTCAAAAAGTATGGATGCCACATTTATCAAAAGCAATGTTGAATTTGATATCTCTCAGCCTTACGAAATAAATCGCCATGCAGCTTTTCTATCTTCCATAATAAACTCTATTCCTCTTTTCCATTTCCTCAAATTTATCTCCATAAAAATGGATGACGCTAGATTCAGATATTGATAATCTCACAGTAAAGCTTTCTAAACTCTACAGTGATCTCTTACACACATGTATGTAAGTCTTTCAGCTCACAACTGTGGCTCATCTCCCCCCCTCTCTCTCTATGTTTGTCTCTCCGTATATCTGTCTCTACCCCCCTCTCTCTCTATCTGTCTAAAAAAATAGTCCACGGAATTAATACCAAAGGCAAGCGACCGTATTAAAAGCAGAGGAGCGAGAAGCAATAAGAAGATTGAACTCAAATATATTAGGAGAAAAGAGAATAAAAATCGAAAGCCCAACACACTTTCTAGTTGATCCTGACAAAAGGCAGAGGGGAGAGAAAAAAGAGGCAGAAAAATGCATTTGAATATTTTTAATATCTTAAAAATCTATTTTTATAAACAACTGCAGGTTTTTAGGGATTTTGTTCAAAAGAGAAGAAAAATGATTTTATTTGAGGCCACTTGGCACACTTTTCTCTATTTTGAAAAAAAAAAAAGAAAAGTAACAAAAATCAATAGAGTGGAAGTCAACTTAAGATTTCACCCATCATATTTAGAGCAAATCCGTACAAATAGAGAATTTGTTAAACTTGATTATTATTATTTCTCTGATTTTTTTTAGATGAAACTTGATAATTAGTAGTATTTGGATCATGGCATAGTGGATAAAGGCGTTGGGTTAAGGCAGTTCTAAGAGGCAGTTATCTCTAGGCTGCAGATTCAATACTGGTCAGAGGCAGCAGTAACATTGAATAATAATTAACACAGATTAACATCAGTACCTCAGCTAACGAAATGGGAACAAGATACCCCCGTGGATTGAATAAAGGGTTGGGTTCTAAGTTCCGTGATGGCTCCCGATTACGACAAGAAAGTTCTCGGTTACGGAAAAATAGCTGAAGAAGGCCGGAGGGCACATCGACCGAAACATTGTACCGATGACAATAAAGATGAGGACAATAGTCCGAATAATCCAAATATTACTAATTGATCATTATCATTTCAAGTATTGTGTGATTTTTACCAAATTTCTGATGATTATCGTTTGGAGCCGACTGATAAGAATTCTAAGATCTCGAGCAGTTTTCTTATCCTCATAGACCCAACAATTCAGTGGGTGTAGGTTTTAACCACAGTGTCGAAGCAAGTATGGGGCATTCAGTGAGAAAATTCAGTAGGTGTATGAAATAAATGAGAACATTTCCTCGAATCTTCTGTTCCCTTGTTTTGGATTGGTTCTCAGCCAAGTCTGCCGATAATGATAGTCACAAATCTACACTTTCTTTTCTACAGCGTGAAAATTTGCCGGGTATACTCCTAGTACTTTCCCATAATTGTCGTTTTCATTTATCTTCCTGATGTGTTCCGCATCTGTGGCTACGTATACAATCAGGCGTGTCCCGTTTACCCTTTTTATGTATATCAAATGTTGTATTCTCGTCCGGATGGTCGGTGTGCATCTCCAAAGACCCCTGACGGGACGTATCAGTTCTATAATCTAGATTAACCGATTATCATTTTATTTCCCTGTCGGTGGGACTTAGAATAAGCTAACCGTATACTTTACTGTGAAAGTATGTTGGCGTCAGTACCAAATTTGGTGATGTTACATAGCCACATTGACATCGCTAATTGGTGTGTGTGTGAGTGAGAGTTCTTAGATAAGAGAGTTCTTCAGTGATAGAGAGAAAGATATGAGAGAGAGAGAGAGAGAGAGAGAGAGACAGACAGACAGACAGACAGACAGACAGACAGATTAGAGACTTATTTGGTGAGAAGATCTTACTTGCTTCTTGCTGATCCTTCAACCATCTCTCCCGGCTGCCATATTGTTGTTTACATATTGTTGAATTCTATACAACTTCTTAATTTAGGGCTGTTCTTCTGACTAAGGGCTGATTTGGTCATTACAATTAAATTAACAAGACATTTTTTGTTTAAAGTTTTTATTTTATCCAGCCCATGATCACCGCGCGGGGAGATGACCTCAGTCTGCCCGTCTTAACTCTCCGACGGACAGGCTAAATCTCCCAAAATTCTCATCTCTCACTCTTCCTCCCTCCCCTTCGCCACGTACCATTCCTTGTCCAATCAAAAACAATGCCACGTGTCTTTGCTGACATCATCATTCAGATTCTTTAGTTACTGATCAGGCTACTACTAAAACTTTTCCTTAACTAATCACTCATACCACCATCATGGTTCCACGTCATGACCATTGTGTCACATTACAGAAGGGTAAGACGCTCTTGCCAAAAAGGGCTGTCCTATGTATGACACTAAACTCCATCTGATGCTGAGTTATGGAGATCGGCAGAATGTTGAGTACTCCTTCATTGCCATTATTTCTAGTTTCAATCTGAGTGGTATTATATCTTAGGGTACCATCTATAGGTAAAATAGACATGTCTAAAATTATTTTGTATTTGATAGGACCGTGTGAAAGAAGTACAAAAAATCGTCAGTTAACAACCAACCGAAAATGTAAATATGAAGACGAAACCAATCACTCAATCATTATTTTACTTCTGCCAATTTTTCTCACAAAAGCCGACACAAAGGCAACTGCTCATGCAACAAACCCAAATGCCTAGTATGTAAACATCTAGAAACAGACTCCCCATTCCCAGTACCACACAACATCAAGATCCATACCTCCAGATCAACTGCAACAGCGCCAACGTTATCTAATACATCTTGTGCACTAAATGCAACGACAGCAGATACATAAGGGAGACCAAAACAACAACTTTTAGACTTAGATTTAGCAAACAAATATGAACTTATTAGAAAGTATTTCAACAAACCAGGACATTAGAGAATTTAAAATGCATCCTGATAGATCACAAGTTTCCATCAATTGAAAAGAGCAAATAAAAAGAAACTAAATGGATGGTTCATTGTGATTTCCCCTGAAGTCCAATTGACAGCAAGTATTTCTGTTCTCCATGATCTTCTCAGTATCTTAACCGATTTCAATTGTGTTGTTGCCTAGATGGTCTCATTTTCTTCGACTTTTCTGTTGCCAAACTTACTTTTCCAGGAACTTTCAGATTATTCCAAGTACTATTTATATTACTTTCATCTTCATGTTTCACAACTTATTGTTCTTCACTTTCCCATATTAAAATGCTATTATCTGTTGGAACAACGAAGTCTACTATTTGGCAACTTCTATTTTATTTTCTAAAACATGATCTACTTAGCTGGCCTGGATCGGGCAATCTGTTTGTATTGAAGTACTACTATTTTATTCGAATTTTGTCAGTTTTTTCCCGACATCTCTGTTAGTTTTTTCATTGAGGTCTATCTCGCTCTCGCTCAATATATATATATATATATATATATATATATATATATATATATATATATATATGGCAGTCAACTTGTGCACGAGTGCGACTATTTCCTGTTCTTTTTTTTATTTGCAAACAGAGGGATCTACTACTTGAATTAAACATACTTGCCTGCCAGTAGGATTAAACATAATTGAGTGCCAGTAGCATTTGACACTGTGTCCGAGTGTTTTCTCAGATGACTCACCAGCCCAGCCCTGGAGAGAAATACTCTTCTCCATAAACAACATATTGGGACGTCTCTACTTTGGATGTTGCTGGACTGAAAATCACCCTTTCTAATAGCCCGTATATTTTTGTTGTTGTTTAATTCATTTGGACTCAAATTCTTTCACAGATCAGTAAATGGTGACACTCCAGCCACGTCTTCTCCAAGTCCTTCTCCAAGTCACCCACAGCAATGGCAGCATTCTTCAGAGTGTCCTTGAGGTAGTCCCTAAACCTCAATTTGGATTTGCACTGACAAACTTTGCCAGTTGAGATTTCCCCGTAATAGTTGTTTTGGGATGCGGCAATCATTCATGCGAACTAGATGACCAGACGAACGAAGACGAAATCCAAGTATCAAATTTTCAATATTAGGCAGTTGACATCTTTCAAGTATTGTGGTGAATCGTGTTAATGACAGCCACTCTATCCCTAAAATTCTGCCAAGGCAATTCTGATGGAATCTCTCAAATGTCCTGAGATGTCCTCTTTAAACAATTCAGTTCGCTCAGGCGTACAAAAAGGGCAGTGAGTACACAGACTTGATATACATCCAGCTTGCTGGAGATCTTAATGGCACGTTGGTTCCAAACCCTCTTCTGAAGCAAACCAAAGGATCTCGTTGCATTCTGCAACATATCAAAAGCGTTTTCCTGTGATAGTGTGCTCCAAAGATAAACAAAGCGATTGACCTCTTTGAGGCGCTCACCATAGACAAAGATAGTGGGATCTACAAAGCATTTGTTCCGGGCAGTCTTTTTTTTTGTACATTTATAGTTAATCTAAATGCTGTAAAGGCTCCGAAGAGACAATCCATAAGGTTCTGCATCTCATCCTCTGTGTGTTTTACAGCTGTATAAAGCAGCTATCGTGCATGCGTGTTCATATATATATATATATATATATATATATATATATATATATATATATATATATATCATGTCACGCAATTAGCACGGATATCCATGACAATCTCTCGCCAACCTTCTCTGTCATTCATTGTCCCAGTCCAGTATCCTCGCAAAGTTGGTCAATGTAGGTCCTTGGTGGGTGGCCCACATTAGCATGTCCGTGTGTTAGCGTCCACAGGAGAACGTCGCTTATGATGTTTATATATATATATATATATATATATATGTGTGTGTGTGTGAGTGTGTATTTGAATTTTTCCACGTATGTATGCAATGTATTAGAATATATTTATGTTTTTACTCACTTTATAAGATAGATATATAGATAGATTGACGATAGGAGATATAAATGTATATTTAGATAGGATGGATTACTGAATGTCATGACCTGGTCAATAAAAACTTACATTTTTGTCAGTTATGGGATATATATATATATATATATATATATATATATATATATATATATATATATATATATATATATATCACTTAAAGATGACAAGCTTTTAGTGTAGCACAAAAAAGAAAATATTATTTGGTTATAGCGAACTCAGTGAAATGTGGATATTTATGGGAAAGTCGTATCGATTCCTAAGACAGCCAAACGTACTTCCTACTTATAAATACTATCACGCTTAAAATAAAACAAAATCTACACTCTTTATGGGTATAGTTTCCCACATCAAAGAGGTTAAATAGTATCAGACTGAAAAACGAGGTTCAATTCTGTCTTTAACTGTGTGAAACTCTTTTTTTCTCGCAAGACAATCAGCCCAGGAGCCAACACTCGCGACTCTCATTTTGAAGTGATGCTTAATGTTTAGAAATGTATTAATTCACTCATTTAATTATCACTGTTACTCGTAAATATAACTTTTATCGTTCTCTTTTCTCGTATTTCTCATTATCATTGACATATTTACTGCTCAAATTAAAGTAAGAGGAGACATGGACTTTGTTTGGTTGTTTTGTTAAATGGCATGTCAACTCTTGTGGCTTATTGAACGCTTAAAAATCCTGGTTTCCTTACACACACACACACAAAGAAATACACACGTGCGTGTGTGTACGTGCGTATGTGTGTGTGTGTGTTTTGTGTATGTGTGTGTCTGTGTATGTGTATGTAAAGAAAACAAGCGTTAAATAAGCCACAAGAGTTGACAACCCCCCCCACACACACATATATATATATATATTTATATATATATATATACCAACCCCTCCGTACAAGAAGGATGTAACACAATGTCAATTTTTAAGCGGAATCTATTTGTTCTGAATTAAGAGTTCTCCTTCTTCTAGACCGGTTATTACCAAGTTTAAAGTCTGCCATACTATTTTACCCATAGTTGGAGGGAGAATAGTTGGTTTCATACCTTTTACAAAAGTGTTAGCTCTATGTAAAATACAGATAGCGCCGTCAAAATTTTGTAATCGTGTCGCCGTGTCAATTTCCAACGAGGATAACCATCATACATTCGGCACGTACATTTTAATATATGTTTATTTGTAAAAATAATTTCCATTAACTTCACATGTATTACTAAATACCGATAGTTGACCATCAGTCACTGCCTTATAGCACCTATATGATAAAAAGCGATGGGTGTTTGGCACAAGAGTAATTTGAAGTATACTATTGGGACAATCATATAGTTGCTGAGACTTAACCCTAACCAGCCAATTGATCGGTCTGCTTTTTTCCGTACGCGCATCACGCCCAAGTATGTTTCAGAGTGGAGTGCTGCATGTTACGGGACCACTATGTAACCGGGTCACTGACCACTCAGCTACAACAATACTATCTTCAAACATTACTGGTCTCCATCTAAAGTCAACAGGTGTCCCATTGGAAGGATCTTACTCCCTTGCAGAGGTGCAGTCAGCCTATTCTAGACCCCAGCTGACATGGCGGGACAGGGATTTTGGTTTACGACAATCTTACAAGAGTATGCCTTCTTAGAAAATCAACATTTACAACCATACCTTTTACAGACATCCAAACGATGTCCTTTTTCAACCGTGCTAATGATATGCAAGTATTACATCTACCATTCAAGGAAGCGCTATGTAACGGTTATTATCGTACGAAATGAAATCGGCGACCTGAATTCAAATCCGTGACGAAGAATTTTGCATGGCGATCCGTGAAGCTTGAGTCGGGATCCTGGTAGCTGAGCAGTCCGTGACTTAAAACACTCCACTTTGACCCTTACACGAGCTAGTCAGAGAGTCCCATCTGATCACTGGCTGGCCATGTCAAGCCCTAGCAACTATATGATTTCCCCTACTATATTCTTCAAATTGATCTTATGGCAAACACACTCTCTTTTATCATATAGGTACTAGAAGACGGTGAGGCCAACCACCAGTATATATGAATAGTGTCAGCATGGGAAACACAAGTTTCCTGGTTCGCTACCGATCCTCGACAACTGAGCGTAAGAATAGCACATGGATCTGTGCGGTAAAGTGAGGAGCTGATGGTAGATGTGGCACTCCACCTCAGACGCCAAAACAATCTTCTAGCGCTAGTGAAAATGGTATAGACTTTCTCGTTGTCAGGTTAATACCGACTTTAGGTCACCCTGACTATTTTACTACTTTATTTCTTAAACAAATTATATATAAAGATCTAAATAACACACAAGGGTTGATATGCCAATAAATACTTTCGCTCTAACACACTTGGAAGAGGCATAAACCTATCTGTTCTCCACCCCATATGTTGTTAAATAGTAGCGCAGACTGGGCTCTTTAGCTTTCATACGCAAACCAGTCTAGGGGAAGGAAAACTTGATTTCCTAATGCTGAAAAAATGACCTTATGTCACATCCAACCCGTAGTGGTGAGATTACATCTACAATTCAAGATAAAAGGCTTTATTCTTTTCTCTTTCATATTCATTTGGTTTTCTATCCTTTATTTCCTATATTTATTTAATCTTCTTCTTGATTGATGCTTCTTCTCTTCTTCTCATAATTATTACTATTCTCCTTAATTATTATTCTGCGTCGCACTTCCTCTTCAGCTTCTTTTTTCAGGCTCGTATGACTTGCCGTTAATATTCGTGTAGTAGTCGAATTGTGACGACCTAATATTTAAGCAAAAGATAGGTGTCAATATAAGAAAGAATAACTTTCAGTCATAATACTAAGGATTAGAAACAACACTTGACTTCAAGAGCTAATGGTTTCGTGACTATAAATCAAGAGTCGGTCTAGACACGTGATCGACTTATATACAAGTATGTACGCAGTTTCCTGTCTTCATTATTTTTAACTCTCGATTTTCGACCTCTTTGTTTTCATGTATTCAATTTGTCCTTCTTTTATTCGTTCAGACCTATTTCATTCCTTTTTCATTCCTTTTTTCTTGTTTCATATCTCTTTCTTCTTTGCTTTCACTTTTCCCTTGCGAGTAACAGGGACTTCTTTTATGGCACTTTCCAATTTAAGAAAGTTTTTAGGTCGTCTTAATTCCCATGTCATCTCTCAGAGTGAGTTGACTGGATGGTTGCTCGGTTGGTTGGGTTTTACGGCATGTCAACCCTTGGATTATTTCAAGCCCAAAACATTTTGTTTTATTCATTATTGTTGTGTATTCAAATTTTTAGGACACTTTTAAGCCATAGATGGAACCTAAAAAGCAATACCAATTCTCAGAGTTAGTTAATTGGGAGTATAACATACAATAGACAAAAGGCTTATTATAGTTGGTGGTCTTTTATGTCATATCAAATATTATGGGTTATTTAATGCCATAGCATGTTTATTCGTATGTCATGTATAATTTGTAAGTGAACAACTTCTAGGTAACATTAATTCACACAAGTATGACAAACACATCAACATAGATATATGAAATAGGTAAAGTTATAGACAAAAAATCGTTTAAAATCGTATAAAGATAATTTTAAATATTTCGACAATAAGGATATTTAAATATTATATTCTAAAATATAAGTCTACAGCTTTCAAGAAAGACAGTATGATATCGACCTTATTATCACAATTTCATCATTTTTGCAAACTCCCTAGACCAATTGCGGACGTTTTTGACATGCATGCACAACTCACCATACACTTCTGTTAATTGGCGATGAATTTCAATCGGTTTAATGCTTTTTGCCTTCAAAACCGAATAAATATGAGAACTTCATACTTAGTGGTAGCGTCACTCGGGAGTTCCAACAGAAACGACTGCCATGCCAAGACATAGACACATGCACAATAAACACAACCGTGTTGCATATAGCGGCACAAACAGTTTCCCTGCGTCTTGGAGACCGTATTTTGGGGATTACCCTCGTATAAATTCACACAGTAAATGATTAAATTGCTTATGTCAAATTATAGTATTTTTATGAGTTCCATTCAAATTGTATCATAAAAATCAATAAGATATATACATAGTTAACTCAAAACAGATATTTGATTTTATCTGATTTCAAAGGTAGGGAGCCAGTTAAGAAAAGGTTGAAGAAAATGATGGCCATCAACTGAGAAACGACAAATTGGTCCGACTTAATTATCCTCTCATAAAGAGGCAATTGTAAACCCGCGATCAGAGGAGTTTTCAATCTAACAGTAATCCTTGATGAATAGCAAACTCATTTCCTTTCACATTCCCAAAGGTTTGAAATGGCAGTTAAATTAACTTCCGAAGCCTCGCACACTGTTAATGGACTGTAAACAAGACACTCCTTGCGGACTCCTTATGCTAATTAGTCATAGGACATTTCTTTCCAACTGATAACATGTTTTAAATATACTCATTTGAATCTATCTTTTACCTTTATGTTAAAATGAAATAGAAACCTTTATATAAAAATTGGAAAAGTGAAAGGTTTTTGTATAGGTAATTATCATTGAAGATCTCTCTCTCTCTCTCTCTCTCTCTCTCTCAATATATATATATATATAATATATATATATATATATATATATATATAATATATATATATGACTTTATTTTGAAATAACATAGAAACCTTATATAAAAATTGGAAAAGTGAAAGTGTTTTCGTATAGATAATTATAATTGAAGATCTCTCTCTCCCCCATCTCTCTCCCCCCCTCTCTCTCTCTCTCTCTCTCTCTCTCTATATATATATATATATATATATATATATAGAGAGAGAGAGAGAGAGAGAGAGAGAGTGAGAGAGAGAGAGAGAGATCTTCAATGATAATTACCTATACAAAAACCCTTTCGCTTTTCTAATTTTTATATATATATATATAATTATATATATATATATTATATATATATATATATATATATATATATATATATATATATATATATATATATATATATATATATATATATTATATTGTTTCATCTCAAAAAATGTTTAAAAATATATCTATATATTTATTAGACTTTGTTAAAATGAAATAGAAACCTTTATATAAAAATTGGAGAGTGGATATTTTATGCATTTTTCCCTCTATTCTATACATGCAATTTTTTATGCAAATCTTTTCTTGCAAATTTATTTTCATACCAATTTCTTGGTGCATTTCTTCATAATTAATGCTAGTAACATTACTGACAAATAAGCTGTGCCGCTAAAGCAGAGCTTATTTGTCTGTAATGTTTCTAGTTGTTTGGTTGTTTTTGTAAGGCTTATCAACCCTTCTGGTTTATTTAATGCAAAATCGTAATGTTTCTTGTATCAATCATCTACGTGTACAATTTGTATTCATATACCTATAAGTATTGACAAAATTAAGATATGATTTAATTATGATACCGAAACAACGCAGAAGAAGGAGAGATGAACTTGTTTATTTTAGGACATCTTTATATTATATATATATATATAATATATAATAATATATATATATATTATATATATTTGTTTGTTTGTGTGTGTGTGTGTGTGTGTGTGTGTTTATTCAATCCCTCCACATAAGGTCGGTTTTCAATGCGGAGGTAAACAGGTGGAATTCAAGAGAATGGAAAGGGTTTTTGTATAAGAAATTATCAATTGAATATCTCTCTCTCTCTCTCTCTCTCTCTTCTCTCTCTCTCTATATATATATATATATATATAGAGTATATATATATATATATATATATTATGATCAGTCCGATGATGTCAATGGGCGATAAAATAACAGTGTTGTTGACTCTATATCTTAGATATTTAGGGTGTTTACTACGCAATGATACCAACTTTTAAAAAAATACAATTTGAATTATCAATGTACGAAATTATATCACTTTTAATGAAATACCTTCCAAGATGGTTTCCAGTTCATTCTGACTTTCCAGACATCATCTAAAATCCTTAAATATTGATATAAATTTCGAATGAATATTTTATTTTTATCAGTTTCTACACTTTGGAGGGATAAAAAAATTATTGGGTTTCTTTTTTTTCAATAAAGTTTATTGCTCAGTCCTTTTCTTTTTTTTTACCGGTCCCTGAGATCAAATAGATTCCCTCTTCTCGTGGCACTTGGCATATAAAGACGAAAGATTTCGAAAATAATTACAAAGGAAGTGGTTTACCGACACTGCCGTGAGGCGAACATGAAATTACTGAAATGTGAATAGGAATGTTATGTAATGGTTATCGTCGTAGCAAAAGGACCTGGTGGATTGAAATTCAAATCCGGAGCGAGCCTCTTTGCTTTTCCCATAGCGCTAATACCCTTGGGAAAGGTAAATGGTTCCAACTATTCTTCCTCCATCTATCGGGAAAAAAACAAGTTTTCTTTAAACTTGGTATGGCAACAGGTCTAGTGGGTAGGAACCGTTAATTCGCGCCTAAAAAATTGAACCGGTGTCACAATCCGCTCTTGTTGAGGAGTTATATCCAAATACATATGAGGTAAAGTAAAGTCGTCGGGTTGCCTAAAAATCGGCATCAGCCAGACAGCGAGGGAGTCTATCCCCTTTGATAGCGCTAGATCAAGGAGATTGTTTTAGCGTCTGAGACGGGGCGCCACACCTACCATCAGCTGCTCACTTTCACACAGTTCCCTGTGTTACTCATACGGTGAGTTGGCGAGAGACGGTATCGAACCAGTAACCTTGCGTTTCCTACGCAAGTACTCTACCGACTGAAGCTAAAAGCTTAGTAAATAGATTCCACCTTAAAATCTATTAAAAGCCGGATGTTTCATTATAGCTTTAAATTTTCTCTTTTTATATTTCTAACACTTTCTGAAGAATTAGTTAAAATTGGGATTGAAAATAATGGAGTCTTTGTAGTACGGGATGGACGGACATTTGGTAAATTATAGAATATACGTATGTGTTAATGTATACATGTGTTATGGCTATTGTGAAACCAGTATAGAACTCTAAGTCCTCGTATTAATTCTTCCATTTATCATGTGAATTAACATTTAGTGGTTGGCCTCACTTTGATAAAATTAAGGCTGCAAATTACAAAGTCATGAGAAATTTAATAGACGTTTATGCGTGAGTAGACCAGACTAATCGATGTTTTTTCAGAACGCAGATTAGCTACTCTACAAAAACAAACAAGTGTAAATCCCTGGATCGTATTCGTTGCACGATGCGATCTTTTCAATAATTTTGTACCGTAAACATTAGTAAGTAGGTTAGATACATCTATATAATACCTATTTTTTTCCTGCACTCTTTTTGTCTTCTTTTCATTACTATCTATCAATGGTTCCTGTACAAGCTATCTAGCTATCTACCATCAACTGCTTTTCTTTCTATCTATCTAACTAAAACGGTCCATAATGTATATCTGTCTTAGCTGTTCATAACTATCTCATTCTATTCTTCTCTATCAAAGATTAATCTGTTCGATCAATATATCCATCTCAGTCCTTTAATATCTATCACTATATCTATCTGGTTATCTATCTATCCACACATAAGCTACCCTCATCTATATATCTATCAATCACCCTCTCACTCTATCTCTCCCTCTCTTCCTCTCTCCTCTCTCTCTTCTAAAATATATATATATATATAATATATATATATATATATATATACTTTGGTGCGGTACCAAGTTTCTTGGTACAAGGTGATTCTAGGCTGGTCCTAATTCTCTACCAGTAGTTTGTTGTAGAGTTCAGGTTCCGTATGAGAGCTCAATGTTTAATTATTGTAAACAGAGCAAATTTATTTGGGAATAAAAAGGCCTTAAATACCATGGGTATCGTGGTTATGGACCATTTACGAAGTGAAATGGTACATAACCACGAACCCATGTGTTTTAAGGCCTTTTTATTCACATATATATATATATTATATATATATATATATATATATATATTTTATTTATTATATATATATATAGTATATATATCATATATTCATTTTTAGATAGATATATAGATAGATAGAGCGACAGATATGAATAGACTGGGATAGATAAATAAAGCTATTATAGGATTATATCTAAAGCTTCATTAAAAATCACCCATGAGTCTTATATTTATGTTTTGGAAAAATGGGAATATTTAGGTGGCTGATATAGTTAATGTTAACCGGCTATCCGACTGTTCATTGTAACCATTCTAGCTGAGTGTACCATTCTAATCCTAGTAAATTAGTGCTAATTTAAGCAATCTTAATAAAGACTACTTAACTCGACGCAGTATCTACTCTCCATTTCTCCGATGGATTTCACAGTAACTGAATATCATTGTTAGAAGCATATCTACTGGTGTTAAACTCCCTTAAATGGGAATAGATCTTAGGTCGGCCCCGAAGTTCTCAAACTCAACATTTTCATTTTCTTTAGCATGTGATAATTGTCAAAGAGGGAATCTTTAATATAGCATAACAATTCTAGATTTATATCCGTGAAGTGCTCACTTCACTATTCTGGTAAAGAACAAGCGAAAGAGAAAGAGGCTTAAGATTGAAAAAGTTTTTATATTGGCCTCTTCATTGTGCCAAACTAAAGTAGATAGAATATTATATTTCAAGTAATTCCATTTTACAGACCAGAGAAAGACAAATAATATCTTTGATGCTACGAAAGTCTACATATATACACTTCATTTAAAAACACACACATATGTATGTAAGTTTGTATAAATTAAATACATATATAAACATTATATATATATATATATATATATATATATATATATATATATATATAGTTATAATATATAATTATTGATAACTTAGTTGCTATTTTTGTAAAGAAAATACTGCTTAATATCATTAATAGGGCATCCGTATTTAAGGGTAGATTAGAAACGTCTCCCTTAATCCGTGACAAAGAAAAAAGCCTCCCCCCATTTCTACAAGTATAATATATATATATATATATAAGATATATATATATATATGTATGTATGTGTGTGTGTGGTGTGTGTGTGTGTGGTGTGTGTGGAAAAACAACAGTTTAGAAAAAATCCGAGAAATGTGAAAAATATAAATGGAAAAGATAGATAAACAACCGCAACCAAGTAATTCAATAATTTTTTTCATCTTAATTTATTGAAGGCTTAATCCGAATACTGATGAATATTTTGGATACATAAAGCCGAAATAGTAATTGAATTAATTGTTTTTTCTTCTTTATCTTCCTTTTTTATTTACATGTTTCACACACACCACACACAACACACACACACACACTCACGCGAACACGCACACACACACACACACACACACCACGCGAACACACACACACCACACACACACACACACTCACGCGAACACGCACACAGTACACACACACACACACACACACTCAACGCGAACACACACCACACACACACACACACACACACACACACCACACACACAGAAGAACAATGGATATAAAATCCCGACAATATAATTAGGTATGAAATTTTTTGAAAAAAAAAGGTCAAAGATTGACTTACAGAATGCCAACGCTAAAGCGTTTCGGTTTTAGTCAAACCATCAATGGGCTCAACTTGGTTAATAATTATAAATCTTGTGAAGAGAAATTGGTAGAAAATAGCAAAAGTTTGTCACTGTTGGTTTATGATGTTAAAAAGTATCAACTCGGCAACTGAATTGCAAGAAAATGTAAAACCGAAAAGTCACGCGATATATATCGTTCCCATTCAATTAGTTGAAGACGAACACATCGATCCCAGAAATCGTTGACTTTGGAAAGAAATCTGAAAATTGTAACGTTAAAATGAAAATAGAAAAGTTTAAAGCAAAAGTTTAAAATATTAAAGTTCTAGAAGAAGGAAAACTCTGATTCATTACTTGTTGAAACTTCGCTAAAATTGACCTTGTTTTGCTCCAGGTCGGTAGCAGAGGGGTTTGCGGTAATAATAATTATATTATATATATATATATATATATATATATATATATATATAAGAAGAGTAAAAAACTGCACAATTCCCAAAGATTCTATTTCTGAATTATATACATAAACTAAACAACAACATCTGTTATGTACTGTTAAAAATATATAGATATAGACACATCTGTTTTAACTTATTATGTTTGGTCTGGTTTCTTTGTTTAATGGCATATCAACCTTCGGTTTTGATGCCACAGTCCCCTCTTGTAGAAGAACAGTGGGGTAGTTGGGGTACAAGGGATTATACCCTTTCAATGTTATTACCCACAAGTGAACGTAACCTAATAAATGGGACTTGAGTTCGAACTCGTTTACTACGAATTCCACAGTCCAGCACTTTCAACACTATACCATGCAGAATTTCAATATCATTTCTTAGGTTAATATCTTACATAATACCAAGCTAATTTTAATTAATCTGTTTCAGTGATTATTAGAGAAGCAGGTTATAAATCCCGTTGTACCAGCCAACTATCCTCTTGTTCTTCTACACAGAGGGATGTGGCATCAAAACGAAGGTTGTATGCCATTAAACAACGAACAGACCAAACATAATAATAAAACAGATGTTTAATATTCTATATATTTTGTATAACAGACTATACAGATGTTGTTGTTATTTATGTATATATTCAGAGGAGAGAGAGGAATTGCAGTTTTTTACCTCTTTCTTTATATATATATATATTATATATATATATATATATAAGTATATATATATTAGTACGCAAACCCCTCTGTACAACACTGGATGCAAAACAAGGTCAATTTTTAAGCGGAAGTTTAACAAGTATTGAATAGAGTTTTTTCTTCTTCTTAGACTTTTAACTATTTTTAACTTTTTGTTAAACTTTCTATTTTCATTTTTAACGTTACAATTTTTCAGATTTTCCTTCCAAAGTCAACGATTTCTGGGATCGATGTTTCGTCCTTCAACTAATTGAATGGGAACGAAATATATCGCGTGGACTTTTCGGTTTACATTTTCTTGTAAATTCATTGCCTGAGTTGGATACTTTTAACATCATAGAACAACAGTGACAAACTTTTGCTATTTTCTACCAATTTTCTTCACATGATTTATAATTATTACCAAGTTGAGCCCATTGATGGTTTTGACTAAAACGAAACGCTTTAGCGTGGCATTCTGTAATAATCTTTTTGACCTTTTTTTCAAAAATTTCATACTAATTTATATTGTCGGATTTTATATTCCATTGTCTTCTGGTGTGTGATGGTGTGTTGTGTGTGTGTTGTGTGTGTGTGTGTGTGTTCGCGTGAGTGTGTGTGTGTGTGTGGTGTGTGGCGTGTCGCTGAGTGTGTGTGTGTGTGTGTGTGTGTTGTGTGTTCGCGTGAGTGTGTGTGTGTGTGTGTGTTGCGTGTTCGCGTGGAGTGTGTGTGTGTGTGTGTGGTGTGTGTGTGTGTGGAAACATGTAAATAAAAAAGGAAGAATAAAGAAGAAAAACAAATTAAATTCAATTACTATTTCGGCTTTTATTATCAAAATATTTCATCAGTATTCGGGATTAACCTTTCAATAAAGTTAAATGAAAAAATTAATTGAATTATTCTTGGTTGCTTTGTTTTATCTATCTTTTCCAATTTATATTTTTCCACATTCTTCGGAATTTTTTCTAAACTGTTGTTTTTCCCCACACACACACACACACACACACCCCACACACACATACATACATATATACTATATATAGTACTATAATATATATATATATAATACTTTGGTAGAAATGGGGGGAGGTCTTTTTTCTTTGTCACGGATTTAAGGAGACGTTTCTAGACTACCTTAAATACCGGATGCCCTATTATATTATATAAGGCAGTATTTTTCTTTACAGAATACAAACTAAGTTATCAATATATATATATAAATATATATTATATATATAATGATATATAATATAATATATATATATATAATGTTTATATATGTATTAATATTATAGCAACTTACAATGACATATGTGTGTGTTTTTAATGAAGTGTATATATGTAGAACTTTCGTACATCAAAGATATTATTTGTCTTCTCTTGGTCTGTAATGGGAAT
Organism: Doryteuthis pealeii; assembly: GCA_023376005.1. Taxonomy (NCBI): domain Eukaryota; kingdom Metazoa; phylum Mollusca; class Cephalopoda; order Myopsida; family Loliginidae; genus Doryteuthis; species Doryteuthis pealeii. Next base: position 109,651,192 of record CM042152.1, read on the forward strand.
TACTTGAATGTAAATATTCTTATCTAAAAACTTTAGTTTGGCACATGAAAAGAGGCAATATAAAAACTTTTTCAATCTTAAGCCTCTGTTCTCTTTCGCTTGTTCTTTATCCAGAATAGTTGAAGTGAGCACTTCACGATATAAATCTAGAATTGTTAGCCATATTAAAAGAATTCCCTCTTTGACAAATTATCGATGCTAAAGAAATAGAAAATGTTGAGTTTGAGCTTCGGGGCCGACCTAGATCTATTCCCATTTAAGGAGTTTACAAGTAGATTCGTGCTTCTACACAATGATATTCAGTTAACTGCTGACTCATCGAGAAATGGAGAGTAGATACTGCGGTCAGTAAGTAGTTCTTTTATTAAGATTGCTTAATTGCCATACTAGTAGATGGTACACTCGCTAGAATGGTTACAATGAACAGTTGGGATAGCCGGTTAACCATTTAAACTATATCACCCACCTAATATTCCCAATTTTTCCAAACATAAATATAAGACTCATTGGGTGATTTTTAATGAAGCTTTAGATATAATCCTATAATGCTTTATTTTTATCTTATCCCAGTCTATCATATCTGTTGTCTCTATCTAATCTATATATCTATCTAAAAATGAATATATATATATATATGATATATATTATATATATAATATTATATATATATATATATATATATATATAATATATAAGTTTGTGAATAAAAAGGCCCTTAAACACCATGGGTATCGTGGTATATGTACCATTTCCACTCGGTAAAATGGTCCATAACCACGATTACCATGATTTAGGCCTTTTATTCCCAAATAAATTTGCTCTGTTTCAATAGATTAAACATTGAGCTCTCATACGGACTGGAATCTACAACAAACTACTGGATAGAGAATTTGAGGACCAGCCTAGAATCACCTTGTACCAAAAACTTGGTACCGACCAAAGGTATTATATATATATTATATATATATATATATATATATATAGGAGAGAGAAGAGAAGAGAGAGAAGAGAGGAGACGATAGAGTGAGAGGGTGATTGATAGATTATATAGATGAGGGTAGCTTATGTGTGGATAGATAGATAACCAGATAGGATATAGTGGATAGATATTAAAAGGACTGAAGATGGATATATTGACCGGAACAGATTAATCTTGATAGGAAGAAATAGAATAAGAGATAGTTATGAACAGGCTAAGACAGTGAACATATGGACCGTTTGTAGTTAGATAGATAGGAAAGAAAAAGCAGTTTGATTAGGTAGTAGCAGATAGCTTTGTATCAGGAACCATTGGTAGATAGTAAATGAAAAGAAACAAGAGTGCAGGAAAAAATAGGTATTCATATAGATGTATCTAACTGTACTTACTAATGTTTTACGGTACATAATTATTGAAAAGAATCGCGTGCCGACGATCCAGGGATTTAACACTTGTTTTTTGGTAGAGTAGCTAATCTGCGTTTCATAAAAACATCGATTTAGTCTGGGTCACTCACGCATAAACGTTATTTAATTTCTCATGACTTGTAATTTGCAGCCTTAATTTTATCAAAAGTGAGGCCAACCACTATAATGTTAATGTCAACATGATAAAGATAGGAAGAATTAATTACGAGGACTTAGAGTTCTATACTGTTCACAATAGCCATAATACACCATGTATACATTCACACATCGTATAATTCTATAATTTACCAAATGTCCGTCCGATCCGTACTACAAAGACTCCATTATTTTCAATCCAATTTAACTAATTCTTCAGAAAGTGTTAGAAATAAAAGAAGAAAATTAAAGGCTGATAATGAACATCCGGCTTTTTAATAGATTTTTAGGTGAATCTATCTTACTAAGCTTTTAGCTCAGTCGGTAAAGTACTTGCGTAGGAAACGCAAGTTACTAGGTTCGATACCCGTCCTCTCGCCAACTCACCGTATGAGTAACACAGGGAATCGTGTGTGGGAGTGAGCAGCTGATGGGTAAAAAAAAAGGGTGGGGGTGGCGCCCCGTCTCAGACGCTATAAAACAATCTCCTTGATCTTAGCGCTATCAGGGATGAGAACTCCCTCGCTGTCTGGCTGATGCCGATTTAGGGCAACCCCGACGACTTTACTTTACTTTATAATGTTTTGTATAACCTCCTCAACAAGAGCGGGATGTGACACAGGCTTCATTTTTAGGCGGATAGACGGGTTTCCTACCCATAGACTGTTGCATAACCAAGTGTAAAGAAACTTGTCTTTTCCCGATAGAAGGAGAAGAATAGTTTGGCATACCTTTCCCCAAGGGTAAATGCGCTATGCGGAAAAGCAAAGAGGCTCGCTCCGGAGTTGAATTCAATCCACCAGTCCTTTTGCTCGACGATAACCATTACATAACAATTTCCTTTTCACCAATTTCAGTAATTTCATGTTCGCCTCACGGCTAAGTGGTCCGGTAAACCATTCCTTTGTAATTATTTTCGAAATTTTCGTCTTTATAGTGCCAGTGCAACGAGAAGAGGGAATCTATTTGAGTCTCAGGGACCGGTTAAAAAAAAAAAAAGGACTGACAATAAACTTTTATTGAAAAAAAAGAACCCAATAATTTTTTTTATCCCTCCAAGTGTAAGGAAACTGATAAAAATAAAAATATTCATATCGAAAATTTATATCAATATTAAGGATTTTAGATGATGTCTGGGAAAAGTCAGAATGAATGGAACCACTTGGAAGGTATTTAATTAAAAGTGATATAATTTCGTACATTGATATTCAAATGTGTATTTTTTAAAAGTTTGGTATATTGCGTAGTAAACACCCTAAATATCTAAGATTATAGAGTCAACAAACACTGTTATTTATCCGCCCAGAATCATCGGACTGATCATATATATATATATATATATATAATATATATATATATATATTATTATAGAGAGAGAGAGAGAGAGAGAGAGAGAGGAGAGAGAGATCTCTCAATGATAATTTCTTTACAAAAACCCTTTCATTCTCTGAATTCAACCTGTTTACCTCCGCATTGAAAACCGACCTTATGTGGGAGGATTGAATAAACACACACACACACAACACACACACAAACAGAACAATATATAGTATCTATATATATATATAATATATATATATATAATATATATTATATATATATAAAGATGTCTAAAATAACAAGTTCATCTCTCCTTCTTCTGCGTTTGTTTCGGTATCATAATTAAATCATATCTAATTTTGTCAATACTTATGGGTATATGAATAACCATTGTACACGTAATGATTGATAAAGAAACATACGAATTTTGGCATTAAATAAACCAGAAGGGTTGATAAGCCTTACAAAAACACACCAAACACCGTAGAAACATTACATGACAAATAGCTCTGCTTTAGCGGCACAGCTTATTATGTCAGTAATGTTACTAGCATTAATTATGGAAAAGACATTGACAAGAAATTGGTATGTAAAAAATTTAAATTTGCAAGAAACGAGTTGCATTAAAAATTGGCATGTTATGAGAATTAGAGGAAAAATGCATAAAATATCACCTCTTCCAATTTTTATATAAAGGTTCATTTCATTTACCATAAGTCGTAAATAAATATATAGATATATATTCTTAACATTTTTTGAGATGAAACAAATATATAATATATTATAGTTGTATTAGGTATATATAATTATATATATATATATAGATATATAAGGTGGTACATATATATATGTATATAATATATATATATATAATATATAATTTATTATATATATATAAAAATTTTTTTTTTAGAAAAGCGAAAGGGTTTTGTATAGGTAATTACATTGAAGATCTCTCTCTCTCCTATCCTCACGTCTCTTCTCTTCTCTCTTCTCTCTCTATATATATTATATATATTATATATATATAGAGAGAGGAGGAGCAAGAGAGAGAGAGAGGGGGGAGAGAGATGGGGAGAGAGAAGATCTTCATTATAATTATCTATACGAAAACACTTTCACTTTTCCAATTTTTATCATAAGGGTTTCTATGTTTATTTCAAAAATAAGAGGTATATATATAATAGTATATTAATATAGTAGTATATAATATATATCATATATATATATGATATTGAGAGAGAAGAGGAAGAGAGAGAGAGAGAGATCTTCAAAGTGATAATTACCTATCAAACGTTTCACTTTCCAATTTTTATATAAGGGTTTCTAATTTCATTTTAAACATAAAGGTAAAAGATAGATTCCAAATGATATATTTAAAAACATGTTATCAAGTTGGAAAGAAATGTCCTATGACTAGATTAGCAATAAGGAGTCCGCAAGAGTGGTCTGTGTTTACAGTCGCCATAACAGTGTGCGAGGCTTTCGAAAGTAAATTAACTGCCATTTCCATAACCTTTGGGAATGGTGGAAAGGAAATGAGTTTGCTATTCCATCAAGGATTACTGTTAGATTGAAACTCCTCTGATCGCGGTGTTTACATATTGTGCCTCTTTATGGAGAGTGATAATTAAGTGGCCAATGTTTGTCGTTTCTCAGTTGATGGCCAATCATTTTCTTCAAACCTTTTTCTTACTGGGTGGAGGAGTTTCTGTGCGATGGGAATGGTCCATTTGCCTGGACTGCTTGGGGCACGATGTTTAGGACAGCCTCTCTTCCCCTACCTTTGAAATCAGAATAAACAGTATCAAATACGTCTGTCTTTGAGTTAACTATGTATATATCTTATTGATTTTTATGATACAATTGAATGGAACTCATAAAATACTATAATTTGACACTAAGCAATTTAATGCATTTTACTGTGGTGAATTTAATACGAGGGGTAATCCCCAAAATACGGTCTCCAAGACGCAGGGAACTGTTGTGTGCCCGCTATATGCAACACGGTTGTGTTTATTGTGCATGTGTCTATGTCTTGGCATGGCAGTCGTTTCTGTTGGAACTCCCGAGTGACGCTACCACTAAGTATGAAGTTCTCATATTTATTCGGTTTTGAAGGCAAAAAGCATTAAACCGATTGAAATTCATCGCCAATTAACAGAAGTGTATGGTGAGTTGTGCATGCATGTCAAAAACGTCCGCAATTGGTCTAGGGAGTTTGCAAAAATGATGAAATTGTGATAATAAGGTCGATATCATACTGTCTTTCTTGAAAGCTGTAGACTTATATTTTAGAATATAATATTTAAATATCCTTATTGTCGAAATATTTAAAATTATCTTTATACGTTTTAAACGATTTTTTGTCTATACTTTACCTATTTCATATATCTATGTTGATGTGTTTGTCATACTTGTGTGAATTAATGTTACCTAGAAGTTGTTCACTTACAAATTATACATGACATACGAATAAACATGCACTGGATTAAATACCTCATAATATTTGATATGAACATAAAAGCACGCAGCCAAGCTATATAACCTTTTTCTATTGTATGTTATACCTCCAATTAACTAACTCTGAGAAATTGGTATTGCTTTTAGTTCCATCTATGGCTTTAAAAGTGTCCTAAATTTGAATACAACAAGCAAAATAATAGAATAAACACAAAAGTGTTTTGCGCTTGAACAAATAATCCAAGGGTTGACATGCCGTAAAAATCCGCACCAAACCGAGCAACCATGCCAGTCGACTCACTGCTGAGAGATGACATGGAATTAAGACGACCTAAAAACTTTCTATATTGGTAAAAGTGCCATAAAAAGAATCCCTTTACTCGCAAGGGGAAAAGTGGAATAGCAAAGAAGAAAGAGATATGAAAGCAAGAAAAAAGGAATGAAAAAGGAATGAAATGGTTTCTGAACGAATAAAAGGACAAATTGAAATAACAATGAAAAACAAAGAGGGTGGCGACAAATCGATGAGTATAAAATACAGTTTGAAGACAGGGAAAACTGCGTACATAACTTGTATATAAAGTCGCAGTCACGTGTCTAGAGCCGACTCTTGATTATAAGTCACGAAACCATTAGCTTCTTGAAGCTCAAGTGTTTTTCTAATCCTTTAGTATTATGACTGAAAGTTATTTCTTTCTTATATTGACACCCATATCTTTTGCGCCCTTAAATATACAGTCGTCACAATTTGCGACTACTACAGAAATAACGGCAAGCAAACGCAGCTCGAAAAAATGAAGCTAAGAGGAAGTGGCGACGCAGAATAATAATATAGGAGAATAGTGAATATATGAGATAGAAGAAGAAGCATCAAATCAAGAAGAAAGGATTAATAAATAGTAGGAAGATAAAAGGATAGAAACCAATCGAATATGAAAGAGAAAAGAATAAAGTCCTTTATCTTGAATTGTAGATGTTAATCTTCACGCATAGGGTTGGATGGGGTGAGCATGAATGTTGAGTGTTTCAGCCCATTAGGGAAAGTCAAAGTTTTCCTTGTGGTGTGCCTAGACTGGGTTTGCGGTATGAAACTAAAGAGCCCCAGTCTGCGCTAGAGCTGATTTAACAACATATGCGGTGGAGAACAGATAGGTTTATGCCTCTTCCAAGTGTGTTAGAGCGAAGTATTTATTGGCATATCGAAACCCTTGGTAGTGGTTTATTTAAGATCTTTATATAGTAATTTGTTTAAAGAAAATAAAGTAAGTTAAGAAATAGTCAGAGGTGGAACTAAAGTCGGTATTGAACACTGACAACGAGAAAGTCTATACCTAGTGTCTTCACTAGCGCGTAATCGAAGAGTGAGGTTTTGGATGGTCTGTAGGTGGAGTGCCACATCTACCAGGTCAGCTCCTTCACTTTAAACCGCGCACAGATCATGGTGGTTGCTCACTTCTTCACGCTCAGTTGTCGAGGATCGGTTAGTCGGAACGCAGGTAAACTTGGTGTTTCCCATGCTGACATGATCAGTCATATATAACTGGTGGTTTAGCTCTCACCGTCTTCTAAGTACCTATATGATCAAGAGAGTGTGTTTGCACAATAGGGTGGAAGATCAATTTGAGAAATATCAGTATGTGCGGAAATCATATAGTTTGCCTATGGGTTGCTTGAAAATGGGCGCAAAGCGCAGTTCAAGCTCAGATGGGACTGCGCTCTGACTATGCCATCGGGATAGGTAAGGGTCAAAGTGGAGTGATCTTTAGTCGAGCGGGACTGCTCAGCTACCCAGGATCCTCCGCGACTCAAGCGTTACAGGTATCGCCATGCAAAATTCTTCGTCACGGGATTTAGTTCGGTCGCCGCGATTTCATTTCGTAGCGAAATATATTCAACCGTTACATTAGACGCGTTCCTTGAGATGGTAAAATGTAATAGATGCTTGCATAGTCAATTAGCAGGTTGATAAAGGACTCGTTTGAGATGTTCTGTTGAAATGGTATGGTTTGTTATGTATGATTTATCTAAGAAGGGCATAAACTCTTTGAGTCAGATGTCGTAAGCCAAAATCCCTGTCCCGCATGTCCAGCTGGGGTTAGTAATAAGGGCTGAGCTGGCACCTCTGCAAGGGATTAAGATCCTTCCAATGGAGCCACCTGGTTGACTTTAGATGGTAACCAGTAAGGTGTTGTGAAGGCATAGTATGGTAGCTGTGTGCTGAGTGTCGATGACGCTCGTTTACAATAGTGGTCCCGTGTAAGACAGTGCAGTCAGCTCTCCCACTCTGAAACATACTTGGTGGGCGATGAGATGCTGCGTTCAGGAAAGGCAAGAACGCGATACAATTTGGCTGGTTAGGTGTTTAAGGTCTCAGCAACTATAGGTGATTGTCCCAATAGTATACTTCAAATTACTTCTTGGTGTCAGGATGTACCCATCGCTATAATTATCATATAGGTGCTTATAAGGCAGTGACTGAGGTCACTATGCGGTATTGTTAGTAATACAGTATGTGAACGATGTAAATGAAGATTATTGTTGTCATAAACATAAGTACGTTAAAATGTACGTTGCCGAATGTATGATGGTTATCCTCGTTGGGAATTGAACACGGCGACCACGATTATCAAAATTTTGACTGAGCGCTATCTGTTGTTACATAGAGCTAAACACTTTTGTAAAAGGTATGAAAACCAATAGTTCTCGCCCTCCACTATGGGTAAATAGTATGGGCAACTTTAAACGTTGGTAATACACCGTCTAGAAGGAAGGGAGAACTCTGTAAGTTGCAGAACAAATAGATTCCGCTTAAAAATGACATTGTGTTACAGGTCCTTACTTGTACGGAGGGGTTGGTATCTGTATTATAGGAGTAAATAATATATATATAGTATGTGGTGGTGGTGGGGGGGGGTTGTCGACTCTTGTGGCTTATTTAACGCTGTTTTCTTAACATACACGAGACACAGGACACTACAAGTACAACAGCTTTATAATCAAACACATGTTCCATCTATCATCATCTTATCTGTATCTATTTATTCTATTTTCTTATCTTGTATTCTGTTGTGGTATGTGATAGATCCAGTGATTTTATTTAGCGTTTCAAATTAATGCCACGATGAGTTGTATTCCATGCTCCATTTTTAATCAAAATCAAACCATATCAATAGTCATGTTCTCCTCTTACTTTTAATTTGAGGCAGATTATTATTTGTCAATGATAATAGAAATAGCGAGAATTAGAGAACGATAAAAGTTATTATTTACGGCGAGTAACAGTGATAATTAAATAGTGAAGTTAATACATTCTAAACATTTTAAGCAATACTTCAAATGTGGACGGGGTCAGGTGCGCGAGTTGTTGTGCTCGCTGGCTGATTTGTCTTTGTCGAGAAAAAATGAGTTTTTCAATCATCATGTTTAAAGACAGATATTGATACCTCTGCTTTTCAGTTCTTAATCTATTGTACCTTCGTTGGTATGTTTGTGATATTATCTTAATTAATTTCCCTTATTTAAAGAGTGTTAGATTTTGTTTTATTTTTATAGTCGTTGATTAGTATTTTTATAAGTATATGTGATATGTACGATTTTGTGTCTGATTCAGGTGAATCGTTTTAGTTTCGACTTTCTTTCATTTATTATTTTTATTTCTCTTACATTCCTTTTGAGTTTCGTCTTATTATATTGCAAGTATATATTTTTATTTATTTTCTCTTGTGTTCTTATTCTATATATATGCTGTCATCTAATGTTGATATGTTATTATTTATTTTTTTTATTTGTTATATTATTTATTCTATTTTTATTTATTTATATTATATTTTATTTATTTTTTAGATTTATTATTATATTTTTATTGTTTTATTTATTTTTGTTAGGTTATTTTATTTATTATTTATTTTTTTTTTTTTATATTCTTTCCTATATTGTATCTATTTAATATGTTAAGTTGTTATTGATCCTAGCTGTCATGTATTTATCTATAATTCATGCGCTTATCTAATGATTTATCATTTTTATATTTCTCTATTCGTTCAATTCTATCTCTATATTCTTACTTATTGTTCTATGTAGTGTAAGTTGTAGGTGTATATATACATAGATATATATTGTTGTTTGTTCGTTAATTACTATGTTATTTGTCTTATATCATGTATTTGGTTGTCGTGATGTAAATTTCTTATTTTTTTATATATCTAGTTTTTTTTTAGACACCTATCAGCATAATCTCCAGAGCACAACACATAAAGCAGATATATATATTTATTGATAGTGATATATATAAGACAGCATAAGGCTGACCGTTCTCCTGTGGACATGCTAACACAACTCGGACGATATTGCTTAATGTAGGGCCACCCACGCTAATGGACCTAGCATTGACCATCTTTGCGAGGAATACCTGGAAGCTGGACAAATGACATGGACAGAGAGGTTTGGGCGAGAGATTTGTCATGGATATTCCGTGCTAATTGCGTGACATTGATATAATAGTATAATATATGATATATATATATATATATATATTATAATTAATATTAATATATTGAAACACGCAATGCAGACGATAGCGGCTATTTTATAGCAGCTGTAAAGACACACGAGAGGAATGAGAATGCAGCAACCTTATGGATTTGTCTCTTCCCGGCAGCCTTTACAGCCATGTAGAATTAGATGCTTATATTAAATGTACAAAAAATATAAGGACTTCCGCGGAAAATGCTTTGTAGATCCACTATCTCTTTTGTCTATGGTGAAGACGCTCTCTCAAAGAGGTCATATTATACGCGTTGTTTTTATTCTACTGGAGAGCACGATGCTGATTCACATTGAGGGATTGTAGATTCGGTGTGCTCTTCTGTTGGCGATGTGAGGTGTTGTCGTTGCGTGAATTTGCATTGACGGAGAGGAGTGCTAGGTTGGTGTTTTGTCTGTGCATAGTAGGGGGATTTGGAATCCTCGAACTGGGCCAGTTAGATGTGTATCTGCCAGCAAATTGCTGGGTGTATAGTCATTAGTGGATCTCTGTTGTGTTGACGGCGCTACTGCCGTCTTTGTTGATACTGTCGCCTGAAGTGCGAGACTGAGATTGTTTAAGAAGGACTATCACGAGGACATTTGAAAGATGCCATGATGAATTCGCCTTGTGCAGAGAATTTTAGGATAGAGTGCCTGTGCATTAACGACGATTGTCACCAAGTCTATTGTAAGTATGTCACTGACTTAATTCATTGAAAATTGATACTTGGATTTCGCCTTCGTTCGTCTGTCATCTAGTTCGCATGATATGATTGCCGCACAAAACAGCTTATTAACGGGGGAAATCTCACTGGCATTAAGTTTTGTTCAGTTGGCAATATACCAAATTGAGGTTTTAGGGACTTACTCAAGGGAACATCTCTGAAGAATGCTGCCCAGATTGCTGTGGGGTGACTTGTGGAGAAGGACTGTGGATGAAGACGTGCTGGAGTGTCCACCATTTACTGATCCTGTGAAAGAATTTGAGTCCAAATGAATTAAAACAACAACAAAAAATAGCGGGGCTATTAGGAAAGGGTGATTTTTCAGTCCAGCAAATCCAAAGTAGAGACTCCCAATATGTTGTTTATGTGCGAGAAGAGTATTTCTCATTTCACAGGGCTGGGCTGGGTGAGTTCATCTGAGAAAACACTCGACACAAGTGTTTCAAATGCTCACTTGGGCGAGCTCAATTAAAAATGTTTAATCCTACTGCGAGGCGAAGTATGTTTAATTCAAGTACGTGAGCTTCCCATACGTTTGCAAATAAAAAAAGAACAGGAAATAGTTCCGCACATCGTGCACAAGTTGAACTGCCAAACTATATATATTAGTATATTATATATATATATATTATGATATCGTTATGTATAGTATATAATCTTGAGATCGAGATGCGAGATAAGATCTTGCAATGAGAAAATACTACAGAGATTCGGGTAAAAGAAACTAACAAAATTCGAATACATAGTAGGTACTTTCAATACAAACAGAGTTGCCCGATCACAGCCGAGCTTAAGTAGTCATGGTTTTAGAAAATAAATACGAAAGGTTGCCAAGATAGTAAGATCTTCGGTTGTTTCAACAGTAATAGCGATTTTTAAATATGGTGGACTGTGTAGTGAAAAACATTAAGTTGTGAAACAATTGAAGAGAAGTGAATATAATTATGTAGCTGGGATATGTCCTGACATTCCTGGAAAATAAGTTTGGGCAACAGAAAAGTCGGAAGAAAATGAGACATCTAGGCACAACACAATTGAAATCGTTAACGATACTGAGAGAAGGATCATGGAGACCAGGATGAATACTTGCTGTCAATTGGACTTCAGGGAAAGTCACACATGAACCATGCTCATTAGGTTTTTCTTTTTATAGTTGCTTCTTTTTCAATTGATGGAAGACTTGTGGAATCTATCAGGATGCTGATTTTTAAATTCGTCTAATGTCCTGTTTTTGTTGAATAGCTTTCTAATAAGTTTCATATTTTGTTTGCTAATCTAAGTATAATAAGTTGGTTGTTTGGTCTCCCTTTATGTATCTGCTGTCGTTGCAATTTTAGCTGCACAAGATGTTAGTTAGATATACGTTTGGCGCTTGTTTGCAAGGTTTGACTTGGAGTAATGCGCGTCTTGATGTTGTGTGGACTGGGGAATGGGGAGTTATCGTTTCGTAGATGTTTCATACTAAGGACATTCTGGGTTGTTGCAATGAGCAAGAGCTTGCCTTTGTGTGTCGGCTTTTTGTGTGAGAACATAGTTTGGCAGGTAAGTAAAAATAACTGATTGAGTCGATTTGATTTCGTCTTCAAGTTGTAACATTTTCGGTTGGTTTTTAACTGACGATTTTTTGTACTTCTTTCACAGCGGTCCTATCAAAAATACAAATAATGTTTAGACATGTCATGTTAACCTATAGATGGTACCCTAAGATATAGATGACTTACTTCAGATTGAAACTAGAAATTATGGCAGAAGGAGTACTCAACGATTTCTGCGATCTCCATATACTCAGCATCGAAGTATGGAGTTTAGGTCATACATACGGACAGCCCCCTTATTTGGCAAGAGCGTCTTTTACCCTTCTGTAATGTGAACACAGATGGTCATGACGGTGAAACCATGATTTGGTGGTATGAGTGGATTAGTTAAGGAAAAGTTTTAAAAGTAGTAGCCTGATCAGTAAACTAAAGTGAATCTGAATGATATGTCAGCAAAAAGAAACAACGTGGCATGTTTTTGATTGGACAAAGAAATGCGTACGTGGCGAGGGAGGGGAGAAGAGTCGAGGCAGATGAGATATATTCTGGGAAGTTTAGCCTGTCCGTCCGAGAGTTCAGCGGGCAGACCTGGGTCATTCTCCCCGCGCCCGGTGATCATGTGGGCTGGATAAACCATAAAACTTGAACGAAAAAGATGTCTTGTTAGATTGTAATTGTAATTGTGAGACCAGAGTCAGCCCTTAGTCAGAAAGAACAGCCCTAAATTAGAAGAAGTTGTAATAGAAATTCAACAATATGTAAACAACAATATGGCAGCCGGGGAGAGATGGTGTGAAGGAATCTAGCAATGAAGCAAGTAAGAATCTTCTCACCAGAATAAGTCTCGTATCCTGTCTGTCTGTGCGTGTCATGTCTGTCTGTCTGTCTCTCTCTCTCTCTCTCGTCTCGTCTCTCATAGTCTTTCTCTCTAGTCACTAATGACTCTCGGTTTAATTCTAAGACTCTCACTCACACACAGCAACTGTGCCAATAGCGATGTCCATCGTGGATCTATGTAACATTCACCGTGGGAATTGGTACTTGACGCCAACATAGCTTTCATAGGTAAGAGTTGAGCGGTTAGCTTATTCCTTATCCCACTCGCGAGGACAGGGAAATAAAATGATAATACGGTTTATCTAGATTATAGAACTGATACGTGCCCGTCAGGGTCTTTGACGGATGTCACACCGACCATTCCGGACGAGAATACAGACATATTGATATAGCATAAAAGGGTAATCGGGCACGCTGATTGTATAACGTTAGCCCAAGAGTCGGAACACATCTAGGAAGATAAAGTGAATAACGACAATTATGGGAAAGTACTAGAGTATACCCGGCAAATGTTTCACGCTGTAGAAGTAAATGTGAGATTTTGTACTATCAGAGAGGTGAGAACCAATGTCCAAAGCAAGGTTAACAGAAGATTCGAGGAAATGTTCTCAGCTTGAATTTCATACCACCTACTGAACTTTTCTTCACTGAATGCCATTATCTTGCTTCGACACTGTGGTTAAAAGCCTACACCCCACTGAATTGTTGGGCTCTATGGAGGATAAAGAAAACTGCTCAAGATCTTGACACTTCTTATCAGCCGGCTCCCAAAGCGATAATCATCAAGAAATTTGGGTAAACAAATCCGACAACAATACTGGGTGAATGATAATTGATCAATTAGTAATTTTGGATTAATTCTCGGACTATTGTCCTCATCTTTATTGTCATCGGTTACAGGCATGTTTTCGGGTCGATGTGCCCTCTCGGCCCTTCTCTTCAGGGTATTTATTTTCGTAACCGAGAACCTTTCTTGTCGTAATCGGGAAACGCATACGGACTTAGAACCCAACCCTGTTATTTGCAATCAAACGTGCGGGGCACGGGGGTATAAATCTTGTTCCATGTTCGTTAGCTGAGGTAACTGATGTAATTGTGTGTTTAATCTATTATTTCAATGTTACTAGCTGCCTTCGACCATTGATTGAATCTGCAGTCCTAGAGATAACTGCCTCTTAGAACTGTCCTATTTAACCCAATCGCCTTTATCCCACTATGCATGATCCAAATCGCACTAATTATCAAGTTTCATGCTAAAAAAATCAGAGATAATAATCCATAATATCAAGGTTTAAAACAAGATTCTCTATTTGTAACGGATTTGCTCTAAATAATGATGGGTGTGAAATTCGGTAAGGTCTGACTTCCACTTCTATTTTGGATTTTTGTTAGCTGTTTCTTTTTTTTTTTTTCAAAATAGAGAAAAGTGTGCGACAAGTGGCCTCAAATAACAATCATTGTTTCTTCTCTTTTGAACCAAAATCGCCTAAAAACTGCAGTTTGTGGTTATAAAAATATGATTTTTTAAGATATTAAAAATATTCCAATAGCATTTTTCTCTGCTCTTTTTTTTCGTCTCCCACTCTGCCTTTTGTCAGGATCAACTAGAAAGTGTGTTGGGCTTTCGATTTATTCCCTCTTTTCGCCCCCCCCCCCCCCCCTCCCCTAATATTATTTTGAGTTCAATCTTCTTATTGCTTCTCGCTCGCTTCGCTGGTTTAATAGCGGTCGCGTTGCCTTTGGATTAATGTCCGGGTGGACTCTATTGTTTTATGAGAGCAGATAAGAGAGAGAGGGGGGTTAAGAGACAGATATATCGTGAAGAGACAAACATAGAGAGAGAGGGGGGGGAGAGGATAGAAAACCACCAGTTTGTAGCTGAAGACTTAGCATACAATGTGTGTAAGAGATCACTTGGTAGAGTTTAGGAAAGCCTTTGACTGTGGAGTATTGATCCTAAATCTGAATCTAGCTGTCATCGCATTTTTAGGAGAATAAATTTTGAGGAGATGGAAAAGAGGAGTAAGAGTTTATTATGGAAGATAGAAAAGACTGCATGGATTTAATTTTCGTAAGGCTGGAGAGATATCAGAATTCAGAACATTGCTTTTGAGTTAAATGTGGACATCCATACCTTTTCTGAGACACTCGATATTTCTATATTTATAGTATATTTAAAAATAGGTAAATCGTGTGTCACACTCCCGTGTAATATTGAATTAGAATAGGTGGATTGATTTAAACGACAGTTATCAAACTCATGTCGGGTTATATTCATGCTCGTGTGTTTAGGCGAAACTCGGTCATTATAGCGTTTCATATTATACATTTTTTAGTTGTAGTTTGTTTCTTAAGGATTATTTTTTGAAACCATAACCGTTTCAAACTAAATGAATAATTTTGAAACCCAGATCTTTTGATTAATATTATCTGCATTAGTTCGGACTATTGTCCTCACTGCTTCATTGTTATCTGTACAGCCGTTCGGCCGGACGGCACATCGAAGCCGCGAACATGTACAGATAGACAATGAACAGATGAAGGACAATAGTCCGAATGAACACAGATAATACTAATGCATCTAGGCATCACCTCAAACATTCACAGAAATATATCTATGTTGTCCCGTAGACTTAAAGGTAATGTTTTATATGTACTGATTTGTTACAAAAGCCAAAGATAGAAACGTGAGAGTAATTACTAAATCTAAGGTTATGAGTTTTCTAGTCTGGTGCTAGTAGGAATTTGATGTATTGTGAGGTTTCAAATAACAGAATTAACAGTATAGCATTACGTGCTTGAGTGGAATTTCTTTACAATCTTTTATTTGAATTTTGTGTGGTTGATAGTAATCCACTCTATTCTCATTATATATATGTATATCTTTTAGTATATTTTCAGTAGTAGGGAATGTTCTAGAACTCATTTTATAGACGAAAATGGTTACAAAAAGTCGCCCACTTTCCGCCAGACTCCCACCCAAATTTGAGAAGCTAAAAATTGACATAACTCCGCCAATTTTTGTAATTGGATATGTCTGATTTTGGGGATCGTCTAAGTTGTTAATATAGTTCCCCACCTGGAAAATTTCAGAAAATTGAAGGGGGATGGGTAAATCAATTTACTTTATCTGGGATGAGTTTGACATTGAAATTACCCACTAGTATGATGCTATAACATAACAAATGGATCACGACTAATGCTATTAGGCGACTCAAATTTTGTCAGTGAGAAGAATGGTTTAAAGTTGGCAAGATTGAGGACAATATGATCAGAGGGGAGAATTGACGGTGATTGTTGAGTAGTGGGAAAGCTATAAGCTGAACAGATTTCTCTGAACAAAGAGGGTAGTATCTACGCGAAAAATTGCTACAGATACTTGATACATCCCAACTTGTAAGTAAAAACATTATATATATGGTGAGTACCATTAAATCTGACGAGTATCAAATTGCATTTGTTTTTGGTATTTTATGTAGCCTAATTTAAGTAAATTACTTACTGAAACCAAGAATTTGGCTTGCGGTTGTGGAACAAATTGTGCACACTGACATAGTTTAGATGAAATATCAGTACAAACTGGTTTAGATGAAATTAATGTGCATAGTTATGTATCGAGATAGGACGATATTCATCTGGTTTGGCAAAATATCCAAGCCCGCGCCTGTCGGTGGGGGTCGTTTAGAATTGCACCGACGGCATCCTCTGCTAGAGGGGAAGATTGCCCCAAATGGGGCACCGGATTGTTGCCGTAGGGTGGCGACCCGTGAGCTTGAGACGGAGTCTATGTGGAGGTTGAGCAAGTCCATGACCTGCAACACTTCCACTTGAACCTACCTTAAGCCTAGACGAGCGTTCCGGAGAGGCCTCCCTCGAATCAAAGTCATTTGGATTGGGATCACAAGGTCAAGTCCCTAGACACCTTGAGATTGCCGTGTCCAACCCTATTGCTCTTATAGCAATCCCCAACCCTTTATTATGAATATGGGGTGCTAAAGGCGTGACTGAGGGTGCTACCTGTCCTGGGAATGACGTTGGGGAATGTGGAGCGACGACCCTCATCACCGATTGCTCCCTGGGTCCATCTCTCGACCCGAGTGGTAAGTACCTTGTTAGGAGGACGCCATCTATGGTTTTAAATAGGAAAAAGTGCATTTATAAAAAAATTGTCATATTCCAAATTAGGAATTGATTTATTTCAAACTTTATTGGCATTAAGATGAAACCCACTGAGGGTTGAATATGCAATAAGAACAATAACAAACGCAATACCAAACCGAAACCAAAATATCCAAATATAATTGAATTTCCTAGTGTCATGTACAAATACACAATTTATACTAAACATTCTGTTTGCTGGTCCTATCATTCATTTTCTATCTGCTGGTGACTCTCTAGATGTGTTTCAAATAGTTGTTAGTGTACTGGTGAGTATTGGTAGTCGAGCGGATTGATAGAGAAATTATGAACTTTTTATTGATCAACATATGGAAAATGCACTGAGGCTGCGGCTGTGGTGTAGATGATCGAGCGCTCGGATATGAAACTTGGTACATAGACACGTATGTTCAAGACCTGGATCGAAGGCCTTGTTTGCATTCCTATTCGCGCTAGATACCCTTGGGAAGGATACATCCATATTATTCTTATCTCAGCAAGTTAGTTAATATCTGCTTAATGAACGTGACTTGTTGTCACATCCTACTTTGGGGTGTGTGCTAAAGTACATAATACTGAGTGGCAAAAGACAGTGCAAAGACTGGGCTCTTTTAATCATGGCAAGGTAACCAAGTCTAGGGGAAAATGAATAAACTATGAAAGTTTAAATTCTTTAATTAAAGGGCTGATTGGTAATTACACTTCTTGCATTAATAAATTGACCAGGTTGTGTCTAGCAATCCTGCTCGTCGCGGAGGGGTTGCTATAGTATATATATATAGTATATATATATATATATATATATAGTATATATTAATATATATTTGTAAGTAGATATAGGTGGAATGCAGAGATAGAAAGTGAAGTCTTTTTTGACTTGTCCATTCCCTGTGGCTGGTCAAGTCTTAGAATTAGTGTCTGAAAATAAGGATAGGTGGGAGTAATTGCATATGATATGTGGTTACTCGTACTCTGCCCCAGTCCTAAAACTGGAGCCCACTATCATCAGATGCAGTTTAGTGGTCAAAGAATGTTTCTTTTTTTTAACCTGCTCTTCAGTGGATGGCCGTCAGATATATAGATAAGCCGCCTGCCTTTTTAAGCTCCTTAATGTGCATAGGAACTTTTTGAACAGCCGCATTAGTAGGCAGAATATGATTCGATGGGACGTTTGTGTTTCTTTATCTTCTGAATGTATAAATATATATATAGTATAGATAATATATATTATATAATATAATTATTATAGTGTATACTGGCTTTGGTTTGTTGGTTGGTTTTGAAGGCTGTCCAAATGCGAGTGTAAGAGAAAAGAGGTAACTATATGTTTTTTGTTAACTCATGCTGTCATTATATTCTCAATATTTCGGGACAAGAAATTTCCCATCCTCAGAAGTGAATACTGGACTGAAGTTGTCCGTAGCGGCTGCTAGATTCGTTCTGTTCTTAGTTCTTTCCAAAAGTCTGTGTGTGTATGTGTATGGTTGGGGTGCTTGCTTATATGTGTGTTTGTGTGTATAAGTGTGGTGTGTGCGCGTGGCTTGTAGTGGTAAGAATGAGTGGAAAGGTATGTGTGATGTGCGTGTGCTTATGTCTGTGTGTCTGATCATTCTCTTTATTATCTGCTTTTTTAATATATACATATATAATTAGTATTGATAATATAATATGATATTATGATAGTATACGATATTCATTTTCTGTTTATGTTGCACCCAACATTCAAAGATTGTGAAGGATTCAAAGCTCTACTCACTTCTATGCTTTAATTCCAATTCATAAATATTCATGAAGA
>CM042152.1:109680190-109685190 GCA_023376005.1 Doryteuthis pealeii
TGCCTGAAAAGTAAGTACGGGATCCTACACATGACAACTGCAGTGTTGGCCGACTAGCAAAAAAAAAAAAAATTACTTCATTAACTCTGTTGGAACTGGGTGCCGAAAAAGAAATGGGAGATGATGCCGTCAAAAAGGCATTAAAAATACGATGATGATGATGATGAAGGTTGGTAAATATCTATTTGCATATAATGATTGAAATCTAAGTTTATTAAGTACTAACAAAAAAAGTGTTGAATTTTAAGAACTAAGAATTGATGCGTAGTCACTCACATACACTCATTACACACACACACACACACACACACACACAACATATATATATATATATATATATATGTATGTGTGTGTATGTGTATATGTGTATGCGTGTGTGTGTGCGTTCCATGCAGGTATGTGTATGTGTGTGTATGTGCGTGTGTGTGTGTGATATTACGTATGGCCTATGCTGCAAACAACTCAAATCAATCAACTCATTAAATAGCTTCGCAACTAAAAAGACTTTAAATTTTACCAGGAATCTAATTTCAAAAGCAAAAACGTAATTTATTCATTTGACTGCACTCGTTGCCAAGAACAACATTTCCGCTCATAGGATAATGATTTTTAACAGGGATGCAAGGTTCACTAACAAAGAAAGAATAGAAAAAACACATTACACAATATTCCAACGATAAAAGAAACACACGAAGATAGATGTATAAAACGGATTATCCACTGACTACAATTTGATTAAATATAAAGTAAAATAAACGGTCCTACTTTGACATAGGATGGATAGATTTGAGGCGACACATATATTGGAATTCTTCCGTCTACAAGAGATCGCCCAAGCAGCAGCCCCCCTCCACACTGTCGTTGTTGTCCAAAGGAGGAACTCCCCCCAAAAAAAAGACTTGTGCAATTTGGCAACAATAGTGTCCAAGGAGTTGCTTGATAGCGCCAAAGTTCAGCATCACGCAAACTTAGGGACTCCAGCTCCAAATTTGATTTCGAAGTTGACTCCATTAACCTTCTATGGAATGAGGTATAGCCTCCAGGCAGCAGAGGTTTTATAACAGACTTTCCCTTTTCCTATATGGATTATCGACCAAAGCTAAGGAGCCCCATCAACTCCATTTGGGGATTTACGTGAGTAGTATTTACCCCAATCCTACTACTATCTGTGGTTATGGCCGTTTACTCCCCTGGAGCCCATCCGCCCTTTGCATTCTCTTTGTTTTGGTGATCCTGGGTGATCACCCACCCACCTTACCAGACAAGTCGAGACGATACATAAACACAGCAACAAACAAATAAGAAATACAATCTGCCATGGCTAATAATATTAAACACATCCCTGGATTAACACAAATGAAAAGTCAAGTGTCCTGACTAGAGATATATAATGTCGTTGAAGAAGCGTTGAACTCGTCGTCGTTGCAAATTCCTTACATTACTTGTGGACCTTTGTGACATCCATCGATCACTCGACATAGACTTCCGTTAATTGGCAGCAGGAACTTTACTCTTGGTAAGAGCGTTAATCAGGAGCTCCATCAGAAACGAGGCCAAGCCAACACTGATCATCCCAGCAAGGCGTTTGCAGGGAGTAGGAAGGCGTAGACACATGCACAAAAATACAACAGTGTTGTCAATAGTTACCTGCGTCCCAATTGCTTTGGATACCTTACTTTTGAGAATACATTGATATATATATATATATATATATATATATATATACATTAGGACACGTAAAATATATATTATGACACGTATTATATATAAAATATTATATTATAAAATATATATTAGGACACGTAAAAGCGAATTCATCATAAAAGCGATGGAAAAAAATTTCTAAAAAGAAAGTTAGGGTACCCTTATAATTAGATGTATAATCTTAAATAATATTCTTTTTTTCGGTCAATCCTCATCAGAGAAATACATTGAAAGTAGGTAATACAATGGTTGGAATAATTGAGAAAAAAGTTTTTTAAAAAAAAAAAAAACGAGAAAATAAGAGAAATTACGAATCGTGCGGAGGGGTTCGAAAATTTCTGGTTCCACCCCTCCGCACGGTTCGTAATTTCTCTTATTTTCTCATTCTCATAGAAAAAGGAGAAAAAAAATTACCTTTTTCTCAATTATTCCAACCTGCTTTCAATGTATTTCTCTGATGAGGATTGACCGAAAAAAGAATTTATTTTAGATTATACATCTAATTATAAGGGTACCCTAACTTTCTTTTTAGAAAATTTTTCCATGGCTTTTATGATGAATTCGCTTTTACGTGTCCTAATAAAATTTTGTACTGCCAAGAAACGTTGTTTTTTTTTGTTTTTTTTTTTCAGAATACAAGGTATGCCACAAAATTATTTCACGTAAAAATATATGTAAACAAAACTACACAAAAAACTAACATTTCAACAATGAATGTATTGATAGGATATGTTTTATTTACAAGCACAAATACTAATCAACGACAAACCCTGTGCAAACACACCTACAAATACACACATACACTTGTGTACGGATAAAGTGTTGATCAGGGAGAAAAATTGCGCACCCTGAATTTTACATAAGCAGTCACAACATTGCATAAAACATATCACCGTTCCTTCCCAGTCTGCAGTATTATATTTATATACAACGACATTATACCGTAAATATATAAAATTCCACCACCGTCTTCCATCAATTACAAAACAGTTTATGCTTATTTCAGTATAGACTTGCTGAGTTTTTGTCCTCTTGTATTTCTGTCAACGTCAACATGTCTGATGGAAAATTAGGCAAGTGGCGCCACCTAGGATCATCGATAGCCAATGAAGAGCTACGTTGGCAGGGATTGCAGCTCAAATAACTCGACCGTTCACACCTCAATGGCTGCCTTGATCTTATCAAAATTACATCGCTTGTTTCACACTTTTTATTCAACCTTGTATTTGATTTGTTTTAGTTTCTATACTCTTTTCTATTTATTCATCATTTTTGTTGCTTCTCTCACTCTCTCTTTCTCTCTCTTTCTCTCTTTCTCCTCTCTCTCTCTCTCTCTTTCTCCGATCCTATCGTTCTTATTGAACATTTTGTTGTTGTTGTTGTTATTGTTCTCCTCCCCTCCTCTTCTTCTTCTTCTTCTTCTTCTTCTTCTTATTATTATTATTATTATTATTATTATTATTATTATTATTATTATCACTAAATATTTTCACATATTTTCACTTTTTGTTTCCCTTCCTCTCTCCAATCACATTGTTGTTGCTGTTGATTTTGTGATTGTTGATGTTGATTTCTTCTTCTTCTTCTTCTTCTTCTTCTTCTTCTTCTTCTTCTTCTTCTTCTTCTTCTTCTTCTTCTTCTTCTTCTTCTTCACATTCATGTAATTTATCTTCCCTTCTCCTCTCTGCAATAATTCGTTGTTGTTGTTGCTGCTGCTGCTGTTGTTGTTGGTGGTGTTTTTGTTTTTGTTGTTGTTGGTGGTGTTGTTGTTGTTGTTCGTCTTCTTCTTCCTCTTCTTCTTGTATCTTTTCATTTAATTTCCCTTATTTGCTTCATTCACCATCTCATACAATCTTCTTTTTTCTTTCTCTTCTTCTCTTCTTGTTGTTCTTGTCTTCAGTTTTTCGCACACATTCTTCTTTCTTCTTACTTTAGATTCCTATAGATTTGTATTGTCTTTCTTTTTCCTACTCTTGTTGTTGTTGTTGTTGTTGTTGTTGTTGTTGTTGTTGTTCTTCTTCTTCTTCTTCTTCTTCTTCTTCTTCTTCCTTTCCTTTCTTGTCCCTTGACATGTTTCACTTTTTTATATTTCCTCTTTAAAAAAAAAAAGGTTTTATTTATATTCTGTCTCTATTTTCGTTCATTGCATCGTTTCATTCCTTTCATGTTTCCCCTTCCCTTTGGGTTCATTAACATTTTCTTTTGTTTGTTTGTTTGTTTGTTTGTTTGTTTGTTTCTATTTTTCGGTCTTTGAGAGGAGATCCATTTATCTAGCTATCGATCACGTGATCTATCGTTTCGACTCAATGTCATAACACCGGAGACCTTTTTGGCGTCATTTGTCCCATTCCTTACTTCCGATGTCTCTTTTGGCGCCTAACACAATTCGTTGCCTGTTTGTTGTTGTTTTCCTGTTGTTTTTGTTTTGTTTTGTTGATTTTTCAATATTGTATTATTGCTCGGTTTAAAAATACAATTTCCATAAGCAAAGAATAAAGTTTTGTTTTTTTTCTTCTGTTTTTTGGTGTTATTAATCGAGACGAAAGAATAATGAAAACGAAAAACAATCCAATACTATTGTCAAGGAATATCTCTGAAAGAATTTGAAATTCTATAACAAGGAGGGGGGAAGTTATTGACAGCACAACGATTTGTTTATAACATATCGAGAATCTTTATACGAATACTGCATTGGCACTTTTGAACCTGATTGGTCCCGTCTCAACCGCTCACAGTGGCTTTCCCACTCCCTGTGTTCCCACTACAATACACGTATTATAATTGAGCAGAAGGACTCAAATTACAATAATCATAGAACTTTATTTGAATAGAATTCTTTCTAAGGTGAATTGATAGTAAACTTTGAATTATCTAATCATCCAGGTAAAAAAAAGAATACCAAGAAAAATGGCACAGGTGTGGGGGAAACTTGGCAGGCAAAGAGTTAAATAATTTTTGTTACTTAGCATTCAGATTTTCTTCTACTGAGGCAATTTGAAGCCTCTGAATTTAGGCAACCACTTCATATACCTCGGTAGCAATATCTCATCAACTAAAAATATGTCCATATATGCATAGGAAAGACCTGGATTGCTACTGACAAGTTACCGACCATATGGAAATTTTATCTCTCTGATAAAATAGAACGGGAATTATTCCAAGCTATGGCCTTCTCAGTACCATGGTTGTACCACTTGGATTTTGATTGAAAAGGCTAGATTGAAACTAGATAAGAATTCTGTATCTTCTTTTTGAACACATCCTGCAACCTTACGAAAGAGCAGCTGTACAACCAC
>CM042152.1:109690190-109700190 GCA_023376005.1 Doryteuthis pealeii
GAGAACGGAGGGGTTGTTTCACTTTCATATAATGCTATTCTTTATATGATAGGAGGAGAGACGTCTTCACACCTCAAGGGACAATAGACATGAAGTTAAAACCAACCAACAGAGAGACTATTACACAAAACGATACAATAGTGACTTGCAGTCTTTTTTTCCTGCCTCAAACGTAATTATACATCGTAAACATATCATTCAAACTTCATCAAATATTAAGAGTCGTAAATTGTAGTTACAAGAAATGATTCTATAATGAATAGATTAGTCTCAGAAATACTATTACCATTTTTATTTTCCAATCTTCCCTTTAATTCACCCTCCTTATAAGAAGCACCCGTGTGTAATGGTACGAAATAGACTCAGCGACACGTTCAAGACCTGTGCGAGTTTGGTGACATTTCACAGCGCGATAATACCCTGTGAAAGATTTTAATCCAAATATTCTCCCTCCAGCCATGGGAAAATATTAGGACAGATTAGTTTTAAAAAAAATCTTAGTAAGGAAATCGGTCTAGGAGAAGGAAAACCCTTAATTCACACCTGTTAAATTCCATTTAAAACAAGCCTTGTGTTACATTATACCGTGTGGTATAGGGGTTGGGTAAATACATATTTTGTTGAATAAATAAAATCTGATTGGCGATACGAATTATATTCATGATCCGTCATCATGAAAGTGTGCTGATGGCACGGATTTCCTTGAATCTTTCTTGCTATTCGTCACTCTCGACCATCGCTCTCGGTAGGTCCTCGGGACGGCGTCCAGTGTTCGCACTGAGCTTATGAATAAGTTTTCACTGGGTGACCAACAATGGGGCTGCCATATGTAGAACTCCATAGAAAATGTCACTTATGAGTTTGTCCTTAAATCTCCAGCAATGCCAGGTATGTCTTGAATATCTCGGATGGTTTACGAGATGGTATGTAAATCATTGTAGAGCAGCTGTTTTGTAGGGTTATGCTTCCGGAATGTGTTCAAGACAACACGCAGCATCATTTTGTACTTCCAATCTAAATTGTCCTCCAGAAATTTCGTTAAAGTATAAGTGGTGCAATCATACAATAGTAGTGGCACCGTTATAACTTGGAAGAATTTACATTAAAAATAGCAATCAAAAGATCACCATTGTTACATTTCAAAGTAAGTATGTACAAGTATAAAATTAAACATTTAATTAATTTAGATACAGGCAGGGTATTCAGGGTTGTCCGGATGGAAAATTGTACATATAACAATTAAAAGGGTGCAAAGGTTGTTTTTCTTTTTTCTAAAACTAAACTTAATACGATTTTGGATGTGTTTTTGTGTGCCTCAAATGCAATTTTTCATTAAGTCCGCAATAATTTTTATTATGAAGACAGTATTAATTCGAATTTTCTGCTTCTCTTTCAGGTCGTATAGACCCTCCGCTGGCTGGGAGTGTCTTGCGCTGAGTTCCATCTTGCTCGGCTGCTTGCAGCAACAACACCGAGACATAACTTTCTTTTTATGATTTTTATATCTCTGATACATTTGACCACACGCCCATGCAGGAAGAAGAGACGAGAGAGAAACCCCTCCCGAACAGCACTTAGCTCCACTGAACTATCTACGAACTCCTTTCTGACTGTAGCCCAAACTACCTCTGAACTTCCTTAGCTCAAAATTCGGACCGGCTATATTTATCCGGACACGCACGTAACTTCCCGTGGTTTCTCGCAGAACGCCTACGTTTCAAAGGAATTATGGCCAGGTAGTCTATTCCTTTCCAGTAGCGCTATACCAGGAAGCGCGTGGTGTAATAGTTAAAGTAATGGGAAATCGACTCGTCGACCCGAGTTCAACTCCTGGATGTGATAATTGCATTTCACTTAGCGCTAATACCCTTGGAAAAGTATGAATCCTACTCTCCCTCCAGCTATGGATAAATAGTAGGGCAAACTGGGCTCTTTAACCTTGGTTAGGCAACCGGTCGAGGAGAATGAAAACTCTGAATTCAAACCTGTTGAACTCCACTTAAGAAATTAACCTTGTGTCACATCCTGCTCGTGCGGAGGGTTTGGTAAATATATATATATATACCAGGAAGATTGTTTTTGTGTCCGAGGTGGAGCTCCATACCATCAGCTCCCCACTTTACCATACAGATCCAAGCTGTGCTACTGATATGCTGAGCTGGTGAGTGTCTGTATCGAATCCGAAACCCTGTTGTTCCTAAGTGGATTCTCTACCGACTGAGCTAAATTAATTGAATAATTATATTGACTGAAAGAAAAGAAAGAAAAAAACTAAGAAAAATTCCTTGCTTTTTATCAACGAGTAAAATATGACAAAATACGGAAATGTTGACCTATGTACAAGGATGACTTCGGCATTAAATATATTACGCCATTAAGCAAAGAAACGAATCTATCAATACACATGAAGTTAATGCAATTATTTCTACAAATTTAACAATACGCATGAAGTTAAATCACACACACACACACACACACACACACATGTATATATATATATATATATATATATATATATATATATGTGTGTGTGTGTGTGTGTGTGTGTATGTAAAATAGTTACCGTTTCCCTCAATAGCAATGTTCCACTTCGAATGAGAGCATGTATCCCTGTCCCGTAAAATTATGTTACTGTTCCTTGAGCCACTTCTTCACTACAGATTTCACTTCCTTGTCACTGGAATAATGTTTGCCTCTTTCGGCTCCATGAAAGAGGGTTTTGAGAGTTAAACATTATTCGAGATTTTTACCTATTACATAACAGTAAAGTATTTTAAACAAATAAGAGTAAATGCGTTCCACTGTGATGTTTCGTGTTAGGCTATATTGCCAATTCCGAGTCATTCCCCTTGAAATACCTTAAAATATTTAGAACTCGATATTATTTTTTCTCACATTTGCTAACTTTGAATAATCACTTCATATATTCTGTTTGTCAAGAGCGTGTATAGCAAACCGTCATGGCATAAATGACGTCATCTGTTATTTTAAAGTTTAACAAAACCACAACTGCCATTTATTAACATCGATTATTTGGGCGCATCTGCAGTTAGTCGATATTAAGTGTTTATCGCATTTTCAAGATTTGAAAGGTTCTCAAACTGATATTAGCTGACATTGTGATATCAACAATGGATGTAGAATTCTTATCAATGAAGGGGTGATTCTACACTTCCTAGATCATAAGCACCAAAACATCATCACCGGGTGGAGTTCAGTTTAATACCCAGGATATCTTTTTTTTGGGGGGGGGGGTTCTAACTCATCAAAATTGCTTGATCTAAACAGAATGTCAACCTGTCTGAAGTTTAAGGAATCACATACACACACACACACACACATAGAGAGAGAGAGAGAGAGAGAGAGAGAGAGAGAGAGAGAGAGAGAGAGAGAGAGAGAGAGAGAGAGAGTGTGTGTGTGTGTGTGTGTACCACATAGTTACCGTTTCCCTCAATAGCAATGTTCTACTTTCGAATGAGAGCATGTATTCCTACCCCGTAAAATTCTGTTGACTGTTCTTTGAGCCACTTCTTCACTACAGATTTTACTTCCTTGTCACTGGAATGTTTGCCTCTCTACGGCCTTATGAAAGAGGGTTTGAGAGGTAAACATTATTCTAGTGACGAGGAAGTGAAATTTGTAGTGAAGAAGAGGCTCAAAGGACAGTCAACAAAATTCTACGGGGCAGGGATACATGCTCTCATTCGTAGGTGGAACATTGCTATTGAGAGAAACGGTGACTTTGTGGAGGAGTAGAGATGTGATCTACAGAGGACCAGCTTTATTTTGATGTATGATACATGTTCCTGTGTTGGTAATTATACCTGTCCTAAAAAAATGACATTACTTTTTGACTCACCCTCGTATATAAATATTATTTGGCATTAAATTATCCCAAAGGGTTGATATTCCATTAAACACCAACCAACCAAGACTTTTATAAATCAACAACTTCAATGTTATCATTAGAAAACAAGTGAAAGTGTGTTCTTTTCAACCTAATACTTTTTCGTTGTTAGCCACGTTGCATATGTTATCTGAACTCTACATGTTTGTTTGTCTGAGCAAGGTATAGACATAACTGAATGTGTCTCCCTACGATCTTCTAAAACCAATTATCTTATTTGTCCACGTACTTTATCATTGTTGAAGCTTCGTTCATAATGTTTACGCCACGTATTTCTATAAACTTCGTGTGAAGCAGATATTGTCACTGTTTTTGCTGTTCAGCTTCCAGGGGCGAAGATTTATGAGCTGGCCGAATGACTGAAAGTTTTTCATATTGCTGAATCGCTCAACTTTCAGGACATCATAATCTAATATCGCTTGCTCTCCCGTCGCTTTTGCTGATATTACATCTTTCACGGTCTGTGCAATCTGATGACACAGATCATATGATTGGCTTTTATTGACTGTGTATCTGGATAAAATACGTATCGTCGATTTTGCGTGAGTATCAATGCCAGTGAAGGCCTAATGTTATAAGCTTACACTTCCACCTTAACAATTTCGTTGAAAAAGACAGCTTGACTCTAGTTCGAACCCCACTTATAAGGACACATCACATATAAAAAGAACTGCAGCAAAACATTATGCATAAGTCAAAATAGTGAAATACAATTTCAATTTTATACAACTATAATTATTATATAATCATATTGTTATTACATATTATTATATAATTATAAATTATTATTATTTTATTATACAATATTATATCATTATATATTATTATATAATCATATTATATCATATTATGTTATTTCACAGGAACTATTTAAACAAAATATACGTCTCCTGTGTGGCTATTTTCTTTTAGATCCGTTCGCACTTAGTACAAGATTTTCCCACCAGTGTTAGTCAGCGTTACTACTACTACTACTACTACTACTACTACTACTACTATTGCTGCTGCTGCTGCTGCTAATACTACTAGATAATAATAATAATAATAATAATAATAATAATAATAAGGATGTAGGATATAGGATGTGAGGAGACGATGAACCATGTAATAAGCGAATACTAACATAGCTAGAATACAATACTAGGCACTACAGGGTTTGAATTGTGCAAAAACTAAACTTTGATTATACTAACGAATGGTATATGCTCAAACCAGAATCTGTTCTTGAGAATAAAACGAATAAAATTCTATGGGACTTTAGATACAGACGGATAACCTTAGCCAAACCAGAAACCAAACCTAGTAAATAGAAATCAAAATTTATCTTTATTCTTATCAACCTTTTTTTTTCATTACCGTATTTGACGGCATATAGGACGCACTTTCTTTCTAAAACTTTGGCTCAGAAAATTGCCCTGCGTCTTATACATCGTAGGTGAAGTTTGAGACCTCCCAAAGGCCTAGGCTAATCTTCTCTATGATTATTTTATTATTTATATTATTAATATTCTTATTGCTTGCCTGTACAGCCAAATTGCTTTTATACAGCTATGTTTCTGCTTGTGTAATGCTAGACTGTTTTCAACACTATATGCTTAAATACACTAAAAACTTTTTTTTCATGAATCTGACCTGCTGAAATGGGGGTGCATCTTATATGACCGTGAGTCTTTTCTTTGCCGTCAAATAAGGTAAATAGAATCATTAAACTTTCAGTAAAAGTAATTTTTGTGATAATCAAGATTAGTTTTTTTTTTCTTTTCATTGCCATTAAATAGATAGAAAATATTTTATAAGTTTTTCAGTGCGTGTACTATGTCTGATATAAATTTTTTCGCTCAGTTGCACTAAAATTCCCATCTTCCACTACTTATATCAAGTCTATAAATGCGTTTTTTTTTTTTTTACAATCCGCACGTTGGTATTTTTGGTTTTGACTATAAACCCCCAATTTTGATCTTCGCTGTGGTGATTTGACAAATATTTTTAGAACTGCTTTATCGATCTGATCTCCAACAATGCTTGATACTATTATACGGATAGGGACAGTTAGATAAAAGAATTGGGATTTTTGCCTCCTTTCTCTTCAAGCTATTTCCCATTCATTTACCATAAAGGTTTGATATTTGTATGAAACAGAACCTTTCAAGTATCTGATTCACCAATACGCATCAGTTAATAAAAACAATAAGAGAGAGTATTTGCTACCAGGTTAGTCTTAAGAGTTTTCGTCATCGATCTATAAATCGAAGTTTGACAGCGAGCTTTCTAAAATAGACAGCTAATAATAATATTGTGACCATTAAAGAAATAGCCAAACATAAGAATAATGACAGCGATATCTTGAAACAAGGTAGCCAGTTGGAAAGTCACGCCTAAATCGCAACAAGAGTGAGATTCTAACCAAAAGACTTGCACGCCGTTTCAGTGGGGAATTAGAATACGATGGTCTTATCCTCTGACGAGGCGTAAGAGCCCCCAAGAAAAAACTGAATCTGTTGGTGAGACTCCAGTTCTGGAGATCTAGGGGTGTGGAGTAACCTTATGTTGTCATTAATCCAAGGTACACTCTGACCCGGAGTAGTACTACCTCTTAGGGTCCCATCTATGGGTCAAATAGATCTATTAAAAGAGTTTCCGTATTTGACAGGATCGAATATAAAAAAGATCTTAAGAACTGTTACGATTTTATGAGCTATCCTTTAGGCTTCAAGCAAAAGCTCTTGTCCTGCAGAAATCCTTAGTAAAGAATCATTTGGTTGTTCCTTGGTGCTCCTCAGTATTGTAAGTCCTTCTTCAATGATTGCAAATCGACGTCTGTCAGTTTCAGCTATTAAGTAGTCAATCAGCCACGCATTATGGCTGTTGAATGGCGGAAGAATAAACCACGTAACCTCACCCAGTCTATAAATTTAGGTGGTGTATTGTTGCACACGTTATATATCCAAATATTCGGGCATCTCCCGTAGTGTAATGGTTAGCAATGTAGACTGGCAAACTATGACTAGTGAGTTCGAGCCTCACTGGGTGCCACTTACATTCGTCCTTGTGCAACATCTAAGCAAAAGCTTAGTAAATAACTATATATCCAAATATTCCAACAAGAACAATTACACAAAGGTTAATATGATCGTACAATGAACACGATTCCCGAACATTTAGACTTAACATAATCCTAGACGGGTTGATATACCGTTAAAATCAATCAACCAATCAACAAATTGAAATCATATAGATTTGTAAAAACAAACTATTATTATCAAATAGGAATCGTTACAAACTGGGACGAACTCATAAATGATGTTCTCCTGTCAGCATTTACAAGTGGAAACACCAGTGTGGGTCGGCCAGCACAAACCAACATCGAACAGCTCTACGTGGATACTGGATGCTGGGCAGAGAACTGCAGGAGCCATTGCCGATAGGGTCGACTGTTGAAGGGTTTTGGAGACCTGTGCTTTTGGCAAGACTTGATGATGATGTTGATGATGATAATGATGATATGAGTATGTATAAAGTATTAATTCTTGGTTTACTTGAAATAGTGCAACTGAGAGTAAATTATAAATAACATAAATATAAAAGAAATAAAATATCAGGAATGCAAACTAAAATCTTTTTCAAGACACAGCGTTTTGATTTTACGAGTCATACAAAAAAATATAATCGAAATTCATTACGTCATTTTTTCTTCCAAAAATCGTAATTATAAATACACAAATTTTATTAAAAAATAATTATTTTTATATAAATAATTATAAATACACAAAAATTGTTTGTATAAATAATTACTAATACACAGTTGTAATAATAATAATAATAAAAATAAGATAAAAAATTTAAAAAATCATTATAATACACAATTACAATAATAAAACAATAATAATTACAACTTTAACTAAACAATTGTTACTATAATTTTTTTACCCACCTCCACACATCACCCCTTTTTTTCTCATCACTTATTTAGAACACAAACGTATAAATATAAACATACGCAGATGTCTTTCTACCTAACATCCCCTTACTTACAACCCCCACACAGCAACTCAAAAGTTAGAATATTTTCTCGCCACTTACTTGAAACAAACATTCATCTTAATGAATATGCGTTCACGCTCGCACACACACACACACACACACACACACACACACACACACACACGCGCGCGCGCGCGCGCACACACACACATAAATGAAGAATATTTGACGTCATATTTCAAATCGTCAACGTTTCCAGCGTTTCTCTTCAAATTTCAAATTTTGAACAGATTGATAAACAATGACTATCACAGTCTCCCTCATTATTCTGTGATAAAATTTATTTTTTTAAATATTTGTTTAATCTTCCTTATATCTACAAAAGTCCTGAAGAAGATCTACTTAACAGATCGAAACACTGCAGCGTCGGCTAATAAACTTACCACTCATTTTCTAAACCTGTGTTTTTTCAAATTTCTCACTATACTACATACCGTCAGATTCACTTCCATTTCTCTTCACACACACACACACACACACACTCACTCACTCACTCACTCACTCACACACACACACACACACACATATATATATATATATATTATATATATATATATATATATATATACATGTGTGTGTGTGTGTGTGAAATTAATGTATTTCACATAGCACTAATACGCTTGGTATAGATATGCATCCAACTGTTCTCCCTCCATATGGATAAACAGATTGAGTTCTTTGACCTTGGTATGGCAACTGACCAAGGAGAAGAAAAGCTCTTAATTAAAACCTATTGAGCACGGCTTAAACATTGACCTTTTGTCAAATCTTGCCCATGTGGAGGGGTTAGTAAATAGATACATAAAATTATGTTGCCAAAACAAAATATTCTTCCCGCATCAAATAATATTCTGAGCAGCTTGCTATATAACTTGACAATTAGCGATTTTCAAGAATAAATCTATTATTATAATTACATATTATCATTTATTTTCAATCTTATTTTTCTAATTGTCTATTGTTTTGTCTTCCTTTATTTTCGATCTTTTTCGGTTTTCTGTTGGTTTTGATATGAGGTTTTGTTGATTGCATTAATCATCATAGTTTTCTCAATATTGTCTTAAGGGAGATATTTGTCTTGCGAACGTAAAAGTTGGGTATTTTTTATTTCTTAAAAAAGATGAGAAAATACACCTACAAAAATGAGCTACTTTCTTCACATAATCAAAATTAAAAATTGAAGATGTTTTTATTTTGTGATCTATCTATCTATCTATCTATCTATCTATATATATATATATATATATATATATATATATATATTATTTAAATTTTTAAAATGGGAAATTATAAAATTGGCTCAGGCTTACAAAGGTGGCCAGCACAACTGTGGACTTTGCATCGATGAAAAATTGTGTATTCTACAAAATATGCTGAAAATTTCCAACCCAAGAATATATTTTTATTTCAACGTTATCTATCTATATTTTAGACTTGGATTTAATAAAGACTTGAATAAAGATTTTTTTACTTCTAAAAGTTCGTCGATAACAGAATTATTGCTACCAATCCATATGCTTCCAATTCTTAAAACCCAGACCTTCTATTCTTCGGTTATTAACTCGGCCTTTGAAATTCTCCAACGTACCATCAAATTGAAGATTGTTGAATTCATCATTGATCAATGCCTGAGTATTGGCTGGCTTAATTTTGACACATCAATGCGCTTTCGGGTTTCTGATTCATTGCTGTGAACTTTCTCTCGAATCCTGAACTTAAATTCATCCCGTACTAGTTTCTGATCCACGTCATACTCAGCACTTCTAAGCACATCAATGCTACACATGTCCCTAATCTCTTGAAGAAATCTGGCTGTTTAAGCATAGAATATTTGATAATGAAAAATCAAATTCGTTGGAGAGGACACCTTGTCCACATGAACGAAATCCCCTAAGCACCTCTGTTGTGGACTAGGCCATCTTATATTTTATTGGACTGCTTGTGTAAGGGCAGTGGCAGATCATTAGGAGAACCGTCTGGTTCAGACCCTCAATCTTTAGTACTCTATTGCGAATTACTTTATTGTTAGCGCGAACTTTTATTTAGGTGTAC
>CM042152.1:109705190-109820190 GCA_023376005.1 Doryteuthis pealeii
CACTTTCAAACCTGCTGTAGACCTACATACACAGTTTGTCACTGAAAAGACACAGTTGCGGGTGTTCTCGAAGGCCCTTTGTAAAATAAGTCTGCGATTGTTTACTGTCATATAATAAAAATATGTATAACGAGTTCGACTTTGGACATATTTATATCCTACAAGAGCTGTCAAAAACATGTTCAGGATGAAAAGTGACCCGGGCAGAGGTCAAATCCTACTTCCGAAGTGCTCGCTTCAAACCAGCTAGCTAGCTAGCTAGATACATAACTACAGTGAAGTGAAAATTGTGTTATAATATCAGGTATGTTTTTACTTTTCTCTTCTCTATGTAGAGTGCTTCCAAAGATATTAATCATTTTTTTTATTTTTCATCATATATGTGAAAATTTAAGAAATTGATCTTGTGTCTCATCCTGCTCGCACGGAGGGGTTGGTATATATATATATATATATATTTTTAATGCAGACAGCACAATTTTATTTTTTTGATTAATTCCAACGTTTAACTAGCAGCGTTCTGTTTTACTAACGGTTTTCCCGTCTTGTTTTTGTTGATGACCGACCCACGTGCGGTTGATTATAACGCAATAGGGTCCTCATATTAGTTGAGGATGGGCCGAGTGTTGCTTTTTAAAACCGTCAAGAGAATTGGCCCCGAAACGGTTTGCACACATTTTCTCTGAGCCTATTTTAGTTGTAAACATCGTTTGTTTTTTCATTATATCTTATTCATATATATATATGAAAATTCCCAGCAAATAATTTTGAAGCAACATCATAATTGTTCAATAGTATAAATTTCTGTTATTTATTTGTTGCTTTAATTTTACGGCATGTCAACTCTTAGGTTATTTTATGCCGAAGATGTTTTTGTTTGATTCATTCTTGAAAGGTATTCGATTTATTTAAAACTCTTTTTCCCACATTTTCTTAACGCTCATTCTTATCTCTTAAACCAGAGATAGGACCCTAACAGGTACTACCACTCCGGTTTTTAATTTTGTATTATTCATAGAAAGCCACCCTAACGATGCGACTCAGAATAAGCTTACTGCAATCCACTTAGAGTTATTTTATGCCTAGAAGTTCAGGAACTGTACATTCATATTCGGTGGTCCTGTGAGTAATGGAAATGAAGTGGGACTACAAACTTACCAAACGAATATTTTTAGGTCAATATTTTTGGTTTGCCTTTATAGACTATCAACCCCTGTGGTTTGGTTTTATAAATATCAACCCCTGTGTGTTATTTAGAGCCAAAATATATTTTTCCTATTGGTTTCATGTCTATTCATAAATTGGTAAAATCAATTATATTAATTATTAGAAATGATTTTGTTTAATGGAATCTCAATTCTTGTACGCTATTAAATGTCTAATATTTTGTTTGGTTTTATTAACTGGTAGAAAAATTTAAATTAACTACTGGTATATATATATCGGTTAAAATAACATTCAGGTTAGATCTATCATTAATTCATGCGTATTAATCAACTGGTAGAAATAATTTTAATGGTGTTTGAGCCTTAACCACCTCCTTCTATCACATATACAATAAAAAGGGTTGGGGTTTGCCATAAAAAACAATTTAAAGAATACGATAGAGACATTCACATAGGGGCTAGGGCTTGATTTGTCCAGCTGATTGATCAGATCGGATCTCTTCGACTAACCGTCTAGTTCTGGTGGAGTGTCGCATGTCAGGGGACCACTTAGTATCCGGTTCATGGACCGTTCAGCCACCACGGTCTTGTCTCCAGACATTGTAAGTCGTTACCAAAAGGCAGCCTCATTGAGTCGGGAGAGGTATTAGCCATTGGTATATACAGCTCTAGCCGACAGGGAGGAGGAGATCATAGTGAAAAATAAATATAATAAAAATATTCCTGGAAGGTTTTATATAATATATATTCCCCCACCCCCGCATGAGTAGGATGCGGCTCATGGTCAATTTCTTAATGGTGGTTTAACATGTTTGAATACAAAGTTTTCCTTTTCCTATACTAGTTGCTTAAGAAAGGTTAAAGAGCCCAGTCTATCCTACTATTTATCCATAGCTGGAGGGAGAATAGTTGGATTCATACCTTTCCCAATAGTATTAGCGCTATGTGAAATGCAAACAATCTCGTCCAGGAAATGAACTCGTCTAGTCGTGTCCGTTTCTTACGAAGGTAACCATTACAACACGTGCCAGGTATTTTTCTTAGGGTTGCATCTTGTGTGACTGCTTATAATCCGGTTCACGAGCCCCTCAACCACCATGACCCTGTCCCCAGGTATTATGGGCTGTCGCCCACGTCCGACAGGTGGATGCTTTGGGCTTATTGGCCCTCTGCAGAGGTGCAGTCGGTATATATAATAGCCCCAGCCGAGAAGGCGGTGTAACAGTCTTGTAACAGAAATAATCATAAAGTTCACTGAGAAATTATTTTGACCTTACAGTAAAAGTGATTTAATTTTTGTTTAACCCTTTGCCAACCATATTTCCCCCACAGATGGACCAATTCTTCCATTCAGCTGGTTCGCTGTTACAAAAGGATCAAGTACAGGTCACAGGGCTGGTTCACAGAAAAAAAAATATGCCAGGGAGTTTCACGTAGTGACTTTTCAGTGTAAATGAATGACACACGTGGGAGCCACTGCCAGCGGTTTACGGTAGAGTCGCAGTGGTGGCAGAGCCGCTGTGAGTGGTTTAAAGTAGGGAATGAGTTATTTCTCACAGTACTGATTTAGACCGCATTTTATTGTTATTAATGTTCGTTTAACGTCATTTAATTTTCAGTGTTCTTATAATTATTTAATTGTTACAAAAGCGCATTGCATTACTTAGGGTCTCAAATTTTAAATTGGCGGTAAAGTAGTATTTAACAGATATTATATAAAATCATATAACGAATTTAATAATAATCATTCTATAGCTTCCGCCGTGTTCAAAAGATAATTCAGATAAGCAAGACTACTTGAGACGCTATTGAATCAAATATTGTTCCATACACAATAACTTTTAATTCATAGATTCTCACTTTACATATAACAGTATATATTCAGATATAGCCGTCGTTATATACAAGTGAAAGGGTTACCGCTATAATGATACACTACAAAGACACAAAGGTCATAGTTCGCTGACCTGAGGGTAACACTGATTCTTTTGACATTTTCGCTGGAGGCTTGCAAGAAGATACATCGGCTCTATTTCTATTCATAATCTACCTTGATTATGTATTACTAACGTCAATAGATCTAATGAGAGAAAATGGTTTCACACTAAAAAGGAAAGAAATAGACTGAATATAACTGGAAACTATTACAGATGCAAACTACGCAAACTAACCATTTCATATACCTAGTTAGTAATATCGCATCTGCTGAAAGTGATATCAATATTCACATAGATAAAAGCATGAACGACCATTGTCAGGCTATCGCCCATGTGGAAATCTGATCTCTTTCATAAAATGAAAGGAATTCTTAAAAACTGTAGCCGTGTAAATGTTACTGTACAGTTGCACCACTTATATTCTAACGACACGCATGTGAAAACAAATTTAAATTGATTTACAATATATTTTCGAATTTTCCACTCAATTCTTCATCATGAAATAAATCTGCAAATCTGAAACACTACGTATAAAAGCTACCGTTAAAAATACAACTTTCACGTATGATACATTGTACATTTTTATCAGAAAAATAGCCCACACATATAAAAATGTAGTGTTGGACCCCTCTCCAAAAAACATACAACCGATATCATCATCATCATCATCATCATCATCATCATCATCAGTTCACTTAGTACCTGTATCACGCTGTCATCACGGATTCATATGACTTTGTCTCATCACCGGTCATCGCTCCTGGCCGATCTTCC
Organism: Doryteuthis pealeii; assembly: GCA_023376005.1. Lineage (NCBI taxonomy): Eukaryota > Metazoa > Mollusca > Cephalopoda > Myopsida > Loliginidae > Doryteuthis > Doryteuthis pealeii. Next base: position 109,709,068 of record CM042152.1, read on the forward strand.
CGACGACATCCTGTATCCACACCGAACTGATAGATGTTGTTTAACAGGTTTGAATTCAGAGTTTTCCTTCTCCTATACTGGTTAAAGAGCACTGTCTGCCTTAATATCCACACATACCCGGAGGGAGAGCGGTTGCCATTCGAAGGTAAGTCTATCCTACTATTTACCAATACCAGGAGGAGACTAGGAGGATATATACATTTCCCTATGGTATTAGTGCTGAAGGAAACGCAAATAACCTCATTCAGGATTTGAACTCGTATCAACGTATTCATTTCCTACGGCTCTAACCATTGCACCATGCGCCTCCATGAATTATTATAAATACTGAAATAGTAACCACAAGGTCTCTAGTTCGATAGCAGCCCTCGCTAACTCAGGGATCTGTGCGGTAAAGTAAGGAGCTGGTAGTAGGTATGGCGCTCCACCTCAGACGCAAAAAACAGTCTCCTTGGGCTAGCGCTAGTAAAAAGGGGATAGATCCCCTCGCTGATTGGCTGATACCGACTTTCGGCCACCCCGGCGACTTTACTTACTTGTTTCGTTGTTTCATATCAGCTTCCACCTCATAGTAGATGTGATAGAACAGCAATTCTTTCAGCTTTCTGTTACCTCGTCTTCAAATTTTATAAAATGCACACAGACGGAACTGTTCGAAACAAAATGTGTTTAATTGTCTGTGGTGAACAAATATTGCAGAGACCAACTATTATTTATCTTATGTGAAAGACAGTGACAGCCATATTGAATGTCGGGCCAGATTTTATTCAACCAATAATTTCTTACAACGTCGGGGAAAATAAAGTAGAATGACATAAAAATAAACAAAAGACGAAGATGAAGATAAGAAAAATAGTAAAGTAAAGTAAGATGAAAGAAAGATAATGTAGTAAAAATAAAAATAAAACGTGTTAGAAAAACAAACAAATAAAAGGAAAGAAAGAAAGAAAGAAAGAAAGAAAGAAAAATAGGGAAGAAAAGAGAAGAGAAAAAGACAAGCAAAAGAAAGAAAGTTTGTTTGGTTAGTTAGTTGGTGTTTAAGGGCATATCAACCCTTGTGAGTTATTTTATGCCAAATCTTGTCTATTATACTTTATAAAGTAAAGTGAGTAAATTCGACGAGGAGGCCTAGAATCGGTATCATACAGCGAGGGAGTCTATCACATTTTCACTAGCGCTAGACTAATGAGGTTGTTTTTAGCGTCTGAGGCGGCACCACACCTACCATCTGCTCAACACTTTACCGCACAGACCCTGTGCTACTCATACACTAAGTTGGTGAGGGTCGGTATCGAACCAAGAACTTTTACGTTCCTAGCCGAACACTCTACCGAATGAGCTAAACTGGCCCTATTTTTTTTTTTTTTAGTTTTCGGAGTTTATTTGGTGATGATGAAATTGAGAGAAAAGGGGAAGGTAAAGGGAGATAACAAAGAAGTAAAATGGTAGTAGAAATACAGAGGAAAATAAGGTTAAAAGAAGAAAAAAAAGTAGAAGGAAAACTCGGATAATGCTGAAGAATCTTGTCTAATATACTTTATAAATAAGTCTTCTGTAGTTTTTAGTGTTGTAGTTTCGGAGTGTATTTAGTGATTATGAAATTGAGAGAAAAAAGAGAGGTCAAGGGAGGTAACAAAGAAGTGGCAGGTAGCATGGTAGCAGAAATACAGAAGAAAATAAGGTTAAAATAAAACTAGAAGGAAAATTCGGATAATGCTGAAAAGTATATAAAGGAAACCGAGTAAGGAAGGCGGGAAAACGTCAGAACGATTTCCTCATTGACAGTTTCTGTAAGGGAACAGGATGGTCATTTGAATGATGAGACTCGCCCTTGGCACCTGACCCTCTTTTTGACTGTGACGAGCAAAATCGCATTGTTGGGATCAACGTGGCAGTCATTAAGATGTGACTCCTGGTGCCTCTTGCGTTTTCTCTTTCCTAACACGAGTTTTTCGAGAGAGAATTCAGCTGGTGTGCGCATGCGTATTGATGATTAATGATCGCTTGGTGTATTATTTTGTGAGTCATTCTGACATGAGAGAAGAGCGAAGTCAATCTAGGGAAATAGGGGAAGGTGATTCCCTAATCGGGATATAGGGGCTTAGACGAATAAGGAAATAAATACAAGGTTGTAACCAAGAATGAAAGATATGGGTGAGTTAGTAAAAAGAAACGAAGCCAATAGAAAAAGAAAGAAAAGATAAGAAGAATTGGAAATATAACGGACAAAGATATTGAAGACGAAAAATGATGAGACTTATGTAAATCGAAGATGGGAGAGAAAGGAAAAAGGATGCAAAGATAGAAAACATTAAGATAAAATGATTGATTTTAACGGCATGTCAACCTGACTGGAGTTATTTTATACATAACGCTTAGGGAATCGCGAATTGTTCACGTTTATATTTACATTTTTGTGTAGTTGTTTTAGAGTTTATTCATTTTTTATACTTCATTTTTACGACACATTTTTATTTATCAACCGCTTCGCACGAATTGTACGTGAACCAAGGTCAATTTCTTCAGCGGATTCTAAGAGGTTTTAATTCAAAGTTTTCCGTCTCCTAGACTGGTTACCTAATCAATTTTAACAAGGCCAGTCTTCTCAACTAATTAACCATAGTTAGAGGGAGAATAGTTTGATGCATACATTTCACAAGTTTATCAGCGCTATTTGAAATTCAATCGGGATTTGAACTCGATTTGATGAGTCTACTTACTACGACGATATTTTTTGCACCACTGTTTATGGATATGTCAAAATTTTCTGGGGTAATTTTTTGTTTCATTTTGTATGACACTAATGATTTTTATGTCTATAATATTTGGTATAATTTCATTTTTCTTAAGAAGGACAAAATGTCATCCCTATAAATATTTTCTAATTGGCCATTTACATGAAAATACGTTGTCCAATGAGAGCTAAATATTCGCATTCAATGAGAAAAGGTTTAGCCATGTAGGGTATTTGATCTAATATACAATGTGGCTGTTCCTCTTGTTTGAATATAAAGGATTGCGCGGTCGGGTTATAGTAATTTGTTCCTTTCTGGATTTTCTGAATGATGGTTTCCCTTCCCCTAGTGTGGGTTTTATCAAAAGAGTTTATTGTATATGTTGTTACTCTAAAATTGTTGCCATTTTGTATTGAAGAATTTGTTGATTTCAGTTTATAGAAGTTTGATTTTGTCGGGGGTCATAGTTAAAAAAGAACAAGACAATTAATGAAAAATCTGGAAAAAAGTTGAAGGTTAAAGAGAACAATTAAAAATAAGATATTTGAAAGTTTGAAAATAAAAATTATAAGAAGAAATTTCGAAGGAAGAAAATGGTGAAATCGAAGGAACGGAAGACTAACACTGATGTGTACATATGTAGGAGTCCAGAAGAGAACGGCAATTATGATACCGGCCTTACTTCACCAGAAATACCCAGCATGTCTAACGTCTATCTTGGATGGTTTCTCAGGTGGGAGGAAATTGGGGGTACTGATTTTGTAGGGTGCTGCTTTGTATGGAAAGGAAGACTATAAATTTGACAAAACGAAATATGGAAATAAACATTTGAATATTATAAAAAATATCGTAATACTTCACCCTACGTCGTTAACTGGTTCCAGAGAAAAGCCATTGTTTAGATCAATTATCTTCCCTTGGCATAGCCTAGCCTAGTTTTTATGTTAGCCTACGAATTAACCAAACAATTTTAAAACACAGAAGTATGGGCATAAGGGTAAAATTTATGCAGGCCTTCTATCACAGAAACTACACAAATAATGCATGTTGGATACTGCTGAAGAAGCAAGGTACCTACACATGAACACACCAGATTTGGCCGAATAACAAAAACCCACACATATTTGTGTGCGGATTCTGGATGCCATGCGGATGACCAACCAGGGGCAATGATCAATAGAGACCGTTTGCGCAAAAGAGAGAGCGAGAGAGAGAGAGAGAGAGAGAGAGAGAAGACAGAGACAGACAGACAGACAGACAGACAGACAGAGATAGTTATCTGTGACGACGATGACGACGATGACAACGACGATGATGATGGTGATTGTGAAATTTAATCCTATAATAATTCATTACTAGTACTAGATATATTTAGTAATTAGCTAATTACTGGGTATTACTAACCAGGCCCTTCCTATAGAAACTTCTAAATAATTGTATGTTAGTAGTAATTTAAGCACCCCCCCACCCCATACACACGCCTCCAGTCAAAGACCCCAGTTACAAGGCCGCCGGTCTTTATTTGGCATAACCTTGGTTTAAACCTTCAGAGTAGATACCAAAAATATCAAGCCAAATCTTTTTGTACGACAGCTTCTTATTGACTTTCTCAAAAATAACACAAGGACTTTTTCACTCAATCGATCTGCTGATGTTTGGTAATTTGCCATTTGCTTGCATTTAATTTACTAGCTGAAAACTCACCCTAACGGCAGCGTTTTAATCTGGTACCCGCGAAACGACTAATTGAAACATTTTGGCTCTTAAAAGTGATTATAGATTTGAATCATGTTTATTGAATTATATCTTATTTGAAATTCATCACATACATGAAAATTGGAGTGCATTCAATTTTAAGTTCAAAATTATTCCGAGTAATGATTAATAATATTTTTTCTTAAAAGTAAATAAATAAACTATATATATATATATATGTGTGTGTGTGTGTGTGCGTGTTTGTGTGTGTGCGTGTGTACTTGCCCTATCAAAGATATTGAGCCCTCTTTACTTATCAATATACAAACTATATCATCAATATATATATTATATATATATATATATATTTACCAACCCCACCGCACGAGCAGGATGCGGCACAAGGTCAATTTCTTAAGCCGTGTTTAACAGGTTTGAATTCAGAGTTTTCCTTCTCCTAGACTGGTTACCTAGCCATGGTTAAAGAGCCCAGTATGCCCTGCTACTTACCCATAGCTGGTGGGAGGATTGGATTCATACCTTCCCAAGGTATTAGCACTATGTGAAATGCAAACAACTTCGTCCAGGAATTGAGCTCGGATTGAAGAGTCCATTTCCTATGACTTTAACCATTAGACCTCGCTCCTCCACATATATATATTATATATGTATATTTATATATATTTCAATTATTGGAAAATATGTAAGATGTAGAGCAGGATAAAAAAAGACCATGACTCGGAGTTTCACGATTGAGAACTAGCGTTAAATGATTCTTACATTTGAAATATATTGTAATATTGCTCTGCTTTATTTACCTATCACACTATCTCACTCCCACTCCCATTATTCATATTCCACTCTATTACTATAACTTCATTTAACGTTTACCCGATATATCTCTCACTTTTCGTTCCTTTCACTCCATCCTTCATTTACCTTTATCACTACTCTCTTATAATAAATGTATATAAATTTATATAAATTACCGTATAATCATTTATGTATATAAAAGTATGTAAAAATGGAATTGGAATTGAATCCGACGATATGAGGAAGAATGAATAAAGAAAAGAAAGTACAGAATGGAAAATAAAAGATGAATTTAATCAATATCACTTGATATATATGGTTTAGAGTTGAGGAAAATGTGGATATAACAACATAAATGATTCTTACCTTTAAAGATGATCTCAGACAGATGAATTTAATCAATATCACTTACACATGTATAAATGTATATAAATATATATGAATTTATAAGTTTCATATAATTTATATATAGAGATTTATATAAATGTATATAAATTTATATAATCACTATATCTCTCTCACTTTTCGTTCCTTTCACTTTATCCTTCCTTTACCTTTCTCACTATCTCTTTTATTTTTATGTATCTTTCATCGGATCTTTCCCTTCACCTTCTACCCTATCTTTCTTTTAATCTTTCACCCTATCCGTGCCCATTTATTTATCTACAACATTATTCCTCTCCTTATTTCTATTTTACTCTATTTCAGCCTATTTATCTTATACCCTACCTTTCTCAACACCCTAATACACACACACACACACACACACACACACACACACACAAATATATATATATATATATATATATATATATTATATATATATGTATATATGAGGAGGGAAAGATTGAATAAGTCCAAAATAAAATTCTGAGGAAGTCTCAAACAACAATGAGACGAAAATATCAATTGAAATAGTTGTTTATTTGTTATATACACATTTCCTGAACTCTAAACCATATTTATATATATATATATATATATATATATATATATAGAGAGAGAGAGAGAGACAGACAGACAGACAGACAGACAGAGAGAAAAGAAAGACCAGATAGACAGACAGAGAATCAGAGAGAGGGAGATAATCTATTATCATATCTCTACCATTAACCTTATCTCTCACATTATTTATATTTCACTCTTTCTCTGTCCAATTGTTAATCTTTCCCTATCTCTTTTCGTTTATTTATGTTCCTTACTATCTCTCTCATTTTATACATATATTTAACCCTATCTCTCTCATATTATTTACCTTTCATTTTTATCTGTATTTCATTTATTTCTATTTCTTTTAAATATCTTTCAGTCTATCTTTCTCTGAATCTTTCACCCTATCACTGCCCCTTTATTTACCTTTCTCATTACCCTGGTCTACAAAAATTTGAAATGTTGTCGAAACACCAAAAATCTTTTTTAACTAATTTTCAGACGCTGAATCTTAAAATGAACTTACTTTTTCGTGGTTACTTACCGTTTTTGCAATACAAAAATCCCGCATTTTTGAAAAGAAAATAATTTTTTCCATTTTTTTTCTGTGTATAGGATATTGACCGATGACAATATGTTTGAAAGAAAAATCGTAGAAACCTCTCAATTTAAACGAACAAATATTGGTCTGCTTATTGAGAAATAATATTTTTGTAATAACAATAAGACCCTAAGTTATTAAAAATAACACGATTGAATATACCAATACAGCCCAAATATTTTCATAAAATCATTTAATAAACTAACAACAGAAAAATAATCGTGAACATAAGAACTTTTATTTTTATTAAGTGTCATTTTCAATATTATTTAAGTTCCTTTTGATTGTCAGTCATCATTCATTCGTGCCATTGTCGCTGGTAGAAAGAAATCATATATGCCAAAGTATATTTAACCCAAGCATCAATAGCAAAAGATTTACAGTGTCTTTGTTGTCAGCAGCGGTCTAGAAAGTAGCCAGGCGTTAATGCTGAGCTAAGCACACGTTCACATCAAACTGGAAACTCCACCAGATCCGAAAAGCACAGATGTTAAACAGCGATTTAAATTTACGATACAAACGGCGCTTTGGCGATTTCAGGTCAAGGTGTGATTATATGTTTTCAATTCCCGAGTGGAGTGCAGATATTATGGTGAAATAATTTTTATGATATTCATTATGCACCTTGGCCTAGAAGCATTCAACTGAGATGTTTTTAGTTGAAGTTTCTTTAAAACTATGAAAACAAAAGCCACAATGAGTTTATTTCCTTCCGTATTGAACGGTTAGAAGTGGTGGGATAAATTTATGAATACCAAACAGAAGATTTTAGGGTTTCAATTTTATTGTGTCAGGTTTAATGAAGTGTATTACTGATAAAGCTTCTCAGTTAATTTGAATTTTGGTATTAAATTATGAAATTCGGTTTTCACTCCCCCCCCCATATTTTCTTATAAAATAGTCTAGGCGGAGGGCATACATTGCTCGGCCTACCTAAAAATGGATGGGTTTCTATGAGTTATATCAACTAAATTTTGCAATTAACCAATATCGTAAATAACTATTTTTCTCCAAAAATAAGCAATTTCAGTACAGCAAAAACGGTAGCTAAGCTTGAAAAGCGAAAGTCCTTTTCGGAATCAGCACCATTAAAATATTTTGGATTCTTCGTACCAAAAATCGTATTGACCAGTGTTACTCCTCTCTCTCTCTCTCTCTCTCTCTCTCTCTCTCTCTCTCTCTCTCTCTCTCTCTCTCATTATATATTTTTCATATATTCACTATTTACCTATAACCATATCTTATATAACATTATTTACTTCTCACCTTATTTCTTTCACATTATTTACATTTCCCTCTCTCTATTACATTATTAATCTTTTACTCTATTTATCTCACATTATTTATCTTTCACCCTATCTTTCCGAAACCCTAATACAAGACACCCACACAAACGCACATGAACACACACACACACATATATGAATGTGTATGTATATATATGTACATATATATGTTTATATATGTATGTATATATATAAATATATATATATATATATATATATATATATATATATATATGTGTGTGTGTGTGTGTGTGTGTGTGTGTTTCATAGATAGAATGCATTCACTGAAGATGTGCTTCAAGGGAAAAGAAACTGCGTTGTTCAAGGGTCGTGTGTCAATTGTCAGCGTCATGGCGTCTGAATAAGAAGAAAGCTTAAATCGGAAATGGCGGCAACATTCGTCTAGCCAAGCAGTCTTTGTCGGCCATGATAAAACTGAAGGTCAGGTTTTCGATAAAGGCATCAGCAGCCAAAAGGAAAAGTGGAGAAGGAAGCTGCAATGGCGCTGGGGGAGAGATCAAAATAACGAAGGTGGTGGCGGCGGCTCCGATCGAGGTAGTAATGGGCCGGGGTGCATCAGTTGCCAGCAGCGAGTCATCTGAAGGCTGTAAACGAGCATCATTGGCGTGTGTATGCAATGCAGATTACAGTCTTGTGATGATCCGCCCTCTACGAGCCAGTCGCTAGCGTCAGTTCTGGCTCCTCCACTACACCCCCCATGTCACTGCTCTCTCTCTCTCTCTTTCTCTTTCTCTTTCTTTCTTTCTCTCTCTCTCTCTCTGTCTCTGTCTCTGTCTCTCTCTCTTTGCTGACTCCGGCATTAACAGTGTAAGTCCGACACCCTTGATACTTGAACGGTAATTTTCGATCGATCGATGAGCCAATCGATAGTCTAACTGCATTCCCCCGGCGACTTTGTGCGCCACCAACCGGTATTACAGCCACCACAATGCAATTGCAGAACTGGCTTTAGAAGTAGAACAGTGAACGAAAAGAAAAGAGGCGTGAAATTCTTCGCTAGGATCAAGGTTGATAATAAGAGTAACAGCTTTTCTTGTTTTGACTTCAGATAAGATTGACGCCAGATAAAAACTTTGCTCACGTCTGCACTGATTTGTCAACTAGATGTTTTTCTCCATTACTCTCAGGTCCACTGTTACCCGTTGTGCTTGTACCTGCTAGGGTGACATCTATGTATTTAGCCATCACTGTATTTACACCTCCCCGCACAAGTAGGATACGACACAGGTAGGGAGAATAGTTAGATACCAACCTTTCCCGAGGGTATTAACGACATGTGAATTGCAAACAGCCTCGTCCAGGTTTTTAACCTGATTCACAATGTCCATTTCAAACGACGATAATCATTAAACATGAGCGCCGGTAACATCTATGGGTCAAACATATTTTTGAAGAGGGTATAAAATATTATTCCATTTATAAAGTAAACAGTAAATTTATAAATTAACTCATCTTCACTTCAACCTGTCGGTGGGGCTTAGAATACGCTGAATGTATCTCCTCTGTAAGAGTAAAACGCCACCCAAATGGGCGGAGGTTATGCGTATGACACTAAACTACATCTAATCGGGAGGCTACAGTTCTGTAAATCTAGGGAGAGTTGTATACCTTGTCATTACCATTCCATTCTAACTCGGATTGGTAGTACATACTAGGGACCAATCTATGTTTTAGATCTGTCTATTTAAAAATAATTCGTATTTGATTGGACCATGTGCCAAAAATGAAAAGAGAAATCACTTAAGAAACAGCTACACAAAAGTATAAATATGAACGTACAATTAATCGTAACCCCTATCCTCTATGCATAAAATAACCATAGACGGGTTTATATGCTGTTGTATTTACTTTTTAGCTTTACTTTTTTACAATCCCTTGCCGGGTCTTTAATCGGGACCTTCTTATATGCATTTTATGTATTTATGTATAAGGTTCTTTTTGGGATATTACGTTTCCACTCACATTGATAGTACTCCCCAAAGGAGATGAGCAGTTCCGCATAGTGCAATGTTTTGTGTATTCCATGTAGGCGTGAATTGTCATGTGTCTTTTTAATGAGTTTACCTCTCCTATTCTTGGTCATACCCAAGGCTCCGACTACTACTGGCACGGTGCTAGTTTTAAGCTGCTTCATTTTTTTCACTTTCGATTTCCAGGTTTTTGCATTTATTATTATTATTATTATTATTATTATTATTATTATTATTATCATTATTATTATTATTATTATTTACTCCTTTTGAGTTTTCACATCAGTGTTAGCTGATGGTCTTTCACTGGAGTCTGAGTGACAGTAAGTCTCCTCAGGTCTCCAGGACTCTTCTGAGTATTCTGGCAGATTGCAGCAGTGCAGTGTTCTGAATGGTTTCAATCCTTCCTCTGATTTCCAAACTTTCCAAACCCTTTTCCAATCCTTTTGGGACTGTTCCAAGTGCACCAACCACAATTGGTATCACTTTCACTTTCATATTCCATAACTTTTTCAGTTCTCTGGCAAGGTCCAGATATTTGTCTATTTTTTCATTTTCCTTTAACTTCACCTGTGATCTGCTGGCACTGCAAAATCCACCAGTTGACAAGTTCTTTCTTTTTGTTTATCAACACTAGGTCTGGCCTTCTTGCTGGGATAAGGTGATTATTTTCCTTGCGAATTTTTTTAACTGAAGACTGAATTACAAGTCTCCTCATTCTGAGTATCCTATCTTAATGCTGTTGTCTGAATTGGATTTATTCATTATTATTATTATTATTATTTTTACTCCTTTTGAGTTTTCACATCAGTGTTAGCTGATGGTCTTTCACTGGAGTCTGAGTGACAGCAAGTCTCCTCAGGTCTCCAGGACTCTTCTGAGTATTCTGGCAGATTGCAGCAGTGCAGTGTTCTGAATGGTTTCAATCCTTCCTCTGATATCCAAACTTTCCAAACCCTTTTCTAATGCTTTTGGGACTGTTCCAAGTGCACCAACTACAATTGGTATAACTTTCACTTTCATATTCCATAACTTTTTCAGTTCTCTGGCAAGGTCCAGATATTTGTCAATTTTTTCATTTTCCTTTAACTTCACCCTGTGATCCGCTGGCACTGCAAAATCCACCAGTTGACAAGTTCTTTCTTTTTTGTTAATCAACACTAGGTCTGGTCTTCTTGCTGGGATAAGGTGATCCGTTTTAATTTCAAAGTCCCAGAGAATTTTGTGCGTTTCGTTCTCAAGAACAGATTCTGGTTTATGCATATACCATTTTGTTGTGTGGTCAAAATTTAATTTCTTGCATAATTCCCAGTGGATCACCTTCCCAACCCAGTCGTGTCTAGTTTTGTATTCTCGTTGTGCTAGTTTGCTACATTCGCAGAGTATATGGTTAACAGTCTCATCTCTATTACCGCAAAGTCTACATTTACTATTTTGTTGGGTCTTATCAATTTTCGCTTTGATGTAGTTTGTCCTTATGGCATTATTTTGTGCAGCAATTATAAGTGATTCTGTTTCTCTTTGAGGTTTCCCTTTCTTAACCATGTCCAAGTCTTTTGATGTGCAACCTCATCTATTTGTCGTTTGAAGCGTCCATATAATTGTTTTTCTTCCCATTTTTGTTTTCTAGTCTTTGTCGTTCTTCTGTTTGTCCATCTGCCGTTTCTACTATTGTTGGTCGCCATAAGTAATTTGTCTTTGCTCTTCCTTGTGTAATCTTCAAGTTGTTGGATTGTGGTTTCTACGCATTCCTCTATGTTGGCAAGACCTCTTCCCCCTTCCTTTCTTGACACATACAATCTATCTCTATCATCTCTAGGGTGGAGAGCCTTGTGCATGGTCATTAATTTTCTCGTCCTTTGGTCTATCTGTCTGAGTTCTTCTTTTGTCCATTTTAAGAATGGTCCTGAGTATCTTATAATGGGGACAGCCCAGGTATTAATTCCTTTGATCAGATTTCTGCTGTTAAGTTTCGTTTCTAGAAGTTTTCTAGTTCTCCTGAGATATTCCTTTTTAACTTTTCCTTTCATTTCTGCTTGCATGATATTGTCCGCTTCCAAAATTCCTAAGTATTTGTAGCTTTCATTTTCATCAAGAGATTTTATAGTTTCCTGATTTGGTAGTTGTATTCCATTTAATAGTTTTCTTTCACCCCTTTTTATTACAAGCATAGCACATTTTTCGATTCCAAATTCCATCCCTATATCCTGGCTATATATCCTAATAGTTTGTACTAGGCTCTCCAATTCTTTTTCATTTTTTGCAAAAATTTTAATGTCATCCATGTACATAAGGTGGTTGATCTTTTCTTGTGAATTACTAAATTTGTATCCCCGGTACATTTTTTCAGTATATGGTTTAGCGGCATCATTGCAATAATAAAGAGTAGTGGTGATAATGAGTCTCCTTGGAAGATACCTCTTTGGATTTTTACTTCTGCCAGGGATTGTTTTCCAGCTTTTAATTGAACTCGCCAGTTTTCCATGGCTTTTTTAATGAAGTTTATAATGTTGTTGGAAATTTTATACATTTGTAGGCATTCTAAAATCCAGGTATGTGGGACCATGTCATAGGCTTTTCTGTAATCGATCCAGGCCATTGCAATATTTTTCCGTTTATTTTTGACTTCTTTAAGAATGTATTGGTCTATATAGAGTAAGTCGTGGGTTCCTCTTTTTCCCTTGCGACATCCTTTCTGTTCTTCTGGGAGAAGTTTCCGCCAATTGAGTGAAAAGTATACTTCTTCTCTTACAACAGCAGTTAGAATTTTCCACATCATGGGTAGACAAGTTATTGGTCTATAATTGCTGGGGACATTTCCTTTTGTGGGTCTTTCTGGATTAGTGTAGTTATTCCTTTTGTCATCCATTCGGGTATTTCCGTTTCTTGTAGGCATCTGTTCAGTTGCTGGGCCATTCTTTTGTGGATAGTCGTAAATTTTTGAACCAGAATCCATGTATGCCATCATGGCCTGGTGTTTTTCCAATTTGTTACTTTCTTGAGTACTGATTTAAGCGTAATTACATGAACACTGGCAACAGGTCCTTCCTCAATTTCCATCAGTTCATTCTTAATATCACTTATCCACTTTGACTGTTTATTATGTTCTTTCCTCATCCATATATCACTCCAGAACTTTTCTGCTTCTGTTGCATTTGGGTGTTCACTAATGTTTGTTTTTGCTCCATCAATTTGTTCATAAAATCTCTTTCATTGTTTTGGAAGGTCCTATTTTGTTTGTACTGTTTAGTTCTCTCTCGATATCTTTTGAGTCTTCCTTCTATAGCCGATATCTTTTGTTTTACTTCTTCCAACTTAATTTGTTGTTGTCTTTTAACCTTTTTAGCTACATGTGTATTTGTGTTTTTATTTAACGTATTTGTTTGTTTGTCGTAGTTTTTTATTTGTTCTTCAATCTGAACTCCCATCCAGCTTTTGTGTTCTGTTTGGTTCTTTGTTTGTGTTAGTGTTTCGAAGGGTGCGTCAATTCTATCACAGACTAGTTTGCTCCTGCATAGATAAGGTTGTTGAGTTCAGTGATATTGTTGTTGGGATGTTCGCTAATATTTTTGTTTATTTTTTCCGTTTCTTTCTGACTTTTTCCACTCTATGTTTCTTAGGGATGGTAATGTACTTTTGTTCTCATTCATGATTGTTGTATAAGTTCTATATCCATTTTCTGTTCTGGTGTTAGTTCCTGTGTTGTAAAGGTAGGTTGTATACGGTTTTGGTTGCTAGCATGTTCATTTTGTTTGGTTGATTCTTGTTCGGTTTGTATTTCTTGATTTTCCTGTCCACATATTTCTATTATCTCGAGATCAGAGAATAATTTTTTATTCAGGATCATTCTTGCCTGGTCTGCCAGTCTTTGGCTGGTTGTGCTGAAATTCTTGTTGTCATTCCAATTTGAAGCATTCTTTTTCTATAACTCTCTGTGTTGGGTTGCTTTTAAAATAACAATGGAGTACTTTGTGTTATTTTCTCTAGTCCACACTTTTTCCTTGTCTCCTCGGCTACCACCTCACTGGGTCGTCTATCGGCTACCACCTCACTGGGTCGTTCTATCGGCTACCACCTCACTGGTCGTCTCTCGGCTACCATCACTGGGTCGTCTATCGGCTACCACCTCACGGTCGTCTATCGGCTGAGCTACCATTTTCCCATGAATATCTGGAAGAACAAGAAAAACAACAGCAGCCTACATGCATATAAGGTTGATCATCTACCCCTGATTGATATCTTGGGTATACTGATTATTTATTCTTTTTCCTGGGGATGAATCATCTTGGTTGAGTATCTGAAATGAAAGTTTTGAGCCAACATTCGCAGGATGCGGACCGGGTCCCCATGTTGGCATCAAGGGAGCACCTGCCCATGGCGTCCACAGACCCGAAAGTCTGCGTTCCACGGCTGATATAATTTATTTTAGACATTTTTCATGAGGTGGTATAGTGTGTTATACCTGACCCAGGAGGCTTGTTTAAGTTCTGAGCCCTGACCCAGAAAAAAAAAAAAAAAAAAAAAAAAAAAATTAATTATTATTATTATTATTATTATTATTTTATTATTTCCTTTCTTTTTGAGGTTTTTTCATACCCAATAACTGGTGGTCTTTTACTCGGGGCTGAGTGACTGCAAGTCTCCTCAGGTTTCCAGGGGTCTTTTCAGTATTATTATTATTATTATTATTATTATTATTATTATTACATAGAATAGTACTTGAAACCATACACTTTCTTGAAGAAAAGAACGATTTCGGTATTATATAACCCAACAAAGTTTGAAATGCTGTAAAGCCAGCCAACCAACCAACCAACCAACCAACGAGCAAACGAGCCAACATCAATTCAGAAAGTTGATCGAATTGAGAACGATACTCGGACTAGTTAAATGGCTGCGAAGAAAAGAAATTAAATCTTATTCGCAGTTAATTCGTTTTACCCGCCACTGACAACCTTTTGCCGTCTGGAATATAATAAAGGTCTTTGTGCACTGCAAACAAATAATCCTGCAATAGATTCAAATCTTGCAAAGAAAACGAGAGCAAAATGTCTCTTCTGCTAATTACATTGGCCAGTATACTTGACAACCGTTTTACAATAAATATGCGAGGCCAGATACGTAATAAAGTTTTAACAGTAGATGTTTCGCTAACAATGTTATGAAGCTCTCACTGTTATCTATCTACTTACGATCTTAATTTCACGAATTATTTCAGATAAATCATCCTTTTATTTTCGAATCCTTTTGACGTTATATTTTATTATTAGCATTTCTTTTTTTTTTCAATTTCAACGTTAAAAGATTATTTCTTAAACTTGGAATGATTACTCAAAGGAAGAATTATTTACGCCTGAAACAGCAGGTTTTTCTCTCCTCTCTGTTCCTCCCTCTGTGTATCAATATTCTCTCTCTCTCTCTTCTCTCTCTCTCTCTCTCTCTCTCTCTCTCTCTCATCTCTCTCTCTATTTCCCTTTTACACTTTTTTTATCCATCCTCTCACCAAAACGTCGGAATATTCTCTTCTCTTCCCCTTCTCTCTGTATTTCTCTAACAACTTTTTATTATCTCTTCTCCCCAGAAAGTTCTATAATTTAATGTTATCCTTTCTCTGCATAAATTCTCTCTGTCTCTGTCTCTTTCTCTGTCTCTCTCTCTCTCTCTCTTTGTCTCTTGTCTCTCTGTCTCTTCAGTTTTATATGACAAAGGCGAGAAATTGTCAGAAACCAAGCACTGTTGACTCCATGTGCACACTTCTTTAACTTAGATAAAAAAGCTCTATCCACAAAATCTTTAATCTGTTTACTTATATACATAGCACCCACTTTATCTATATGGTTCTCTCTCTCTCTCTCTCTCTCTCTCTCTCTCTCTTCTCTCTCTATATATATATATATATATATATATATATAATATATATATATAAAGTGTTGTTATGGGTCCAACGGGAGAAAAGTAAATATTTTATTAAAAAATGTCCGCAAAATGGATTAAGTTTTTCTAAAAGGTTATTATTATTTTACATTTGCGACACATGTTTCAGATCTTCTGATATCTTCTTCAGGACAAAATATCATTAATTAATGCCTGAAGAAGATATAAGAAGATCTGAAACAGGTGCCACAAATGTAAAATAATAGTAAATATTAAAGAAGAACCAACATAATCCGTCTTGCGGACCTCATTTATTATATGTATGTATATATATATATATTATATATATATGTGTGTGTGTGTGTGTGTGTGTGTGTTGTGTGTGTGTGTGTGTGTAAAGGTTTGACACTTTAATGTTTTCCTTTCTCTGTCTAATTTCATGTTCTGTCTGTCTGTCTGTATGTCCCTCTCTCTTTCTCTCTCTTTCTCTCTGTGTCTGTCTTTTTCATTCACTCTCTCCATCACTTTCGTTTTTGTGTCTCCTCACCTTTTCTATAAAATAATGTTATCACCTCTCTTTGCCAGTTCGTACTCTCTCTCTCCCCATCTCCCTCGCTCACTTTCTATATTTCTCTTATTTTATCTCCTCTCACAATAACAGTTTATCCTTTAATGTTATCCAACCACTCATTTCGTGCACCCTCTCTCTTTCCCTTTCTCTCCCCTTTTCTCTTTATATGTCACCCTCTCTCTATTTTTCTTTTTCACTCTCTTTATTTTATCTCCTCTCATCATAACTTTCTTTACGTTGCTGTTATCCCATCTCTGCATCAACTGTATCTCTCTCTCTCTCTCTCTCTCTCTCTCTCTCTCTCTCTTCTCCTCTCTCTCTCTCTATTTATATCTATTTCTTCATCTCACTCTCGTTTCTCTTCATTATTTCTTTCGCTTTCTCATCTCAGTATAACGTTCTATACATTTATGATATCTCTCCTCTCTTTCACGACATGGTCCTTCTCTCTTTTTCAAAGTTTCTTCCCCTCCCCCAAATATTCTTGTTTAAATTCATTCACTTTCTTTCTTTCTTTCTTTCTTACTTTCTTTTGTATACCTAAGTAATGTGTTATGTTACCATAACAACGGGGTTTCTCGTTACACTTTAGTGATACCAGTTTGAATAAAAATATGTATATTGTTCTTTTATTTTCTAATTTTCTTTTCAAATTATTCTCGTTTCATTTACTCCTTTTTCTTTCTTTCTTTTTTCTTTCTTTCTTCTTTATAATCGAGTAATGACTTGTGTTACCATGGCTACATAATTTATCGTTACACTTTAGTGATACGAGGTTCCATACTCCTATTATATATATATATATATATATATATATATATATATATATATATATATATTCTTTGGTGTGGTACCAAGTTTCTTGGTACAAGGTGATTCTAGGTGGGTCTAATTCTCTACCGTAGTTTGTTGTAGAGTTCAGGTTCCGTATGAGAGCTAATGTTTTAATTATTGTAAACAGAGCAAGTTATTTGGGAATAAAAAGGCCTTAAATACCATGGGTATCGTGATTATGGACCATTTCCACTCGAGAGCATGCTCAAGAGCTTCTTCAGATACTGATATATTTTATTTAGACAGGCACATGGCCAAACTCTTTTTATATTCATACATTTCCCCCCTCATTTAGGGTGGTCATATTGTATTCTTTCTATTCAAGTGTCTTTTTTATTGGTGGAAATTTTTTTTTTTTTTTTTTTTTTTTTTTTCCTTTGGTTGGTTGTGTTTTATTTCCTTTTGTCTGCTAGTCTCTTTGGTAAATTCCTAATTTTATTTTGACTGACCAACAGGATTTTAATTTATGGTCGAGATGTCGTTTCGCTCTAATTGGGTCAAGTGTAAAGCAGGGAGGGTATGTCTTTTCCTCAGCGGGTGGGGTATCTGAGTTTATTTTATTAAGGTTATCTTTCTAGTGTGTATCATTTCTTAAAGCATGTTTTTTTGTATTTTGCTATTTATATTCTTACTTATATTTTATGCGTTCTTTACTTATATTTTGTATTTTATGTTCATATATGAACCTCTTTCATTCTGTTATTTCGATTTTCCTCTTTACATCTATTTATTTATTTTAATTTATTTTTAATTATTGTTTAATTTTCTCCTTTAGTACTATCTTATCTACGATATTTTAAAGGGTCTATTTTGGTTTATTATTTATTCATATATTTCTTTATTATTATTAGAGGGGCTTATTTAAGTAAAATTATAGTTATAGATTTTTTATTTTTTTTATTTATTATTTATTTTTATATTATTTTTATTTTTTATTCATTTTTTTATTTATTTATTTTTTTTTTTTCCTAGGTCGAGAAGGGTTCTAGCATCTTTATCTTATTAATCCTATAATTTTAAAATATTTTTTAATTTGTTATAGTGGTTTATAGAGAAAAAAAGAAAAGACAAAAAGTAAGTGAATTTTATAAAATATACTGTTACATAAATGAAGCCCTAAAGAGAAATAAAAAATTTGTTAAAACAAATAAAATAAAAATAAAAAATAAAAATAAAATATGAATAAACTAATAACTATATGAAAATAAAAGACCCCTTATAGAAACTGTATAAAGAAGAATAAGACTTATGTAGACTATTAATAATAAAATTAAAACAAAATTAAACAAAAAGATAAGGATATTACTTAAAGATACAAATAAAATATTAAAATTAATATATAAAAAAAAAAAAAAAAAAAAAAGTACAACACTATAACAAATTAAAATATTTTAAAATATAGGATTAATAAGATAAAGATGCTAGAACCTTCTCGACCTAGGGAAAAAATAAATAAATAAAAAATAAATGAATAAAAAATAAAAAATAAATAAATAATAAATTAATAAATAAATAAAAAAAAAAAAATCTATAACTATAATTTTACTTAAATAAAGCCCCTCTAAATAAATAAAGAATATATTGAATAAATAAATAAACCAAAATAGACCCTTTATAAAGTATCGTAGATAAGGATAGTACTAAAGGAAAATTAAACAATAAATTAAAATAAATTAAAATAAATAAATAGATGTAAAGAGGAAAATCGAAATAAACAGATGAAAGAGGTTCATATATGAACATAAAATACAAAATATAAGTAAAGAACGCATAAATATAAGTGTAAGAATATAATAGCAAAATAAAAAACATGCTTTAAGATGATACACACTAGAAAGATAACCTTAATAAAATAAACTCAGATACCCCCACCCGCTGAGGAAAAAGACATACCCTCCCTGCTTTACACTTGACCCAATTAGAGCGAAACGACATCTCGACCATAAATTTAAAATCCTGTTGGTCAGTCAAAATAAAATTAGGAATTTACCAAAGAGACTAGCAGACAAAGGAAATAAAACACAACCAACCAAAGGAAAAAAAAAAAAAAAAAAAAAAAAATTTCCACAATAAAAAGACACTTGAATAGAAGAATACAATATGACCACCTAAATGGGGGAAATGTATGAATATAAAAAGAGTTTGGCCATGTGCCTGTCTAAATAAAATATATCAGTGATGAAGAAGCTTTGAGCATGCTCTCGAGTGGAAATGGTCCATAATCACGATACCCATGGTATTTAAGGCCTTTTTATTCCCAAATATATATATATATATATATATATATATATATATATATATATATAATATATATATATATAGAGAGAGAGAGAGAGAGAGAGAGAGAGATTGAGAGATTGAGAGATATAAATATATATAACCTATATAAAAAGTCCACGGTACTTTAACACCTTTTACCTAATATTGTATGTGTATCATCAGATAGTCTATTGTGATCGTGGGGTCTGACGATCGGGGCTCGCTACCGTGAAACTTTAAGTAACGAGGTTGAAATATTAGCGAAAATTTGTTAGGTTCTATTATAGCTCTATTTTTATTTTAAGACATGTGACACTCTTTTATATTTACAACTAACTTCCAACTGACCTCTGCACTCATAATGTCGATATATATATATATATATATATATATATATGTGTGTGTGTGTGTGTGTGTGTGTGTGTGTGTGTGTGTGTGTGTGTGTGTGTGCCGGTAGAACACCCACCTAGGAATTGCAAGGTTCCTGGTTCGATGTTGGTCTTTGTCACATCAGCTAATGAATCGCACAGATTGGGTAATCTGATCTGTGCAGTAAGGTGGGGAGCTTATGGTAGGTATGGCGCCCCATCTCAACAAAAAAAGCAATCTCCCTAGTCTAGCAATGGGGAAAAGCGGATAGACTCCCTCGCTGTCCGTCTAATACCGACAATAGGTCACTTCATCAAATTTATTCAGGGATTGACATTTTCTCGATTCGTTTAGCCTTACATTTGAACATATATGCCCGCCTAAATTCATTAATTATTTACTAATTAATTTTCAATTAAGCACATATCCTCCAAAAATTGTTGTCTTAAAGCCATATAAAAAATAAACACATTTGTTTGTTTACTTAACTTAATATATATATATATATATATATATATATATATATATATATATATATATAATATATATGATAATTGATATTTATAATATAATATAGTTTGGTATATTTATAAGGAAAGAATGCTCAATGTCATTTATAGAACATAGATATCTAAGATACGGAAGCGAAGACATAAAGTCAATGATAAACCATACAAAAGTATATAAGAAAAATACAAACAGACATAATCCACTAGGATTAATGATCTCATAGGCAAAAAATGACAATTACTAAAAGCCATTGACTTTATGTCTTCGCTAACCTAACTGATATATATATATATATATATATATATATTATATATATATATATATATATATATATAAAGATAAATCTAATGAGTCAGACGAACCTACTAAAAGTTTCGCTAAATGCTCTAAATAAGAATCAGATCTTAGCCCTGAAGAGCATTAAGCGAAACTTTTAGTAGATTCGTCTGACGCATTAGATTTATCTTTATTATTTGCTCTACTTGGGTATTGAACACTTTTTACTTATTAGCTTTAGTCTCCTGGGGGTTTAGTATGAATATATATATCTTATATATATATATGCATAATATATTGTTTTTTCTTTTGACCAAAATATTGTACTAATAGATTAATATTTGTTGGTACGATTATCTTGGTCTTTTCTTTTTTCCAAATTTTTTTTTCTTCCCGGTTGATGTTTGGTAGTATATTTTTACAATCAAACTATTTGCTGGTTTTTTTCTCACCGCGAGGATTTACCAATAAGTTTGGTATATTAAATAAATAAATAATATATATATATATATATATATATATATCTATATATATATATATATATATATTATATATATATATATATATATGTGTGTGTGTGTGTGTGTGTGTGTGTGTGTGTGCGTGCGTGTGTGTGCGTGTGTGTGTGTGTTCTCAAAAAACTGCGCATGTGTGTTATGAAGATCAAAGTATCTTTCTCCATCCTTGTCAAGAGGAGTATTAACCATTTCTCCTTTATCGTTATGTGTGTTATATCTAGGTAGATAGTTGTTCTGAATCAAGATCAACAATTCTAACTAATATACGTAATATGTACTAATATATAATATCCAATTTTTCATATTTGTCTGTAAGTTAATAGCTTTTTTCAGATATTTAAATCTTAAAGTTCCGTGTGTTGGCGTTTTTTTGGATATAAGGCGTGTGGTAAATGGTCACTTCTACTTATAGACTCGCCGATAAGCACGTGACCTGGGAAGGCAACCTCTTATCCAATCACTGTCAGTTCTCTGCTGCTGTTGTTTTATTTATACTGGCTGATTCTAATCCTAGCTCACTGCTACTTGGATCTTCTTGGACGTCGGACCCAAAGGATTCTCTATCACGGGACTTATTCACTTACCAAAGGATTCTATAACTCTGGACTTACTTATTTACCTTGCGTTATTTCCAACTGGCCAAGGATGGCGGCCAAATACTTAAAACCGTGTTATATACATTTCTGCTATATGCTTTTGAAATATGCTTAATAAAAAGTATGGATTTCTTCTAGACGTATGTCTAGAAGAAATCAGTACTTTTTATTATGAATTTCTTTTAAGATTTTATTTTTTGATAACCAATTCGATAATATCACACTTGACTGTACAACATTGAATACTTTTCTTTGGTGTAGCAAAAAAAAAAAAAAATAAATAAAAGACACTGCAGAAAAATATTATAGTTTTTCGTAACATTATATTTTCTCACAAATCTATGCTGCATTTAATAAACAAGTCTTGACAATTGTAAACGGCATTCATCTCTTCTCTACATTTAGTAACGTTTGTTGATGGTCACGCCTCAACATGACAGTAAAAGTGAAGTTTATTTGATAATATACCTAGACTACGTACTTCGAACGTCATTACATCTAATGAAGGAAAAGACATCCTGCTAAAAAAAGGTAAGAAGCCAGAAATATCCCGCAGAAAATATTACAGATGCGGACTACGCAGCTGATCTAGCACTGCTCGCAAATGCCCCTGCACAATGTTAATCACCGCTGCATAGCCTAGAGAAGCGAGTAAAAGGTATTGGCCTCTATGTAAACTCAGATAAAACGGAGTTCATGTCATTTAAACAAGGTGGAGACTTTTCTACACTGAATGGTAAGCCTTATTAATTAGTAGGTCAGTTCACATACCTAGGTAGTAATATTTCGTCTACAGAAATCGATATCAATATATGCATAATAAACGCATAGACTGTAATACACGGAATAGCAATGATATGGAACTCTGTTCTCTCTGATAAGATAAAACGAGAATTCTACCGAGCTGTAGCCGTGTCAGTACTACTGTATGGTTGTGTTACATGTGTTACATTGCGGGGTCCCAATTTAAGGAACCTGGGGATTAACCGTCGTCTATCTGGGTATCTGTCATTCTAAATCGGAAGAGCTGAGTAGCTGGGTCTGTTGTTGGGCTGGCTGGCACTCTTTCTGTTCTCCGTGTCTACTTGGTTTCTTGGGATATCTTTTTCTGTTTTTTTCGTCCGTTTTTGTTTTTAATTAACAAACACAAGACTCATTGGTATTGATTTTTTTTGTAGAGGGAGCTCATTTATTTTATTCTTATCCAAATAAATGTTCACAAAGATAATAGATCTTCATCTTCCATCAGTCTACTTCAAACACTCAGCCCCAACTCAGCCATCCGTCTCCTTCAAAAATTTAGGCAATACATCCCTTCTCACTTTCTCTTTCACTCTCACTCTTCACTTGTCTTGTTCCGTGGAATCAGAAATCCTACTCCCCAGATCTTAAAAAGTGTACCTGCATTTTAGTGTTATACGCAGGGCATCTCTTTTTTGGGCGGGGAAATATTAGTCCTCTGTATTGGATACCATCAGCGTATTCTGAGCCCCGCTGATAGGTTATCCAGAGGTTTGAGACACTAAGTAAAAATCGAACTCCCTACCAATTGCTTGCTGGTTTCACTTGCTATATATGTGCCTAACTTCTCCACACGAGCAGAATGAGACACTACGTCAATTTTTAAGCGGTGATTTTTCTGTGTTTTCATCATCCTGGACCTGTTGCCATACCAGGGTTTAATAGCTCAGTCTGCCTAACTAAGTAAGTAAAGTAGTAAAGTCGTCGGGGTGGCCTAAAGTCGGTATCAGCCAGACAGTGAGGGAGTCTATCCCATTTTCACTTGCGCTAGACCAAGGGGATTGTTTTTTAGTGTCAGAGGTGGAGTGCCACACCTACCATCAGCTCTTCACTTAACCGCACATATCCTTGTGCTACTCATATGCTGAGTTGGCGAGGGCCGGTATTGAACCAGGAACATTGCGATTCCTAGTCAAGTACAGTCGGTGGGACTGTGCTAAACCGACACTTTACACATATACATTGTTTTCTTTTTCCTAGACTGGTTGCCTAACCAAGATTAAAGATCCCAGGCTTAACCATAGCTAAATGGTGAATACTTGTAATAATACGTTTCCCAAGGCTATTAGCGCTGTGAGATACAAACAATCTTATTTAGGATTTGAACTCGTCTCACCATGTTCATTTCCTACTACAATAACCATTAAGCCACGCGTGCCTTTCACTATTACCGGGTCACCGTGTCTATTTTCTAGGGTGATAAACATTCCACCACTAACTTGCCAGCTATTACATCAGATTAAGCGCCTTATGACGTACTGAGAGTAAAATTGTAGGAGTCACTCTTAAATAATGAATTAAATATTTCAAATAGCAGACTTGTCAGGTGATTTTCCTTTCCACTCCGTTTTAACAATTCATGATTTAAGAAGCAAGCCAGTGAATAAGTTACAGGAGATACAAAGGCAATGCTGCGCAAGCCCTCTACTTTGAATCGTGCTACCATTGCCGAAATATCTTTCTTTCTACTAACTGGTTCCTCTTCACCAGCATAAGGAAATGTTTAAGAGAGAAACGGACGTGTGTATCGACGAGATGTATTTATCGATTTAACGTTTACTAAATTTGTTTTCAAATAACTGGCTTTAAATTTGAATGTGAACGTGTTTTTTTTTTCTTCTTTTCTTTTTTATTTATTTGGTGCATCAACGTTTACATCACAAAAAAGAAGATGAAAATAACAATAATAAATAAATAAATAGCATTAGCCAGAAGGACGACAAAGTTAATAAAACTGTCTGCTGATGTGTTTATAGAGATCTTCAGAAAACATCTCTATTTCTGATGCATTTGCACCAGTGGTTGTTAAGCTTCTTAAACCGGTGCCACTGCCCTTGGCCCAAAGCCCACATTTCCAAGCGCTTCCCACACCTTGAAAACTTACACCCTGCCGCTTTTCCTTTCGGTATTAGGCCTTTAAATCTAAAACAAAAACAAACCTTACACTAAATCCCTGATCATACCTACCAACATATTTAAACGTTTCAGGCATAAAAATTGGGTGATGCCCAGTCCTAGTTGGTAAGTATGCACAAGCAGGATGTGACACAAAGTCAATTTTCAATCGGAGTTTAAAAGGTTGAAATCATTTTTTTTTTCTAGACCGGTTGCCATTGCAATGTTAAAAAGCCCAGGTTTCCATACTATTTATCCATAACTGGAGGGTGAATACTTGGATTCATACCTTTCCAAAGAATATTAGCGCTATGTGAAATTTAAACAGCGTCTTAAAATCATTTTTATATATTTAAGATTTCCATCATTAATCGTCACTATTTTATTTAATTTAAACAGCGTCTTAAAATCATTTTTATATATTTAAGATTTCCATCATTAATCGTCACTATTTTATTGCTATTTCTGTTTTTTATGCAAATCAATATTTATTCATGAATATATTCCTCTAGTAAAGTAAGCTGAAGTCAAGATTAAACATAACAATAATAAGTGGAATTACAATATATGATTACGTATATGTATTTGAGTTTTCCTTCTAGACCGGTTGGCATACCCTATATATGAGAGAGAATAGTTGAAATCATGCCTTTCCCAAGGGTGCCAGTGCTATATGAAATGCGACCAGGCTCGTTCAGGATTTGAACTCGTGTTGCTGTATCCATTCTCGATATGATAACCATTGCATAACGGGTGCCTCTAGTTGATGTATTAGATGTCCCCTATCTAGACTAAGTTGGCAATACGCAAAAGAGTATAACTTAGACTACAAAAGTATATTGATGCTTTTTATAGCATAACATATAATTTCGTATTTACTCGGGTTATGATACTGTTATTCTACTAGGATGGGTTTGGTATTAAATAATCTCAAAGGTTGCTATACCATTAAACAAAGAAACCGAAAATAGAATATAAACGCCTATTTGTATTGAAGGACTCCATTTTCTACCACAAAAGGTGTTTTATAATATATTGTGTGATATGAATGATCCTAACTTTTGCGTAAAAATGAATTTAATAAGAAATTGATCAAGAATGGACAAAAAAAGTATCATTGGCATAAAATAACCCCATCGTTTGGCATGTCGTAAAGTCCAACAAACCAACCAACCGGCAAAAATATTTTCTCAACATCCAATGACGTAAAGAAAAAAAATCAAATATTTATTCACACTTTCAAAACTAGTATAATATAATCAAAATCAATACAATGCCGTAAATAAACAATCTTGTCTAGACCTTGAGGTAGCCTAACACGTTAATATATATAATATATATATATATATATATATATATATATATATATATATACCAACCCCTCCGCACGAGAAGGATCTGCCACGAGATCAATTTCTTAAGCGGAGTTAAACAGGTGTGAATTAAGAGTTTTATTTCTCCTAGACTGGTTACCTAGTCAAGGTTCCCTCCCCTAATATTTACCCAGTGACTGAAGAAGATGCATACCTTTCCAAAGGTATTAGGGCTATGTAAATGCAATAATTGTATAATAACCATAGTAAACCCCATAAACTGATAGCATAGCTAATATAATAATTACGTATGTAATCTATTAAATATCCGTGAGAGCATTATCTACTTTTTCTTAATAAACAAAATCACACGATATCGTCTTGTCATTTATAAACAAAGCTATTATTTATAGCATTTGTACATAATATATACACTGGTGCTATAGATAGTAAACCATGTTAATTAAAACTTTATTATTTTTAACTAATGATATTTTTTTAGGAATAAGCTAAGTAAAAAATAAAAAGCATTTAAGGTTATTTGTTTTTTTATGGCAAAAAACCTTTTCGGGTCATTTAATGCCGAATCACGTTATTTTGATTAAATTAGGACTGAATTGCTTTCAATACATGTTGTTGTTTAAGTAGTCATTCAATTAAGTATTGAAAAGGCTCATGCTGGAAGCTTTTAAATTTCAAAGTCATATTCAATTACACATTTCATAACAATTCTTGTCGAACGAGTTTTTTCTTCAATCTTTTCTAACTGTCTGGCCATCTTTTTAATATCTGGGTGGAATTGATGCAGCAATCCCCAAATGTTCTTTCACGGCGCTTTCTGCACGTCTTTGTGCCATCATCAGGGTGCAGTAGCAGTAGAAATTAGTAGAAGGGGCTCACAAGTTCCGTTTAAACGTACAGTGGCAGTAGAAATTTGTAGAGGGGCGCTCACAAGTTTGTAAGAATGTAAGAGGAATGGTGGAAGGAGGATTGGCGGGAAATTACAAGCATTTGAGGACATGTTGACTGATTTTCATAAAATATTCTGGGACCGTTAAGCACCCCTTTTGCGATCACGATTCATAATGACATTTTTTCATTTCTACCGTGAAAATACAGTTGTTTGTTAACAGACGATTTTTAGAGGTTTTTTAAAAATAATAAAACTAACCCCTAACAAACATCCGAATTTTGACGGTGTAAATGAAAAAAAATGTCCTTATGAATCGAGATCGCAAAAGGCGTGCCTAAAGATCACATGGTCCAAATTCTGAATTTAATACCTTGAGTAATTCTCGTTCAAATCGTCTCAAATTTTAACGGTATGTGTAGACATGTGTAGAAATGTTATGCTTACTGTTTCTGTTTTTAAATGTTTTGAAATGCTCTTCACTTGAAGATGAAAACTGTTTAAACATAGATTTATGATTTGCTGTCAAGATTTCAGATAAATTGAACGAGAATTGGTGATAATATGTTACGAAATTATATTTCTTTTTCTGTACATCTCAAATAATATCAAATCCTGTATATTACTAATAATAGCACCATCAAATACATAATAGAGGACCTCCACAAATATTCGAAAAACACATAGTCAAAAACACAAGCATATTATATAGTAGAAATTGCGAAAAAAAAGACTTCAAGTAATAAAAAATCTACTTATAAAAAAAGGCGTACCACACTAAACAAAATCTCTTTCAGCTTGGGAGCTGGGAGATTAAAATGCCTCTGACAAAGGTGCAAATTCATACAGCCTCGGCGATTCATAGTCACGTGATACATAGCTGCTATCTCTACAGATACAGACTAGCACTAACAGTCAACGCATTCATACATGGTTCCAACTGCACGGCATCCCATTGTGGTGTAATGGTTGGTAAGCCATTCTTGTAGGTCCATTACTACTGACTAATGTATTCGATACTCACTTGATGTCCCATACTTGCAACCTTGTGTCATATCCAATCCGAGGAGAACGGGTTGGGTGAATATCCGTCTAAAGTCTAAACTTACCTGTGATAAACGTTACAACTAATAAAATTCAGGAGCACACAAGAAAGCCAGAACACAGCAGTGCTATGTAAATATTGGCGGGAACCTGAGTAGTCCTCGAAAATTACCAAAGATAGTCGGAAGTACCCGTACTCAGAATACACTAAAAATAACGGAGACAATTTTCAACTGCCTTTAGCAACAGCTGGGACATCTTTTCCTAACAAATCTTTGTTATTTTCAACAAAATATTCCTACAAGAGAATCTTCTAAACACACAGACACAGGCACAGACACAGACACACATATATATATATATATATATATATATATATATATATATATATATATATATATATCAGATTACTTCGAGATATCTATTTTAAATTTTTATTGTAAAATCAATTTCACATTTATATTTTTGGATATTTTTCTTTTTCTGTTTAATATATAAAACATATAAAGTTTGGTAAGATTCTCTAGATGCAAACGTGACATTTTTTGGAATATTATTTGTAATGTTATTCTCTCTTGAGAATATACAGCCAATATATATTTTCTTGTGTTAGATTTTGTGCCATTTGTCATAATTCTGGTTTTGGTACTGGCTTGGGTAAGGTTCTATGCATAACCAGCAGTTACCCATGCTGCCGTTCTCCCACTTCCCGACACCGATGTTGTCCAAATATGACTAAGTTTTATACAATTTTTCATTAGTGTCATCACAGGAGGTGCCAGAACGAGGTGGAACTTAACGTTGAATTGCCTTAAGATCAGCTCCTAGGTTTTACTACGATGGTAGGTGTTTTTAATTTAGTTTTCTTTTTCCAAAAATCTCTGCCCACATCACGATAGATAACCCACTCCAACCATAGCAGAAGGAGAGAAGATGGATTCATACATCCCCTAAGAGCATTGGCTCGCAATGTAACCTAAAAAAATTCGTCCAGAATTTGAACTCGGCTTACCGAATACATTTTCTACAATAATAAGTGTTACACACCACGTGCCTCTATTCGAATTGGATAAAATCGCCAACCCCACGGTTATTTATATATTTTTAAATATGGCAACACATTTTAAAATTAATTTAAATTATAAATTATATGAATGTTATATGAAGACCAAGTTATTTTATTTTTTTGCGGTTTGTTTGTTGGTTTTTCGCCGGTTTGTCGATCACGGAATAAACCGAAAACCGTTACGTATTTTCTAAAAGCTAGAAAAAAAATAAATATGAAAACACGCCAACCTTCCGACCGTCCTCACACGATACCACATACTCTGAAAACACGGATTTCACTTTAACCCTTACTTACCTCGTTCACAAGTGACACTATATTAACATTTCCAGACAGTTTCTATAGGAATTTTGCCAAACACTTTTTAAATCGATTTCTTTTGTCATTTTTTGTTGTTGTTGATTTTACAAGTATAATACTAGAATTGAGTCGCTCGTTGTGTAGTTATCTTTAAAGAAAATGGACATGACGACCCTAGATCGAATCCTGAACGAAGCTGTTTGCATTTCACGTAGCGCTTATGCCCTTGGGAAATGCTTGTAGTAGGATTTATTAGGCTCCTTAGTTTTTCATGCGGTAAGCCGTCTAAGATAAGAACAGTCTGAATTCAAACCAGTTGTAGACCGGGATAGGGATGGGCTCTGTCTAGCTATTCTTGCGTGTGACACGATTGATGAGTAGCACATCGAAGACCATACCAGGTTATGAGAACTTTGTTTATTGCTTGAGACTCTCTCTTTCAAATAGTCCCACTTTCACCACAATAATTATTTTTAAATCACCACTGGTTTAATAATCACTTTATCAACGGGCCTTATGTAAGACCTCTTCATCACGAAAAGGGAGTTTCCTTGATATTACACTAAACTGCATTTCATGGTGAGGCGCTAGTTATGAAAAATTGGGGAGTGTGGTGTACGTATTTATTGACATTACTCCCAGGTTCACTTTGGACTCGTTAGTGTTCCATCTATGGGCCCAATGGACATATTTAATAATTACTCATTTTCGATAGAACTGTGAGCAAAAAAAACAAAAAATATTTCATATATAACTACACAAACATGTAGATATTTACGTACAATGAACGCGATTCCCTAGGCATAC
This sequence comes from Doryteuthis pealeii, assembly GCA_023376005.1. Taxonomy (NCBI): domain Eukaryota; kingdom Metazoa; phylum Mollusca; class Cephalopoda; order Myopsida; family Loliginidae; genus Doryteuthis; species Doryteuthis pealeii. The sequence continues at coordinate 109,739,282 of CM042152.1, forward strand.
ATTAACCCTAGATATGTCGTGAAAATCAATCAATCACTCTGAATACAGTAAGTAAGCATACAAGAATTTTGAATCAATAAATCTATTAGGAATAACTCATTTAATAATATGTAATTGAAATCGAACTTTCCGAAGCGCTCAATGAATTTAGCCATGTGTCACACAAACCAGATTTACGATCTATGTGCTTTTCTGGCAACTATACAGCGTGTTGTTGTTTTTATATGTCTGTATGTACCTGCTGTTACAGAGGCTAATTCAATCTCTGGAGAATTTTAAAATGCTGTTTTCTAGTTTGCAGTAAGCAATGCACTCAGTGTTTCAGCATTACTTCGTTCTTATATGCAAGATTAGAACAAAACATAGAAACAACATGATCAGCCGGTAACAAATAAAAGATTACATTTACCTTGATGTTTTCAGAACAAGCCTGAAGTTGTTATTCTTTTTAACTCTAATGTATTTCGTTAATACTCTTGCTGAATATTTTCTAACACGGCATGCTAATCACACTAGGAATATTTTTATTGGCGCTTCTATAACACTTTGATCGTCATATTGTACCAGAATTTCGCTCCCCAATGTGTCTCGTTGGAAATGAGAAAAAGTGGCCTTTCAAAATAATCAATGTATTTTTCTCAAGACAATTTACCATTTATATCTCATAATTTTCATTGCCCTCTGGCTTCTCATATTCCTTCATTTTTATTTATTAGTACGTTAATATATTCCCCATTGCTACTAGGGAAAGTCAAAAGTTGTGTAATATTTTGGTACGTGTTGGTTTCTCGTGCGTATAACATGTAGTCGAATCAGTTCAAGCTATGTTAGGTATTCACTGTAGTTGGTAGTACCGGGGTTGTTTTCTTCTTCATCTTCTTTTTCTTTTTCTTTTTCTTCTTTTTTTCTTCTTTTTTTTTTTTTTCTTCGTCTTCTTTTTTCTCTTTTCTTTGTCTTCTTTTTCTTCTTTTTTCTTTGTCTTCTTTATCGTCTTTGTCTTCTTTTTTCTTTTTTCTTTGTCTTCTTTTTTCTTTTTTTCTTTTTTTCTTTGTCTTCTTTTTCTTTTTTCTTTGTCTCTTTGTCTTTGTCTTCTTTTTTCTTTGTCTTCTTTGTCTTCTTTTTTTTTTTTTCTTTGTCTTCTTTGTCTTCTTTTTTTCTTTTTTTAATTATTTTCTTCTTCTTCTTCTTCTTCTTCTTCTTCTTCTTCTTCTTCTTCTTCTTCTTCTTCTTCCCGATGGGAGTATCTGTTTTTTTTTCACACTGGAATTAGTGTTTCTTCTTCTATTGGGTTTGTCTGCTTCTCTGTGCGTCCTCTCTTTTATCAGTTTTAGTCATGGAAACAACACAGAGACATATTTTTGAGTATACATTTTTATTATCCTGAATCACTTAATTCCTTATACATTATTTGTCAAATCACACGAATAACTACGTCTGTCCGAATCAGGCGTTCAGTCTTCAACTGCTAAATTCTCATCTATCTTATCAGAGTCGCCTGATCACGTTACACTCTATGGTTATGAGACCTCGGGGTGACACTTAGTCTGTGAAACTCGGTAACCGTTAGATTTTTCCATTCGGTTTATTGTTATTTTAAAATCTACAATATCTTTCAAATATGCTAAGCTTCTGTCCAACCTTTATGCAACAGTTGATGTGTGTCATATAATAGCCGTACAGATGAAGGTGTAATATTCTCTCGAACTGTTAGAACTCCCACGATCAGGGAAAACCAGCTGAGCCTAAAAGAGTGGATCCCGAGGCCGTGCCACAATCCTCGGAGAAAATATAGCGAGTAGCTCTAATAGTATCAGTTGACCTGGACATCTTACAGTCCAGTTGTGAATTGTCACCGTCAGGACTTCGGACTTTTTCACAAAGGTATAAACTGGTGGTCTTTCACTGGAGTCTGAGTGATAGCAAGTCTCCTAAGGTCTCTAGGATTCTTTTGAGAATTATAGCCGATGTTAACAATGCTGTTATCTGGATAATCTCAATTCTTCTTCTAATTTCTAATCGCAAAAATATATGACTCAAATAATGGCAGTTATTTTTTAATATTTAGAAGAGCTTCTTGTTTGCGGTTACACAATTCCTCTGCATGGCCAAATCTCGTTTGCATAACTCTAAATGAATCGTTGTTTCTACTCAGACATGTCTACATGTGAAATGCCTCTTAATCATTTTTCTCCTTTTTTCAGCATTTACTTATAGAACTTTTAATCATATAAGTAAATGTTAGAAAAAGGGGGAAAATGATTAAGAGGCATTTCACGTGTATACATGACTGAGTGGAAACAACGATTAATTTGGAGTTATGCAAACGAGATTTGGCCATACAGAGGAATTGTGTAACTACAAACAAGAAGCTTTTCTAAAGATTAAAAAAGTAATAAACATGGATTAGAACAATTCAAGTGGATTATCCAAGGTAGACCAAAAACCAATTATCCAATATGTGTTAAAAATTACTGAAACTAAGAAATTAAAAATTCCCTTACTCCGCTGTAGGAAAGCAACAAATGAAATATGTACGTACTGTAGTAAGGAATATTTTTTAATCAGAGTTCGTTAGATTCAACATCGGAGGGAGTTAGGTGGGAAATTTCCATAACCGTTAGGGTTATGATTGATTGGTGATGACCCTGACATAACCCCTCCAGAGGCGCGAGATTGGAGATGTGAGATTACTTAGTTTTAATTGTGGCGAGTTACGAGCTGAGAGCAGACGTGGTTTTCGGCTCTCGAGATGTCGTTTCTCACGCTACAGTTTTGTGGGCTGGGTTGTTGTAAATAAAAGACTTAAGAGAAAAACAAAAAGTCTCGCATTATTGATTAATTAAAACAAGAGATGGCCAGCTCATCAACAAGAAGTAGAATAAAAAAGAAAGAAGAAACAATTTCAGATATCCAGGATTTCAATGGAGCAGATTTTAAAGTTTAACCTTAATATACATCCTTACCATATCCAAGTAGGTCGGCAACTGCAACTTCCTCATATTCAACAGTGTCTGGAGAATGCACTTCAACGTGAATGTAAGCAGAGTAAAGATGCATACTTTTTAGACATCCTGTTGGAGGTCGTGGTGTAATGGAGTCGTAGGAAATGGACTCGTCGACCCGAGTTCATTTCCTGGACGAAGCTACAGTTCACATAGCGCTAATACCATTGGGAAAGGTATGAATCCAACTACTCTCCCTCCAGCTATGGATAAGTAGTAAGGCAGACTGGGCGTTTTAAGCTTGGTTAGGCAAACAGTCTAGGAGAAGGAAAATTCTGAATTAAAAACTATTGAACTCCGCTTATTATATGATTAACTGTTTCGTCTTTATATCAATCCATCCTACGCTAGCTGTTGCATCTCATCTATTATTATTATTATTATTATTATTATTATTATTATTATTATTATTATTAAATCTGTTAAACTCCGCTTGGGGTGGTCACTACTAGAATAGGCACATTACTAATTAATGATGTATTCAAGCTCATAATGAACGATAAAGTCCATTTGATCAGTCCAGTTACTTAGTTGTAAGTTATTTGGGGTTTTCATTTAGTTTTCTAAAGTCTCTAGAATTCTGAAATAGCTCTTAAAATCTTAATGTATCCAGGGATCGTATTTTGTTTTGTTGTTGAAAGTGATATTATCGTGGGCTTCTTATTATCACGATTACTCAAATTCAATGTTTAAATCTTGATATTGTTTTATTTGTGAAATCTCTTTCATTGCAATTGCCTATCGAACAGTATCAGTCAATACGAAGGTTATTCAATAAAGTAAAATACATTTTTACACAAATGTAAAGGCGCCTGGTTTAATGATTATCTTCGTAGAACGTGGACTTGATGACACGAGTTCAAAATCTGTTTGCATTTCACAGGGAACTAATACTCTTGGGTTAGGTATGTATCCAACCATTTTCCTCGAGTTATGGACAAATAGTACGGCAGACTGAACTCATTAACCTGTGTTAGGCAACCGGTCTAGAGGGAAAACTCTGAATGAAAACCTATTGAACACTGCATAAGGAATTGACTGCAGAGTGGCTGATATGTGTTTATATATTTCCTTTATGCTTGTTTGATGCAATCGCTTATTATGTGATTAACTGTTTCGTTTTTATCTCAATCCATCCTACGTTTGCTGTGGCGTCTCATCTATTATTATATTATTATTATTATTATTATTATATTATTATTATTGATTAGTAACCGAATTATCTCACTGATAATCATCACATTACTCAGCAAACTCATATCCCTAACACAGCTGTCCTATTGACATACTCATTCCTTGTTGGAATCTCATTCCAAATGTTCTTGACACGGTTCTAAGTGAGAATCCATGGGAACAAGCTAAAAATGGAATATTCTTACTATTTTCTATTCTTTCATTCTTTTTTACCTTCCGCTAGAACAGCTGCGTCTCCGAATTTGCGGATATTCTTTTTCTTGTTGACATTTATTAGCGACGGGGTTCCTTTCTTTGAATTGGTATGATCGATCTGGATCTCGAAGACCTAGAAGTTACATTTTTTTCCAATAAATATTTCATAGTCAACTATATCATACTTGCATATGCGGTCTTTCTGAGAGAAAAAAAACATTCACTCATGAAGTGGTTTTGTTTAATTCATCTTTCCACTCCCACCTGCCGAAAAGGGGGGGGGTTGTTATGATATAATTGGTTTTGTTTTGTTTGGTTCCTTTGTATAATGGCATATCAACTTTCATGGATTATATAATGCCAAATCTATTCTTGTAAAATAACTGTAGTGGTAATATTTTAACCAATAGTTGTGGAGATGAGGGGTTAATTACTTTTCCCAATGGTATTTATCCAAAAGAAAACGAAATACTGCGACTGGGGTTCGAAACCGCTTATTACGATGTCAGAGTTTAGTACTGTAGTCACCACACTGTCGGGAATAGCCTCTGATATAATTGGTCTTGATTTAATTATTCACGGCTTATAAACGACTTAATGAATAAAAAAACATAATTTAAAGGTTTCTTTAATCGGGTTAGCTCAGTCGGTAGAGCATTCGGCTAGAAACCACAAGGTTCCTAGTTCGATACCGGCCCTCGCCAACTCAGCGTATGAGTAGCACAGGGATCTGTGCGGTAAAGTAAGGAGCTGATGGTAGGTGTGGCGCTCCACCTCAGACGCAAAAAACAATCTCCTTGGTCTAGCGCTAGTGAAAAGTGGATAGACTCCTTCGCTGTATGGCTCATACCGACATTAGGCCGCCCCGACGACTTTACATTACTTACAACTATACTAATCTGCCAATAATTGGCAGATTAGTATAGTTTTATAATAATAATAATCTTTTTTAATAAGTAGTTATGTTCATCTTTTTTAGCTATGCATTTAATGTCCATTTGCAAAGTATGGGAAAAGGACTATATGTTTGTAAAATATAAAAGAACACGAAATATGTATAGGCACTCAGAAATTTAATCAGAATTTTTTGTTTGGATTAAAACTATTCTTCTCATATCTGAGTACGAAAGTCAAGAGTTCTAATGAATTTGTTAGGGTAGATAACTCTACCCTAACAAACGATATAATTATTTAGTAAAAGGGTTGTAAGGAACATCAAAATGGTCATGCGGAGGAGACATAACAACAAGAGGGCTGCCTAAAACGCACGAGTGGAAAATAAATGTTCTTTCATATTAATCCTCCTGTAGCATGGCAGGTTAGAAATAACTTGGATAAGACATTTACTAACCAGACGTATGTGTCATTCATTCATCCTGTTATTTCCGATTCCTCCGCATGCACCTTCTGATGCAGCCTCCACTAACCTTTTTACTACATAGTGATTTCGTTTATTAGGGAAGAGTTCCCCCCCCCAATAATTTCCCACCAAAAAAGGTAAAACAATAAACGATATCTAGCAGGAACTATTACTGATACGGACCACAAAAATGGCCCGGTGGTTCTTCTTTTAACTGCACCTACTTATGCTGAATCTCTGCTACATACACTGAGATTGTCAAAAAGAAGCATTGGTCGCTACGTGAATTCAGATAAAAAAGAATTCATGTATTTTAATCAAAATCGTACCATCTTCTCATTAAATGGCAAACCTCTGAAATTTGTTAACCCGTTCGCTCACCTCGCTAACAAGATCTCATCGACCCAAACTTTGACTGGAAACTGGCCTAGGAGAAGGAAAACTGAATTCAAAGCAGTCAGAGACATGGAGAGGGGTGGGATTCGTCAGGTTATTCCCACCCAATACACACTACATAAGTACCGCCTGATACAACTAATCTAGGTTACGAGACTAGCGATACATTGATTTTATTGATACCGTAGCTCTTAGATGCCACAATCAGACAGGTTGATCAAAGGATTCTAATGCACTGATTCAAAGTCCACGTTTCACTTTGTCTAGATAAAACTGAAACATTAACCCAAACCATAATAGTTTCGCATGTGTTTTGATCTGCCATAAAATAATCATATTTTCCTTGAGATAAATCGCCTAATTTTATTAATAAAAGAAAAGGTAAAATACATTAAACAATGCCTGCTCTTTGCATTGAATGTTTTTAAAACAAATATTTTTATAGGTAGATAAAAATTCCCCAACGCTATTATCATGTAACATATGAGTGGACATTTTACAGACGTTAATATCAAGTATATTTTCTTGGGATATTTTCTTAATTCTATAATTTCTTAATCTTTTCAATTTTCTCATCATCTTTAATTCTATTTATATTAAAAATATTTTTTGTATGACATTGTTTAAATGACTTCAAAACTCACTTGCCTTTCTAGACAGGAAACTAGATAAACACATACGAAAAATTCGATAAGTATTGTTAATGCCATTTTAAAATAATTATGAAGGTGAGTGATATCGCTGCCTTTAGTTTATTTGAATTTTAAATTGCTTTTATTTTTATTTCTTATTTTCCGATGCTTCGAGCAAATACATGTATATTTATATATGCATATATATGCATTTATATATACATATATATGCATATATGAAAATGAAATAAAAAATAACAAAAAAACATTTCAAAATAACGCTGTCCTCAAAATAACACATGTTACTTATGAACTAAACGTGAATAATAAAATGTCTTTTCGTGATGTACTAATTGATGCAAACAATGACAATATTAACAGCTCTGTGCATAAAAAAAGGATTCGTATAAATTCATGTATTTTAAATTATAAAAGCGAATGCCCTCATTGATATGAAATAGCTATTATGTGAAGCACAATTAATCTCTTGATGTAAAAAGTGTTTTATAATGAATTACAAAATATCAAACGAACCCACATTAATAATGGATTTCTAAACTGTTTAGTAGATGACCAAATTAAACTAATGATTGATAATAAGATTGAAATAAATAATAAAAGTTATATTATGCAAAATAGTTATAATCTTATTAACTTATTTTTATTGTAATCAAATACATCTGAATTTTGGATTAGATTAAAATACTCAAAATCATAATAGATAAATATACATTTCCTATAGACCAACCAATCGGTTGGTTGATCTATAGGAGATTTATATATCGGTTTTGGTAGATTTACTAGACGGAATCCAGAGTCTACACAGAGCTGGTGAATGTAAATTTTTGCAGATCGGCTAACACTGGTTTGTCCATGTGTAGGATTCCATAGGGAACGTCGCTGATGAGTTCGTCTTTATTTCTATGAATATAGATATGAATGCACAGAAATTATTTTCTTTCTTTTTCTTAAAGAAATTGCTAAGTAAATATTCTCTCTTTCAGTCCTGGTGATTTTATCTGAGGGTTGGTCTTTTCTCGCTTAATCCCTATCCCTCTCTCTATTTCTCTCTCCATCTCCCTCTTCCCCTCTCCTCTCTCTCTCTCTTTCTTCTTACAGATCGTAAAGCAAGTAACCTGTTGCTTAATTTCCTCTCAACAAACAAACTGCTTCTCAATTCTAGACAACTTTTTTCCCCTTTCTCATAATCCTTTCCTGCAGGAACAATAACAACTTTAATAAAACAGAATGTCACAGACAACGAACACAATTGATTCTCAAATAACATAAACCTTTTATAGAAAACCCAGAAACATTTTTAACATAAAAAGTAACCCAAGGAGAGAAAAGGAATGAATGTGTTAATACAAAAATAGTTTTACAAAATTATTTTCTATTTTTAAAATAGTTTCAAAATAAACATCAATATATTTCTATATAAGTATTTTATTTAATGAAACAATTTTAAATGTTTACATTAATATTGATAAGAAAACAATATACTTTGTATAAATCATTAGAAAATGGAAGGCGTACACACCTTGGGGAATTTTTTTTTTTTAAACGTTCGTATGAAAAAACAAAACAAACATTCTTCCAATTTGAACCATCGTTGCTGTACAGAAACACTTAGAATTACCTGACTGTTTCCGATGAAAATGGATTAGACTCCCCCCTACTAAAAAATTGTCGATACTCGAAATATCAAGTATCAAAAAAAAGTTTAAACATCGTAAACAAAGTCTCATAATCTTTTGCTTGTCAACAGTTTTTCATCCGTAGGATTAATGATTATTAGCCCTGTTGATGGTTTAAATAAAACTGAAACGATATATATATATATATATATAATATATATATATATATATATATATATATATATATATATATATATATATATATATATATATATATAGATATAGATATATAGATAGATAGAGATAGATAGATAGATAGATAGATAAAAGGGTATGAAAAACACGCAATATTGTTAAAATGAAAATATTTTTATATTACTTTCATAGCTAATATTGAACAATATTTCGATTTATAAAAAATCATCATCAGAGCATGTTTCTAATCCGGACTCATCGAAAGAGAAGCAGAAAATAAATTAAATTCAACTCGGAAGCATTATTGTTCCAAAAAGCGTGTAAGCCATCCGATCGCTTCGTCATTTGGAGATTACGTTTGCGTGTTTTTCTATATATATATATATATATATATATATATAAAATAGAGTTTTAAATGCCTGTCTGAAAAAGGCTCAGATTCTCAAAAATCAGAATTGTAGTTGAAATAAATTTATAACCACCAACATGACCGATATCTAATCCTTTCTTTTATCCGTCATAGAAATATTGCTCTGTAACGTAATTATCATATTATCATACATTCAGTTCTCAAATTAGAGTACACAATTTTTATATATTTTATATAAAAGAAGGTCCTGAATAGAATCATTCCCACCACCAACATATCTGGTTATATATATATATATATATATATATATATATATATTATATATATATATATATATATGTGTGTGTGTGTGTGTGTGTGTGTGTGTGTGTGTGTAAAATCGAATGGTTTGAAATACACCGAGTCGAGTTTCTCGCTATAGCACGAATCTTCGGTGTATTTTTCCTGCCATCGTTATGGATTTTTATAGTTGGGTTGTACCCATATTCAATACAGTGGGTGTTATATATATATATATATATATATATATTTGTGTGTGTGTGTGTGTGTGTGTGTGTGTGTGTGTGTTGATATAGAGAGGAAAACGCAAGAGGATAGCGAAACAGAAAGAATATATAATACAAGAAAAATCAATTTGCTGTTTGATAAAAGCTTTGCTTACAACGAAAGAGAAAGAAATGATGCCTCACGGAGACAAAAACCTGTTTTATATGTAATCTTTTACTCGACTCGATTAAGAAATTAGTTTTAGTTTCTCTCTTCACTTTTTTTTTTGTGTGCCGTTATGAAAAAGAAAAAAGAGCAGAAAACGGGAAAATCAGAAAATGGACAATCCAGTTGGAAAAAAAGAATAAAAGTTACGATGTAAAATTATAAAAGAATGAAGGTACCGGCATGAATGAAGAACTATATATATGCAAATACGTGCGCGTCGACATTCCGGCAAGGTGCTCCTAAATAACGTTGGATAATTTTTTTTTTCTTTATAATTAGGTTGTACTTATATTTTTCACAGAAATAAGCACAACGCAAGAATATTGGCACATATGGTCTGCATTCCTGAACGGACAAATCAATTATTTATTAGGCTGAACTTAGTTTAGCACAAGGTCAGTATTAGTGTGGACCCACTAAGAATCTGCCTCATAAGTAATGGTCTCCTGGTAGCACAAAGACAAATTGACTGTGGACGACATAGTTTCTTATAACTTCCACACTATATATATATATATATATATATATATATATATATATATATATATATATATATATATGTATGTATATATATATATATATATATATATATATATATATATATATATATATATATATTAGTTGTATGGGAAACTCAACGGAATAAAAAAAGGAAACAATAGATTGATAGATATGAAGAGACTGAAATAGATAGATGAAAATCGGATAGAGACACGCACTTATACATGATGTAGTGAAAATACCGATATATATATATATATATATATATATATATATATATATATATATATATATATATATATCGACCCCATGGTCATTATCTGATAAAGGCCCTATTGGAACGAATCCTACATAAAACACAACTTATACAATATACTTGTTTTTATTGTTTTAAAGTTTAGGTTAATACAATTGAAACGAGATAGCCCCAAACAGTCTGCCACACCATTCCCTACAAAAAATACACACAAATACATAACCCCCTTCAATACCCTACATACAAAACATCAAACATTCAATTTATTTACGACTATTTCAGTTAATATATTAAATCCCTTCGTAGTCCTCCTTAGTAAATTATTTTCTACATATGTTTTAACACATAAACCGCCCCCCCCAAAAAAAATCAATTGACCACAAAAAATGTTCATCTCCTTTAACCGGCAATATAACAATCACTATAAGTCTTCCGAGTACAACAACAATATAACTTACAATACAAATTCTAACATAATTTCAGTTAATTAGTAATCAACAAAATCAATCTAAAATGTACTCTTTAGCTTCAATAGTGTCCATAGACAGCTTCCAGGGCCAAAGAAGGTGTCCCTAGCAACCGTAAACAGTCCTTAGCAACCTACTACAAAAGCAACAAATAGCCACTTTCCGGAGTTCAACAGGTTTGAATTCAGAGTTTTACTTCTCCTAGGCTGATTGAATGGGCAATAGATTGATTCATACTTTTCCTAAAAGTTTTACTGCTATGTCAAATGCAAACAGTCTTGTCCAGGATTTGAACTCGTCTTACCGTGTCAATTTCCTACGACGATAAACATTATACAAACGCCGCTATACATACCCCAAATATAGATACATGGATATATACAAATTCTCAGGAGACAGATATATATATATATATATATATATATATATATATATATATATATATATATATATAGAGAGAGAGAGAGAGATAGATAGATAGATAGATAGATAGTTTTGCAGTGTTCACAGAGGTTTTTTTGCTGGTCTAAAGAGGAAAGACGTTGAGAAATGATTTGTAGAAACGTGAGACCACTTTTGTGTGTGCTTGTCTGAACAAATAAGAATGAAAACGTTAATTAAACTTGACCACACTTACCTCTAAAAAACAAATAAAAGAAAAGAACCTATATAAAAAAAGACTAGAAATGTCAAGGTAAAGAAATGAACAGCGTAACCAATGTTTCTGTTCGGGTGACAAAATCCACTTATCAATGGTGATGAGTCACGCTACATTGAATGACAACGTTGAATATATCATAATAAACCCCGCCAAGCAAAATAATAATATAATAACACGTCTATAGGAATGATAAAAGCAAGGTCATTTGGCATTTTCCGGCTTGTAAAACAGGGCGACAAAAGAAGTATTGTCCGTTCGGTTTTTGAAATAGACACATGATCAACTGGCCAGGACAAGGGTGTGTCTCGTTGTTTAATGGTTAGTAAACTAAATGGACCATATGACCTTTAGGCACCCCTTTTGCGATCTCGATTCATAAGGACATGTTTTTCATTTACCCATCAAATCCGGTTGTTTGTTAGGGCTTAAGGTTTGGGGTTAGGATTGGGATTAAGGATTAGTTTTATAATAAAAAAAAACTCTAAAATCGTCTGTTAACAAACAACTAGATTTTGACAGTGTAAATGAAAAACATATCCTTATGAATCGAGATCACAAAAGGGGTGCCTAAAAGTTATAGGGTCCAACTAAATTAGCAAGCCATAACTAATGAGTTCGGGTCTCATTGTTATCACCATAAATGTGACCAAAACTAAGCAAAGCTTAATAAATAACTTATCAATTGGCCGAGACATTGAAAAAGTTTTCAGCGAAAAAAAGAAAAATGTCTTAGTCCATTCATATCTATCTCTTGATCCCCCTTTCTCTCTACCTCTTCAACACACACACACACACACACACACACACACACACACACACACACACACACCACATCATACTTTTCTCACATGGTTTCAAGTATTCCTATCTAATACTAATAGTTTATATATAATCATATAGTTTCAAGTAACTATTCCTATTAAATATATTCATTTGTTTGCACATAGTTTCATGGTTTCGAGTATTCATTCAATTTCAAACTGTTATACATATTTATCAACCCCTCCACACGAATAGGATATGACGCAAGGTTAATTTCTTAATCGGAGTTTAACTGGGTTCAATGCAGGGTTTTACTTCTACTAGACTGGTTGCCTCACCAATTTTAAAAAGCACAATCTACACAATATTCTCCAATAGTTGGATTCATACCTTTTCAAAGAGTATCAGCGCTATATGAAATGCAAATAGCCTCGTCTAAGATTTAAGCTCTACAACGGTAACGCTGCGCCTTCAAACTGGTTATATGGTATGAAGTATTCCTATAAATACTAATACGTTATACACAATTATTTAGTTTCAAGTAACTATTACTATCAAATATAATCATTTGTTTATAACCACTTAAATGGTATTCTTATCTAATACTAATGTATGTGTTATGAAGTATTCCTATCTAATACTAAGAGTTTTTTTATCAGTTATTCTGTTTAAAGTAATTATTCCTATTAAACATAATCATTAGTTGCACACCTACAGTTTCAAAGATTCCTATCTACTACAAATGGTTTTCAAACATATTTATTTGACCCATAGATATGACCTTGGCAAGTACATCCACTCCTGAACTGATTGGAACTGGGAGTAACGATAAAAATAGAGATACTCTTTAATTTGCAAAGCTACAGATTGTAAACCTCATCACCTAATGCAGTTTAAAATCATACGTAAGGCATATGTATCTGCATCCCATCATGGTGTAATGGTTAGCAAACTACTCTCGCATATCCATTACTACTGAATTGAATCTCTCTGGATGCTTGCGGTCACATCTTACCCATTCGGATAATATACGTTCATCCGTAGTGTAATGGTTGGCAAGTTAATCTTACAGAGCCATTTCTACTGAATAGTGAGTTCGATCCTCGCTGGATGCCCTATACTTGCGACCTTGTATTACATGCTAGCCGTGGTGAACGGGATTGTGTAAATACCTCCTAAGTAAACATGTATCCTGGTTGATCCTCTGATAATTCTCATAGTTTACATCACTCAGATCCATTGGTAACAATCGAGATGAGAATACTAAATGTGCATTTTAAGAGACGTCCTGCATTTTGGTTAACGTGATTTGTATTATTCGATCTATTTTCAGTTCTATGAAAAACAAATAATTTCTATACAACTAAAAGGAAATGACTCCCATGTGGATAGCTCAAGTGGATTTACTTCATTTCTGAATATGTCATTAGACTTAAATTCTCTTGTCTAGAGTCCGATCAAAATGGCTGCCTTTAGTAATATGCTACGTTCCTCTGCGCGCTACATTTTATTTTTAGATCCTGTAATTATAAACTATTGCGTTTACAAAGTTCTTCATAGGCTAACAAATATTCGAAGGGGGTGGAAGGAAGAGCTTTGTGCGTATATTGGGATTACAGAGGCTCTCGACAAATAGGGGACACGAGAGATAATTACCTCCGTGCCTTTCAGTGAGAGCTAGGGTCTTAAGTGAACAGGAATATAAAGATAAAAGCGCCATAGTCAAATACTCAGCTAAAAAAGAAAAATGTCCTAGTACATTCATATCTATCGATCTGTCTATCTATCTATCTCTTCACACACACACACACACACACACACACACACACACACACACACACACACACACCAGTCCTTTCTAAGACGGTAACACACCAATTGCGTCTCCTGTCTAAGGACAGGGTCTTCTCATCACAGAAACATCGAGTCCCTTGGCACACGAAAACATGCTCAACATTTAAGTTTCCTCTTTTACCAACTGTCACAAGATTTCATCTACTAAAATACTATTTTCCCATTAGAACGTTTTTCTCATTCAGCTGTATAACCTCTTCTTTGTATCTCTGATCATGTTTTGAATTATCTTAACTCAGACAATAAAATATCCTTGTTATCTTGACGTTAACTGTGTTCATATTTGTATCGTACTTTGAAACAATACTCAACTAACTATCGTTAATCAACATACACACACACACAACACACACACACACACACACGCACACACAGTTACACCAGAATAACTGTGTACAAACCAGGGTGGGAATCAAGTTTTGGTACCAGACATATATGCAAAAAAGTGGTTTCCCCTTAAGGAAAAATTGTGATATTGTAAAAAGTACCTGTTACCCCAAAGTAAGCTAACGAAGCAAGTATCCAGTAGTGTTAACATTTTTGTAATTTAACCATTGTAGTTCTTTTAGACAATAACAAAATAAATACAATTATTCTAATCAATTATTATTCTGATAATTTCTATTGCAAGTTATTAGATTTCCATATGTCACAATTTAATGAGCTGTCTAGCTTTATCAATTCTAAAATGACTAGTTAAGTTAAGTTAAAATTAATAGAAAACATGACATGATTACATGTATTTAAAAAATGAAATAACTTATTAAATTATTTCAATCTTTTATATAGAGGCCCTCTATATATATCATATATAGGATACCTAATACTTGGTAATCACAATAATTTTACACCCCCAGCATTAAGACATCATTGCGTTCTCTGTCGTAGTTCGTTTTCCTGTGGTAATCCTCTGGTGAGACTCAGGCGAAAACAAATGTTTTTGTTCAGGTTGAATCCGTTTATGATTGCAATATCTAGATACATGAATAAATTATTTATATTATGTCTACATCAAGATGATAAATTTTATGCTGAAGTAATAGGTCCTAGGTACCTTTTATAATATGACAATTTTCCTTAAGCGATCCCTCCATTTTTGGCATACATGTCCGGAAACTAAACTTTCACGCCATCCCTTGCAAAATAATGATTATATTTGACAGGAATAATTCCTTGACATTATATAATCGTGGATAAACTATTAGTATTAGATAGAAACAATTCATACCATGATGGAGGCACCCGTCGTGTAATGGTTACTGTTGTAGACACACAGACCAAAGTTCAAACCCTGGACGAGGCAGGTTGCATTTCACATAGGGCTCATAACCTTAGGAAAAGTATATATTCAACTATTATCACTCCTGCTATGGGTAAATAGTCGGGCAAATTCTTTAACCATAGTGTGACAACTGACCTAGGAGAAGGAACATGCTTAATGTAAACCTGTTAAAATCCACTTAAATATTGACCTTGAGCCACACCATGCTCGTGCGGAGAGGATGGGTAAATACATATATGTCCTATTTATTGTCTTGCGATATGACAATCTAAATGAATCTTCATCACTTTTGTTTCGTTTTTGTTTTTGATATATTTATTTATTTTTTGCATATCAGCATTCATGGGTTATTTAATGCCAAAGCCATTCTCATAGAACACTGCTGGTACTATTTAACCCATAGCTGGGGAATGAGAGAGTTCATACCTGTACTATTCCGAAAGTGAATATAATAGAACGACTGGAATTCGAACTCTTTCAGTCCAGCACGTTAGCTCACTAGGCCACGGAAACTTACCCCTATCCCTTTTCTCTACGATACTATAGTTTACGATACTTTTGTCTGCAATGCAGAAATACTTAATTATATATATATATATATATATATATATATATATATATATAATATGAAGATAGAATGGATGTAGTAGAATCCGACAGTATGAGGTAGGTAAAAGGATAGTGAACAAGAAATGATAACTCAAAACAAATCTAAGAGTTGAAATATTTCGTCCGGATTATACGGACATCCTCAGTCGAAAGATTTTTATTGAAAGCAAAATTACGTGCATGAACATATGATTTGGTGAGGGGGTGAGTTAGTAGCAGAAGTGAAGGGTAGGGAGGATAGGGGCTGACATGAACGAAGTGTGGGGATAGTTTACAGTTTACAGTTTACTTCTTTCATGTTAGCCCCTATCCTCCCTATCCTTCACCTCTGCTACTAACTCACCCCCTCACCAAATCATATGTTCATGCACGTAATTTTGCTTTCAATAAAAATCTTTCGACTGAGGATGTCCGTATAAATCGGACGAAATATTTCAACTCTTAGATTTGTTTTGAGTTGTCATTTCTTGTTCACTATCCTTTTACCTACCTCATATATATATATATATATATATGTGTGTGTGTGTGTGTGTGTGTGTGTGTGTGCGTGTGTGTGTGTGATGATTCTGCATTCACACAAAGATTCACTTTTTTGACATGGTAGATTTTACAGGCACTGAAATGTGTGGGCAGTTAATGTCTAGGTTTTTGTTTGTGTAAATTTAACAATCGGCATGTCGTTCTCTGAGCAGTTGCATAAATTAGCCCAGCTGTGATAAACGTTGGATTCATTGGCTGCGCAGTTATAACATGCCAACCTGAGGCAGGATTTTTTTTTAAACTGCTTCCTGATACTTCGTTTAAGATGTTTTAAATAAGTCCGACTGATATAAAAAATAAATAAATAAATGAAATAAATGCAAATAACACCTGCAACAATTTCGATGAATTTCAGAAACATTTTGAAATTAGTTGTTTTTACTGCCTGGGGATTGATTAAAACTAATGCCCTAGTTAATTTTTTAATAGTCCAATGAACATTTCCCTTACTGTTTTTCGATTCTTTATAACTTTTAAAGTTGAATATTTTTATTCAATAGCCTCGATCACCAATTTCTAGAAGTTTTGATTGAATTGTTCACAAAATACGAGACGTTGGTTAAGGTTAAGGTAACGTGTAATTGAAGTTAATGGAGCTTGATTACTGACAGTTTCTCACCAATGTAAATTCCCCACCTTGGTTTGAAAATCGCATAGGTGAGAAACATTCAGTAACTAAGCACTGTTGAATTCATATCTACATTATTCTAAGTTAAGTATACATGATCTATAAAGTATTTGAGCACTATTTACTTATGAATATAGCACATACACACACACACTATATATATATATATATATATATATATATATATATATATATATAAGTAAAAAATATAGCAGAAGACTTAGATTTTTTGCTTTATAGCCTATTGACGCAAAAGATCTAAGTCTTCTGTTATATTTTTACTTATAAATTTGCTCTGTGACTCTAACAATAAGAGTGTAAGATTAAAAGTTATAACAAATTCATAACTAGTTGAAACATAACAAACTCCGACACGTTTGTGAGACAAAATATTTTATATACACTAGCAAACATATGCACCCTCCGGGTGCAAGGATTTAAGTTTTAATGTAATGAAATATCGTATTAAATTAGAAACGCTAATGAAACTAAATAAGAATGCAGATAAAAATATTTGAAACAGAGGGGGATATAATCGAAAAATAGAACAACTGAAATTTACTCTTCCATCACTCTCGTCTTTCATTGTTATTTTTTCTAATTTAAGTATTTAGTTAAAAGAGGAAGTAAAGAATAATATTACAGTTATTTTTTCTTGTTAATGGATTTCATTTAAGATTCATTGAAGAGATTTTTGCTTATATTCATGAAAATAAAACCAAACAATTAGAAATCAATAATACTAAGCACATATTTAATAAAATCATATTTTTAATATCAATATGCAAATTAGCCTTCCCATTCACACTGTAAACCGCTATTTTTTGTATATATAAATACAATTGCATGTTATTTGTATGTAGATATGGACAACACTAATAAAAAGGTGAAGCAATTTTATTAATAATTGAGGTTTAAATGTAAATAAAATCATGGAGAATGTGATGTAAATAACGAAATGAATTGTGACTTGAGTAGTAATATAGTTTCGGTTACAGACAGAAAAACACACAATCTCCATTATAATAAGATAACAGCACATGGAAACGATACATAAAATACAAGATAGTGTACATAAACATATATACATCAAAGGACTGGAACGTCCGTACATATAGATCACTCACTAAGAGGGGGGGCGAAGCCCCGCCGAGAAAGGGATAGACACTAGGCTAACCCATGTGCTCGTTCCGGAGATGTAGCTAAAAGAGGAAACAGCGTTTTTAAATGAACGCGCTTAAGTACCAGAGGTCACTCTAGTGGGAACAAACAGCAACGCAGCGAGGAGATAACTCTTCCGGCAAAAGGAAGATAATTCCCTACAAGAGCACACATTGAGCTCTGCAAACTGCGATACGTTTTTCAAAAAAACCTCCTATGCCGTAAGGAAGATTTCTTCTTCCGGAATTTTGGATTATATATATATATATATATATATATATATATAGTTTGAACAAAAAGTTGCAGTACGGTCACTTACCACCCATCACACAAACCATTAAAGTCAGACGAATAAGATATTTTGAACACTGTTGGAGAAGCAACGACGAACTAATAAGTGATGTTCTCCTCTAGACACCTATACATGCACACACCAGTGTAGGCCAACCAGCAAATACCTATATAAATCAGCTCGGGGCCGATATTAGATGACATGCAGAAGAAAATATCCATCATATTTACATATCATCATTGTCATCATTTAAAAGGCGTGCCGTCAGCAGATATTCCTTTGAATCTCTCTCGCTATTCGCCACTATCGGCCATCACACTTGGTAAGTCCTGTAGACAGCAACAGGGTTGTTAGCTTTTGTTGGTCGACCAACACTGGTGAGTCAATGTGCAGGAGTCCATGGGAGACATCACTTATGAGGGAATTAGCGCGAATGAGAAATTAAACAGTTTCGTACAGAATGTAATATCTGGTTTCCAATTCCATTTGCAACGATGATAACCATAATGCCAAGCACGCCTCGCTTATATTGATTGTTATACAAAGTGTCTAAAAAAAGTATCGATATTTTTTGTACTTTTTGACACACCTTGTATTCTGAAAAAAATATAATATTCAATTCATTAATATTTTTCAGAATACAAGGTGTGTCAAAAAAGTACCAAATTTAAAGTTGGATTTAACAAGATAGAAATGAAGAATGAATGGGACGTTATTGTTTTTCAGAATACAAGGTGTGTCAAAAGTACAACAAATCTCGATACTTTTTTTGACACACCTTGTATTCCTGGTGCTCTAATCTCCGGCCTTCTTCAGGTGACTTTTGTCGTAGTCGGTATCGTTCTATTCAATTCACAGAGGTAGACGCTTATCATTCCACTGTCGATGCTTATCAGTTCAATCGTCCTTCTTAGATATTTCGCTCGTGAAATGTCACATTTCTTTCCGCTGAACCTGGGCCAAGGGATTGAATAACTGAAACGAGATATTCCTAGGCATGGACAGGGAATAAGAATAGTCTATTCTGGTGGATACACGGCTGATGCCACCAGGGAGTCATAAACATTAACATCTCGACGACGTTTATTATCTAATACTTCCCCACAGAAACATACTTCACTGAAATGACTGTGTTTGTTGAAGTAATCCACAAAAGGGGTATGTATCTACCCAACCCGTTCACCACGAGTAGGATGTGACACAAGGCACAAGTATGGGTAATCCAACGAGGATCAAACTTGCTATATAGCAGTAATTGATCTTCAATGCTAGCTTGCTAACTATTACAGCACATGGAGACGCCCCACTCACAGTAGTACGTGTGAATTCATTAGCAGTTTACATAACTAGGGGGTCTGATTAGCGTAACGAATATCGTCGTGGTAAATGGAATCCATGACCCGAGTTCAAATTCTGGACGAAACTGTTTGCTTTCCCCTTTATCTTAATGCTCTTGGGACATATTTGTTCCGTTTAAAATTGACCTTGTGTCATTTCAAGTTTGTAGCGGAGGAGTTAAGTAAATAAATAGATACATATCTGAGACTCTCACTTGTAGAGCGGGTTTTTAGCCAGTAATGAGAATTGATTATCTCAAAAAGAGTTCCTATAAAAAAAGTATAAATATTCTTCTAAGTATTCATTTACTTTGTAAAGATATGCATTGAAAGTTTCTCATAGAATACTCAAGGAAGTATTTGTGAGATTTGAGGGAGAAAAAATCACCCAATCCCGACAACATTCCACACGCACCAAACTAACAAACACATTCGTACTTGGTTGTTGGTTGGCAGACATCCGTCCACGAGAGACGATGGGGCATTGTCAAAGTTTTTTTTCTTCTTTTTGAACTACATAGCCTGGGCGGGTTCACATGGAGGATAAGCTGTTGCCTATGCAGCAAATCCCCCCTCTCCACACTGCCGCTGTGATCCAAAGGAAAGGTAAGGTACCGATGCGGTTTGGCAACGGTAGTGTTTCAGGTTCAGCATCACACCACCTTAGGGGCTCCGGCTCCTGATTTGTTTTCGGGGTTTACTTCTCTAGCCTTTCGTTGAAAGGCAGCAGAGGTTTTATGTCGGACTTTTCCTTGTCTTTAATGGGTTACCGACCAAGGCTGCAGATCCCCTTTTAACCCATTCGGGGATCCATACGAGTAGCAGGTACCGCAATCTTATTGCTATTGGTGTTTCTGAGAAAAGAAATGAGATTAGGGATACGGTGTATTTTGCATTTGCATTCGTACTTACTTGAAAGAGAACATTACGAATGCACATATGGAGAACTGCTCACAATCAAACACATCCTCATCGAATGCAACAAAAACTGCTACCGTTAAGGGAAAATATCTTAATTCAAGTTATATGAAAAAAATCTTCCAAACAACAAATAAGAGCAATATCATAAAGTTCACACAGAAAACAAACATCCACAACATATTATAGAACACAAATTATAAGGTCTCCTAATTACAACTACCAACAAGAAGGAACATCTTAAAAATATAACAATACCACCACACCATCATTCAGTATAATCTCTATAAAAAGAATCAAAACGCAATTAACCATTCTATAATCAAACAAGTACCGTATTTGACGGCATATAGGACATACTTTTTTTTACAAATTTTGGCTCAAAAACTGCCCTGCGTCTTATACAGGCGAAGTTTTATTATCTCCTTTTGAGTTTTCCCATCAGTGTTTCACTAGAGTCTGAGTGACAGCAAGTCTCCTCAGGTCTCCAGGACTCTTCTAAGTATTCTAGCAGATTGCAGCAGTGCAGTATTCTGGATGGTCTCAATCTTTCCTCTGATGTCCAGATTTTCCAATCCCTTTTCCAATCCCTTTAACTTTATTATTATTATTATTATTATTATTATTATTATTATTATTATTATTATCATCATCTCCTGCTATTGATATGTCTTGTATATGCTTATTACTTGCCTGTACAGCCAAATTGCTTTTATACAGCTATGTTTCTGCTTGTGTAATTGACAGCTAGTCTGTTTTCAACAATATATGCTTAAATACACTATAAACTTTTTCTCTTGAATGTGACCTGCGGAAATGGGGGTGCATCTTATATGCCCGTACGTCTTATATGCCCGTGCGTCTTATACCCGTGCGTCTTTATATGCCCGTGCGTAAATAAAAATACAAAATGAAATGACCAATAGCTGTTGAAATGCCATAAAACCCAAACAACAAATCTCGATACAGATTTATGTTAAGTGAATACTTTTTTTTTTGTTTTCTAAAATTATATTTTATTTCATATGTTTTTTTTATTGTTTTGGTTTACATGTTTAACGGCATATCAAATCCTTATGGATTAGTTACAGACGAATGGTGATTCATTTGTAAATGTTTGGTTGTTTGATTAATTTGTTTTAACGTCATGTTAACCCATCCTATTTAGGGTTATTTTATGCCAAGAAAGTTGAGAAATCAAGCTCATTGTACGTTAATATTTATATTTTTGTGTTGTTTATTAAGAATTTCTTCATTTTCATTTTTGCAAACGATCCTATCTAATACGAATAATTAGAAAAGTCCTAGAGTTTTGAAGAGACTTGCTGTCACTCAGACTTCAGTAAAAAAAATCACCAGTTAAAACTGGTATGCTAATGCCGTATATATAATAATAATAATAATAATAATAATAATAATAATAGAATTTCCCAAGGAATTGGAAAGGAGACAGCAGGAATTATCACAGCATTGTAATAGAATTCTCAGGAGATGCCTAGAGATATGAGAAGACTTGCTGTCACTCAAACTCCAGTGAAAGAACACAGCCTAACGCTGCGGTGGAAAACACAGGAGGGACTAATTAATTATAACATTAAATGTAGTTTAAAACAAATCATCTATACTTGGCTTCATCCTCGTAATCCTTTTTTAGAAATTCCTTAAGGGAGGATTAGTCTTAAGAGGATTAGTTTATATATATATATATATATATATATATAATATATATATATATATATATATATATATATTATGGACTCTCTCGTCGATTTTCGACGCATGAGGGTTCACACACACAATGAACACCCACACAGTGATTTGTTTGTAGTGGTGAAGGCTTTTGTTGGGCCATCCGCAATTTTTGGAACAGTCGATAGGAACGAATTGGTGCATCAAGGGTTGCCACAAACCCAATCATTGACCGACCTCAGGAATTTTGAATTCAGAGTTATCCCTCTCCTAGACTGGTTACCTACCCAAGGTTGAAGGGCCCAGTCTGCCCTACTATTTAACCCATAGCTGGAGGGAATTTTGAATTCAGTGTTATCCCTCTCCATTACTGGTTACCTACCCAAGGCTGAAGGGCCCAGTCTGTCCTACTATTTAACCCATAGCTGGAGGGAGAATGTATGGATTCATACCTTTCCCAAGGGTATATATATATAGTTAATCCTTTGTTAGTATTGGAGAAATGATAATAAAGTGCTCAATTACTTCTGTAAGAGCTGTATTTATTTATTATAGTGTACAATACATTTAAGATTTTGTTCTACCAATGGTTTCTGAGCGTCATTTTTAATGACTGCTCATCATCAGGAATTTTCACTTATGAGAATACATGGACTTTTTTCGTGCCCACGTGACTCATGTCTACGTGACCCGTCCGCTGTTAGCCCCTCTTCTCTCAGCAATCACCGGTGCTTTTATCTGTCATCAGTGGTTCTCAGGTTTCCTTTTATTTGTTGATAGCCTTTGATTTTAACATTTTTTGAATGAGGTGTTGCAACTGAAATTGTAGGTTGTTTAACTCCCCAAAATCTCTGTTATTTTAGTTCGAGAACAGGTACTTTTAATTATCTTCTCTTCAGTCATTCTTGAAGATCTAGGTGCTCCAATGTTGTAGTGTATAGGGTCTATTCTGCACTCAACAAATGTTTACCTTGTTGTGATGTTATGTGGTAACGCGTTGGATATTTGTGCTGGTTTAGAATGTAAACATAACAGCTATGGAGCACCTGACTGTGGATCAACCACTACCCCAAAGGTAAAAAAGATTTTATTTTGATTTAATTATTTTGAAACTGCAAACAGCCACACTTGCAACATATCTTGATAAAAAGCTAAACTAAATCCTTGTATACCATTTTTAGTAATAATACTTTGAAGCAACCCATCATATAGGCAAAAATACCAATAACATTTCGTACAGCCGTGAGAGAAATTTGGTAGGCAAAGAGTCAAATTTATTTCCCCCAGAATTTCTGCATCTTTTGTTGCAGAGAGCACACATTATTAAAGATATATTTATTATTCTATAATTTTATACATTCCTACTTAAACAAATGTTCAAACAAATTACCCTATGTTAATAGAACTCGTGTTGAATTTCTGAAGTGATTTTCCTGTCAGCAGGTTGAAATAAATTGTCTTACATTGTCATACTTTGAAAAAAGGTTACAGCAATACTGTAACAATATGTGGGTCTCCCGCGATCGTATGCATAACTTGTGTCTCAAATCCGCCGTTTCTTCTATCAACTGTGTCAGAACTCTTTGGCTATGTTACTTTGAACTGCACCTCGGTCGAGAAAGGGTCACAAGAAAAAAGAAAAGATAAAGACAGAGGTAGGATGAAACTCAACTCGCTCACAACTTAGCCGTGCCCTGGGCCCTTGAGTGTCTTCCATTCAGTATATTTTCTTAATTCTCTGTCCACTCTTCTCTCACTCGTTCAGCTACTAGGCTCTCACTGCCTGTTTGACCGGACCGAGAAGGGGCGACTCTCTCCGACCAACGGTTGTGAATCAACTGTCCGACTCACTGCCCCATACTAACTAACTTCTATTTTTTCCAGCTTCCGGACACATTTCCCTTTCCAGAATTCAAAACCAAACCATATTCGGTGATCAGCCCTTCTGGACCAGCTACGAAATTTTTAGCCCTTAATTTTAGATTTGATGGCCTTTGACTTTCTATTAGAATGTTGACATTTAAAAAATATTCACAGAATATCTGTCTCCAGAGAAGAGAATATTTTTTGTTTTTCGTTTTAATTCTCATATTTAATAGTTTTTCTGAACTTGCAAACTAAATCGCACTTAAGACGTCACACAACACACACACACACACACACACACACAAATATATATATATATATATAATATATATATATATATATATATATATATATATATATATATATATACACGCATGGACGCACATACACAATTATACGCTTCTAGTGTTTCCTTCCTAATGCCAACCCACACCCACACACACAAGCCTACATACATATCCACATATGCCTTCTTTCTAATCCTGTTTACACTTCCCTATGCTACTGTGTTACAATACTCAAATTAATTGTCACATCTCAATTATTAAACCATACAAAAATAGTCAATTTTGCAAAACAATGAATCATCAAATCGAAGCAGAAACAGAGAATCTAGCATCCCAAAATAGTCCTCTTGTTTTCATTCTAAAATTCAGACAATGAACATCCCATTTCATTTCATTACATAATCCGGAGAGAACAATGCCATGGGCATCTCAAGAACATAATTTCATCACAGCTCTGATTTTACCAGATATACAATATTTCCGTCACACAAAAATGATACGAAATGGATAAAAACGGACTAAATTTTCAAAATCAACGCTAAAATCAGTTGAAAACATATATAGCCATTCATTTTATTGTTGGCTTGTGTTATTCAATAGATATAAATATACATTCAAAATTAACATAAAATATAATGTCTCAGATGCGTTGTAGCTAACTTGCTGGATTGCGATATCATAGTAGTGCTATTACGTCCACTTTCGGACAACAACTGTTGGGAGGTGGTGTGGATCCCCTCATTTCTTAAATTATAGGTTGAATAGTACCTCTACTGTTCTTTGATAAGGATGGGCCTGTTTACTTTTCACATCACGCTAATACACTCAGGATCGGTTTGAATAAGGCGATTGTTCATTCAGCTATCGATAAATTGCAGGTTCAACTGGGCCCTATAACCTCGGTATGGCAACCTGTCTAGGAGAAGTAAAACTGTAATTTCAAACCCACCAAACTTCCCTTAAGAAAACGATTTTTCCCATCCTACTCGTGCGGAGGGGTTGGTAAATGGGTACAAGGATAGTGTTGGTATTAAATAACCCACGAAGGTTAATATGCTATTAAACAAACAAAAAAACCTTCATCCTCAGATTTTTGGTGAGGTATTCTTAACCCTCTGTGTGTTTGGGTTTGATCCTAATCTTTATCAAGACGGGTAGACCTTTGCAAGTGAGTATGAGTCTCACTGGATACCCAATGAATCTGGCTTTGTGTCACAACTAAGCAAAATAAATAACTGTAAGCGGATTGTAGAATACGCTGACTGTATCCCTGCAAATGAGGCAGACCCAGTAAAAGGGCGTTCTGGGTATGACACTAAACTGCATTGATGCTGAGGCTCTAGTTTTCAAGATTCAGAGAGTATGGCATATCCATTCTTTGTGCTTAATCCCAGGTACACTTCGACTCGGAGTTGTAGTAGCTATGTGTTTAAAAGATCTGTCTGAAAATGAATCGTATTCAACAGTACGGTGCCAAACAATCAAAACACTCTTAATAGATGACTACACGAAAATGTAAGTATGAACGTGCATTAAACGCGATTCCCTAACCTGTGAGTTAAAATCAACCAATCAATCAATCAGTTCTCATTATCATTGACTCGTTTTGGGTACTGCCGCTTAAGAGGTTTTCCTTCCTATTTACTCTAGATGCCCCAGGAGTTGACCTATGACCTTCAATCTTGTCCGCATAGTGACCCCTTGTGACAACAAACCTCCCTAGTGATTTATGTTTATATGTCTCTTGAGGAGAAACACTTTTTTCTCATGGTGAATAATTATTCACGTTTAAACTTTCACTATTTTTAAAATTAAATTATTCGTTTCTTTCTGCATATGCTTAAAAACTAATACAGTTGATTTAAATTAAAGATGATATCGTAGGTTATCGAACTCGGGTTTGCTACGTGTGCCAAATGAAATTCAAAAGTTGTCTTGAAAAAAATTAATTTGAAACGGTCTATAACTCTCATGAGTCATCAAATCTAGAAATTTAAAATTACCCACGTGTATCATGGTTTCCAGATATAACTGTTCCTTATTTTACCGCAAATATCTAGTGAGTATATAAAGATCACAATCCCCAGTACTAGTTAGCAGCAGTCCAGCAGTCTTACAAGACAGAGGATCCAAAATTATCAATCATAAAATTCACGACGTTAAATAATCCTCTTGGGAATTCCGGGACTGATACCCAAGTAATCATTTATAAAGAATAATATAACATTTAGATACACTGTACTATTACAAAAAATATATATTCACAAAACATATTTTGTAAACTATTGCTCATTACCAATAACAATATATAAAAAGACAACGTCTGTTTGAACTCAACTTCCTGTTATTTTCTTTTGCCTTTTTTATTTATAATTCCTTTCAGCATTAACCTTTTCATCACAGTACCCAGAAAACTTGTATGCTACAATATTGAGCAACATTTCCTCATGAACTTAAAAAAGTCGTCGGGGCGGCCTAAAGTCGGTATCAGCCAGTCAGCGAGGGAGTCTATCCCCTTTTCAATAGCGTTAGACCAAGGAGATTGTTTTTTAGCATCTGAGGTGGAGCGTCACACCTACCGTCAGCTCCTTACTTTACCGCACAGATCCCTGTGCTACTCATACGCTGAGTTGGCGAGGACCGGTATCGAACTAGGAACCTTGTGTTTTCGAGCCAAACGCTCTACCGACTGAGCTAACCCGGCCCATAATTTACTACATCTGTCACGTAATCCTTGTGACAAATACATAATAAGTTGGATTGACATGTCTTTCTACGTATAAACCGGAAAACTCGTCTGCTTTAATATTCAGCCATATTGAGCTACGTTTCGTTACAAACTCGTTACGCATAATTTGTTACACCATTCACGCTACCCTTGTAACACATTTTTAAATAGATTGTCTTTGTACGTGTTTATTAAGATGCCCATTTGGCTTGTTAAGCCGAAGTTTATTGAAACTTTAAGGAAAATCTAAAGATCTGAAAATCTTATCAGTTCTGCTCAACGACCCAATGAATCTATTGGCCAAGTTACAAAATCAGTGAAATTGTTCGGGAATTATCTTGAGAACGCATAAACGCAAAGCACCAAATTTTATCAATTGCTTTAATTCGACTACAGCAGCCCGCAAGGTAGTGACTATTGTACGAAGACCAACATCTCCCACATAGATAAAATCAATTTTCCAAAGTGACAATAAGTAGACTGATTTTTTTTTTTTTTTTGCAGAAAATGATTTCGTGAAATCATTATGTACGTGTTCACGCCTTTAGGTAGCTAGACTTTTTTTAACGCTCGTCCAGAAGTGGATGAAGTATGAAAGACTCCTTTTGAAACGTAAGTTAGCGAGTCAATTTTCTTACTTCAGAACAGAGTCAAAAGGACTTCATTTACAAATGAGCAGCCTAAATCTCGTTCCCTCTGGACAGTGAAACAAATATTAATGCATAGACGAATAATCAAAAATGCACTTCATAACACACGGAAGATTAAAAGATTTTGAATGCGCACATGACGAGAAGAGTAAGTAAAATAGCTAAAGGTGCTTTCACTTAGTAGCACCCCAAACTTACGAGTTTTCCGAGTTACGAGCTGTCATTCAGTCGATTTTTTTTGCTTTTTGTTGCGAGCTAAAATTTGAGGTACGAATGAGCTTCAAATACGCGTATGTTCACTAAAAACATCTAAGTTTCCAAATTTAGCACGTCAAAAAAAATATCTAAAAAAAATATAGATAGATATCAGAATGTATTAAAGAACATAATTCATTGCATTCTATTTTATTATTTTTTTTTTACCCAATACAGGGCAATGTTCCTTATTTAAAAAAATCAAAATTAAGATTAGGATGTTTTTTTCGGGGGCGGGGATTGATGGAATTTCAGTTGATTACAATGTTTAATTTGATCGCCAACTCAGCGTATGAGTAGCACAGGGATCTGTGCGGTAAAGTAAGGAGCTGACGGTAAGTGTGGTGCTCCACCTCAAACGCCAAAATAATTTCCTTGGTCTAGCGCAAGTGAAAAGGGGATAGACTCTCTCGCTGATTGGCTGATACCGACTTAAGGCCACCCCGACGACTTTACTTATTTGAATAGAATGAGTTCTGAGGTGAATAGATAGTAAAATCTGAAATATTCCATCATACAAGTAAAAATAACTAAAACAAAAATAAAACTTATAACACCGTGGGGGAAATTTGGTAGGTAAAGAGTTAAAGGTTGTTTACTTTTTAGAATTGTAAGTTACTTTTGCACCACAATGTATAGTAATTTATTATTTTGCACATATCTCAAAAACTGACGGGTTATGGGAATTCTGATCTTAGTGTACTCGGTTTACACACATTCAACGTCACTTGTCTGAGTCGAAGACAAAACGCTTTTATTGTTTATTTCCTTTTTGCTTTGCTTCCTCCTGTGTTATCGTTAAAATCTGAAAAAAAATGTTTTTAATTTCTGTCATGTTATTAAATGGCTTCTTAGCATGAATTGAATTTTTAGAATATTTTTCATCATTATTAATTATTTTTGTTTGTGCTTCTGTCAGAATAAACACGTTCTCGTCCTATGTACTTTTAAATAGAAGTTACAAGCCCTGTTGGCTGGGGCTGTAGAATACACTAACGGCACCTCGGCAGGGGGTTAAGACCCCCTCCTCAATGGGGCAACCAGCTGGCCGAGGGTTGTGACCCAAGATGTTTAAGGGCGGAATTCTGGAACAGTCCGTGACATGCAACACTCCACTGGGGCTAGACGAGTGGTCGAATAGGTCACCTTCGATCAAAATGTTGGTCCCGTCAAGCCATCTCACCTATATAATTGTTCCGACTCTATTGCGTTCATGTCAAACCCCAACCCTTTTATCATATATATGCTAGAAGGCTGTGGCTGAGAGCCTTAATGTCCTGGGTATGACGTTAAACAGCATCTAGTGGTGAAGATACAATTCTGGAACTCTGGGAAGTGTGGAGTACACCTTCATTACCATTACTCCAAGGTCCACCTTGGCCCGTTGGGGTCTTATCTATGGATTAACCTGATTAAAAAATGAGTTTAAAAAATGAAATACACAACGAGAATGAATAAAACAAAACATCTTTGGAATTAAATAACCCAATGGTTGATATGTCATAAAATCCAACCAACCGGCCAACGAACCAACCAACATTAAAATCTAATTAGGAATACATTATCATAACATTAATAGGGAATTCAATCTGCTGGAATAAGTGATGTAATAGTTAACAAGCAAGGATAGAGAACCATTTATCCCCTTTGGTTGGTAGATTTTTACTAGGGTGTCAGTCCTGCAATTACTTTAATTAATTTTATTTAATGTCGTGAATTTTAGAACTGTCATTTTTGTTTCATCTGCCTTCTGAGACTGCTAGGTTGCTGTTAATTATACTCACTAGATTTTGGGGGTGAAATAGGGAACAGTTATTTATGGCAACCATGACACACGTGGGTATTTTTCTTTTTTAGTTTTGATGACACCGTTACAAATCATTGTTTTTTAAGGCAATTTTGAATTTTATTTGGCATAATAAGTATCAGAAACCATAAACACGACTCGATTAATCGATGAATCCTTCTAAATGAAAAGCAACTTTATTAGTGTTTATGCACATGCAATCAAAAAGAAGACGAATTTATTTTTAAAAAGTAGAGTAAGTTTTTAACGTAAAGAATTGTTCCTTGTAAGAAAATGGAATTTCTTCTAAAAGGACATATAAAAATACATCACTGGGAAGCTATATTGCTACAAGAGGTTGGATGATTGGTTGGATTTTCAACTTTTGTATTATTTTTGCCGAAGACGTTATATTATATTCATTCATGTTGGGTATTCGATTGTTTTTTTTTTTAAACCAATTTTTCTTTAAACACATTTTTGAAAAAATTCATTTTTGATTTATTTGATCAGTAGCTGGGACCGAAAAGCTCCAGAATGTGTACTTCACCACTAGATGCAGTTTAACGTCATACCCAAGACACTAAGACCCTCAGT
Organism: Doryteuthis pealeii; assembly: GCA_023376005.1. Taxonomy (NCBI): domain Eukaryota; kingdom Metazoa; phylum Mollusca; class Cephalopoda; order Myopsida; family Loliginidae; genus Doryteuthis; species Doryteuthis pealeii. Next base: position 109,770,103 of record CM042152.1, read on the forward strand.
CACCGCTTTCGAACACATATATACCCCGTACATTGGGTTTATCAAACTAAAATTTATAAATGATAATATTGAGTAAAAGCCACAAATTAAAACTTGTTTTGATTACGTACATTTAACTTTACCTGGAACGTCGAATGATCGGTGTTCTTAGAATACGCTGACTGTATCCTCTGAAATAAGTAAGACCATTCCACTCCAAAAGCCGTGTTCTAGATCAAATCTGGAGAGAGTGTAAAAAAGTCGTTGGGGTGGCCTAAAGTCAGTATCAGCCAATCAGCGAGGGAGGCTATCCCCTTTTCACTAGCGCTAGACCCAGCAGATTGTTTTTGCGTCTGTGGTGGAGCGCCACACTTACCACCAGCTCCTTACTTTACCGCACAAATACCTGTACTACCTATACGCTGAGATGGCGAAGGCCGGTATCGAACTAAGAACCTTGTGGTTTCTAGCCAAACGCTTTACCGACTGAGCTAACCAGAGTTTGCAGTACTCCTTAATTGACATTCTTCCCAGGTCAAATCACCGTTAATATTTACAGTTTTCTGTGTTTGTTTCTAAGGAGTTTTTTTCCTGTCGGATACAAATATTTTTTAAGTAGATCTATTTTATCCATAGATGGGGCCCTAACAAGTACAACCAATCCGGGTCAGAATGGACGGGGAAGTAATAGTAATGAGGGGGTACTGCACATTTACCAGATCACCAGTATTAAACCCTTAACATAAGATATAATTTAGATTCTTACCCAGGACACATCTTTTTTGTTGGTGGGGGTCTTTCCCCTCTGCTTGGGTTATAGTCGGTGTATGATAATCCTAACGACAGGCCGGGCCATTTTTGAGAGTGGCTGTTCCATTTTCATTATTATTCATTGAATGAAATAGAATTTGGGTTATATGTTGTACTTCCAAATCAGGAACATTGATTTGAACTGTGATCCCCGCTGTCCAAATTCGAGTCACTTGGACAATACTGACCGTTCTTGGCGTTGTTGGTGTCTCCACTCGTAAAACGTGATACAACAATGACCAATTAGCTCCTGATAATTCTATCCGGGGAATTTAATTATTATGACCATTTCATAAACCTTCTGCTCTCATCCGTCTTACTACACCTCCATCACTTATACATTTCATACGGGCATTTCACATCTGTTTCTAACCCATCAATTCCATCAACTGTCTGTAGCCTCTGGAGGTAACAGCAGACTCCCACTTCTGTGATAATTCCATCCTCTTACTCTCGCCACACACAGAGAGAGAGAGAGAGAGAGAGAGAGAGAGAGAGAGAGAGAGAGAGAGAGAGAAGAGAGAGAGGGGAGAGAGAGGGGGGAGGAGAGAAGGGAGAGGAGAAGGGAGAGAGATTCTCTTTCTTTCTTTCTTAGTAGGACTATAGTTCGGTATCTTATGCAATTATCTCCCTTGTTAAATATTTAGTTATCTTTTCATTTCATTTTCACATTATGTGTAATTTTCTCTTCTCACAAATTCATTGATTCATGTCTTTTTCTTTGTATATATATTTTTCTTCGCGGTGTCTTCATTTCTTCTATTTATGTTTCGTCTACTTTCTCACTTGATTATAATCAGTTTATTTTATTCTTTTATTTGCCTCGTTTTCATTTACTGATTTAGTTTATTTTTCTTTTATATTGCCTCGTTTTCATTAAAATTTTTCAGTTTATCTTTTCTTTCATTGTGCCTCCGTCTCATTTACATTTTTCATTTATTTTTTTTCTTCTATTTTGCTTCGTTTTTATTGAAATTTCCTCTGTTTATTTTTTCTTTCAATTTCCCTTGTTTTCATTTACATTTTTCTTTTTTACTTTCATTTTGCTCGTTTACATTTACACATTTTCAGTTTTATTTTTTCTTTCGTTTTGTCGCGTTTTTATTTGTATTCTGTCTATTTTTGCCGCTCATTTTCCATTTATTTAGTTTCGTTTTCATTTAAGATTTGTCTATATATCTTTTCTTTCATTTTGTCTCGCTTTCATTCACATTTTTCCTGTTTATTCTTTCGTTCATTTTGTCGCGTTTTCATTTAAATTTTGTCCGCTCATTTTCCATTTTATTTAGCTTCGTTTTCATTTAAAATATGTCTGCATATATTTTCGTTTATATTGCCTCGCTTTCATTCACATTTTTCTGTATCTTTTTAATTTCATTTTGGTCATTTCATTTGCATTTTTCACTTTACCTCGTTTTCATTTAATTTCTGTTTTGAGTTTATTTTTTCTCCCACTTTGCGTCGTTTTTATTCAATTTTTTTCAATTTAGATTTTTCTTTCATTTCACCTCGTTTTCATTTATATTTACTTTTACTTGTCACGTTTTCATTTACTTTTTTATTAATTGTGTTTGCTCATTTTAGCTCTTTTTAATTTACATTTTTTCAGATTATTTTTTCTTTCACATTTACTTTGTTTCTAATGAATTAAAAAAAACAACAATAAACACGTCTAAAGGAATAAAACTCGCACCAAACAAACAACTACTACAAACAATAATCCCCCTGATTTTGACGCATACTCTACCGTCTGGATTCCGATATACGAGAGAAAAGAAGAGACTTGAACCTTTTCACTTGAAGATCATGAAGAAATATTCCATGGTCTTTAACAAACCCAGCTTAAACAATAACTTGATGGCAAAATACACACACACACGCATATATATATATATATATATATATATATATATATATATATATATATATATATATATATAGTATATAATATGATATATATAATATATATCATACATTATTATATTTTATATAGCCATCACATTAATCGCTTTTTCTCAAAACAAATCGCCCGATTTGTCTTGTGAACAAGCGGATAATACGCTGCTTTGGAACGAATGGTTGCAAATACCAATTAATTGTATAGTAAAACATTACAAATAATATAGCTCTTACACCTGTAATCGAGCTCTTTTCATCAATGCAATATATATATATATATATATATATATATATATATATATATTATATATATATATATATATATATATATATATATATAATTATGCTTAAGATTTAATGCTAAAAGTGTTTATTTTTTTCATAAGGTAGATAATTGTTTTACAAGAAGAAAAAACACACCAAAGAGAAATGAAGATAATTTATGTCATGTCGGAATACCTAATATTAAAAATTACCTACATCATAGTTACATTTATTTTTTTGTCCTTTATGTCTTTCGATATTTCACATTCAATGGTTATTAATTTGGAGAAGAATGGAGTAGGTATATTGTAAAAAGTCGGATGTAAATTAATACCGATGGAATGCACAAAACTAAATGACATAAATGACTTAAATATAACATTGCAGTCAACTTTTGAAATTAAGCGTCTAGATACTTTATATAAATTTCATTTCTCTTCGGTTATGGTAGATTCATTTGTGGTAATATACGTATCTTTCTCTTGATTTCAGACGTTTGAATCTCTGTTGGCGTGGCTTACGATACGCTGACTATATCCTCTGCAGAGGGTTGGTTGGTTGGATTTTACGGCGTGTAAACCCTTGTTGGGTTATTCTATGCTGAAGACTTTTTGTTTTACTCATTCTTGATGGTATTCAACTTCTTTCAAACTCAATTATTTTCAACGCATTTTTAACTCATTCTTTCTATTTAATCCATAGATGAGACCCTAACAGGCACTACGACTCCGGCTCAGAGTGGACCTAGCAGTAGTGGCGATAAGGGGGTACTGCTAATATCCCAGGGCTCCACACTCCCCAGAGCTTCAATATTAGACGCAGTTTAACGTCATACCTAAATGATATCTGTTGACGGCGCTTGGGATACGCTGACTGTATACCCTGTAGCGGGGTTAAACCCCCACGAAAATGGGGAGTCCTGTGTATCAAACTAATCTAAATCTAGATACTTGGGGTTTGTAGAGTACTACTTTGTTGCCATCACTCCCAGGTCGACTTTGACCTGATTCCAGGTAATAGCAATTAATTGGTAAATCTTTCCCTCCTACCAATCTTCAGAACTGGAATCTCACAATCATACCCAGGGCAGGACTTTTTGAGAGGTTTACCCCTCTGCAGCATATGCTAAAAGTTACCAACAGGGTGACTATTCATTTGATTAAGAATGGTTCATTGGATTTTACGCCACGTCAAACCTTGTACGGTTATTTAATGCTAAATACGTTTTTGTTGTATTCATTCTTGTTAAGTATTTAATCTTTTTAACCCATACTTCTTAGTTGGATCCTAACAGGTATTTCCACTCCGGATTAGAATAGACCTGGCAGTAATGGCATTGACTAAGTACTCTACACTCCCTAGAGCCCCAGAATTGGAGCCTCACTACTAGATGCAATTTAACGTCATACCCAGGACACTGCCACCTTCTAACACGTATATGATAAAAAGTGTTAGGGTTTTGCCATAAGCGCAATATAGGTGTAAGGTTTGACGTGACCAGCCGATTGATCGGAGGATGCCTCGTCAACTGTCCGTCTAGCCTAAGTAACGAAGTGGAATGTTGCATGACATAGACTGCTCAACCACCAGGATTCCGTCCCAAATCATAACGGGTCGCCACCTACGTCAAAAAGGTGGGCCCATTAGGGAGTGTCTTTACACCTCTGTAGAGGTGCAGTCGGCATTATTCTTCCTCCCAGCCGACAGGGCTACATTTTATTAAGTCTGTACTACAGATTTTGGTTTTCAGTCCTATCGAATACGATTAAATATTAAAAAAAAGAATAAATAAAGTCTTGTTATACCAGCCAATAACAGCAATATCGACATACATAATTTAAGGACAAATTGTAAAACAACAAAACCTTGGAAACAAAAATGTGAAGAAAAACCAGTGTGGTCCTATGATGGTCACGAGACCAAATGTGATGCTATTACATGCGCACATTGATATCGGGCATATAATTGGTGTGTGAGAGTGAGAGTGAGAGTTCTTAGATAAGAGTTCTCGAGTGAGATATTAGAGAGATACAATTAGAGACTGTGGCGAGGGAAACCACGAACGTAGTAGTTCGAAGCGTGCACGACTGTGTTTGGCATGCAGAATGATGATCGGAAGCAAGTGGGGAGATTGAACTCGCATTCTCCTGATCGTGAGTCGTGGCCTGATGCATGGGAATGGCTAAACTATCCAGAGTGGCCAGGATGTGAAGGATTGACGCGTGCTGATTAGTGTCGCACGTGCTGGTCAGGGTAAGGAGCCCGGATGAACACTGTAATTGTGTATTTATTTGACCAGCCCTCACAAACCGGGAAAAAAAGCTTGCAGTAGCATGTTGGCTGTGCTGACGAGTGGACGAGAGACAAGATCTTTGATAGTATTGGTGAGAAGAGTGCAGCATTGCTGGGAGAGTAAAATCGTCGGACTTAACTGTGCCCCCCAGAGAACATTCTTATTACAGAGACTTACTTGTTGAGAAGATCTTACTTGCTTCTTGCTTATCCTTCTACCATCTCCCCGGTTGCCATCTTGCTGTCTCGTTGGGTTCCTCTAACTTCTTCTTGTAAGTGCTTCTGTTGGGCTTTTCTTGCTTAAATTAAATGAATTAACAAGACATCTTTTTGCTACTTGATCAATGATCAACTAGACCATGACTCTTTGACGACCAGGATGAATGTCAAAACTCACTACTCCTTCCTCCCCTTTGCCACGTACCATTCCTCGTCTAATCAAAATCCTGCCACGCGTCTATGATGAAATCATCATTCAATTTTTTTCCGTTCCAACACACACATACACACCACTTAAACTTTCCGTAACTAATCAGGCCACTTCACACCACCCCCGATGGTTACACGCCATGCCCATTGTGTAACACAAGTGCATGGATACTTCCAATAGGAAAACTAACGAAATTGCACATGAGATACCCGGATTTGAGAGGACCAGCATTTAATAACTGAAATTAATTTTTTGTTATTTAAAGAATTATTTCTTAGAACAACATATATCAATTTTCCATCAGTAGAACTCAAAAAACTTAAAAGTTGACGAAATAAACTATTCATAGAATAAACAAATAATTCTTATGGGAAATAATACGGGGAATATTCCAATCTACAATGTTGAATCCTTATTTTCTTTGACTTGCTACATTTTTAGGAGTAAAAAGAGAAAACTATATATATATATATATATATATATATATATATATGTGTTGTGTGTGTGTGTGTGTGTGCGTGTGTGCACGTGTGTCTTTTGTGGTGTGTGTGTGATTGCTGTCAGCATATTCCCAGTCCACAACATACCTTAGTCTTTACTCATGTCTTATAACACATGGGAGAGTAATGAGCCTGACTCTGTAACGCCAGCCCATGGAGTATTACCATGGACATTTGGATTTGGCGTTGTTATTTTCCAAGAATCTTTGTTCCAGCACGACAAAATTGTCAAATCTGCCTTATTATTTTTCTACAGTCTTAGAAAGAATAGTATGGTCCACATTTTTTTTCTAAGATTGTTCGTGCAAAGTGTCCCGAAAAATGTCCAGCTGGAATTCAATATCATAAGAACTCACCCACATATCAATACTTACCTTTACTTTCTACCACCGTACACCAATGTTCCACAATTCCCAAGTTCAAACTCAAGAAAAACGTCTTTGATGTCAACGATATTTATATCATCAAAGCCGTCTTTAAATTTTTGACCAGATAAGAAGAGTGAATTGATCAAAACAATTGATAATCCGATGGTGCTAAGTGGGATGAAAATAAACTTACAATTCCGATTCATATATATATATATATATATATATATATATATATATATATATATATGTGTGTGTGTGTGTGTGTGTGTGTGTGTGTGTGTGATCATTTAGTTATTTATAAACACCAAACAGAAGACCTGATTGGGTATGATGAAAACGAGTGACAACCCTTTCAAAATATATGGGTTATTTAATTGAGCGAATGATGTTGAAGTGGAAAGCGCAAACTTAGACATCTTTCTTATTAGACAGAATTTATTGAAATGACTTTCGATCATGAAGCAATGACTATATGAATATTTAAAGGAATTGGATATTATTAGATAAATGGAAAAACTGTAACTAAATATCCCAAACATTGTACAACTGTTGAGCATCATTTACTAGGTTTTACAAGTACGAATATGATAAAATCTGGTTTTATGTCACCCGCTCTACACGTGTAGAATGTGACACCTCAATTTCTGAAGCATTGTTTAACAAGTTTGAATTCAAAGTTTTCCTTCTCCTAGACTAGTTGCCATACCAAGGCTAAGGAGCACTACTAGTTAACAATAGTTAGAGAGATAATTATTTGATGCATACTTTTCTCTATGTGAAATGCAAACAGTCTCATTCCGGATTTGAACTAATCTTTTCCCACTACAGTAACAATTACAATACGTGCCTCACACGCACACATACACACACACACACACACACACACAAACATACACACACACACACACATATATATATATATATATATATATATATATATATATATATATTGTGCGATCCTTTCTAATTTTCTAGCCATCTTTTTGGTGTCAGGGCGGAACCGGTGTAGCAGTCCACCAAAGGTTTCATTACGAGCGCTTTTGGCGATACGATTTGCCATCATCAGGCAGGAAACTGATGGTATGTTCCGTGTCTCGTTTTTAAGGAGAACAAGCAGTAGCGTAGGAATTGGAAGTGGGAGGTAGTAATAATTGGTAGGGGGAGTTTGTAGGAATTGGTATTAGTTCGAACAACTTGTGCCCCCTCCCACAAAAAATCTCTACTGCATCGTTCGTTCGAACTACTACTAATTCCTATTCCAATTGTCTGTACAGTTTAACACAACACACACACACACACACACACACACACACACACACACACACACACACACACACATATATATATATATATATATATATATATATATATATATATATTATATCAGACAAACAAAGAAATGCATTTGTGTTTGTTCTAGACTGATAAATCTAAATTGCCCAGTGCTGCCCTTCTATTTTACACATAGATAAAGGGAATTAGTGAGAAGTCAATCCAAACAGCCTGCGTCGAATTTGACATCATAAATATCTTTTCTATTACCAACATCAATGTTATTTACAGTTTGGTGTCAGTGTCGCCGCAATAATTGCCAGAACAAAGTTTAAGACCATGTCAGATTGCCTTAGGGATTTCAGTTCCTTGTTTTGAATTCATAGTTTACCTTCTCTTAGATCAACTGCTCCAACAAGACAAGAACCAATCCTAATATTTTACTCAGTTCGCTGGAGGGAAGAAGATATGTATACGTGACGTTCCCAAGGGCACCAACACGAATAAAATAGCCTTGTCCATTTTCTTCAAAGATAACCATCACATCAAACGCGCCTCCAAAAGCGTCACTTATTTACACATACAAAAAACATTTGACTTTTTATATATACAATATACATACGAGTGGTATTAAAATAAATAATACACAAACGTGTCCCAAGAGATAAAATACACACAAAAAGCAGTATGTGAATGGGTTATTAGGTTGATTTATGTTATAGAGGATATTTAGTTGGGTCCCCAATCACCAAAGTCCAATATTAACATTAGTATATCCAATGATACACAAACACTGAATAAACGGAAGGAAATACTAGATAAGCTCATTTACACATATATAAGCATTTAATACGCACATGATATTCATACAATCGGTAGTGACTAGCATACACAAACGTGTCCTAGCAGATAAAATATGCACACTATCCTGTGAACGAGGGCTATATAAATGGGGTACAGAAATGGGAAAAAAACTAATTTACAGCAATAAGATTGGCTATAATACACAGAAGAGTCCTGGAGAATGGTGGAAACTTACTGTCACTCACACTTCAGTGAAAACTCCAGAGGAGTGATAATTGGGAATTTTGGAAGAGAACACTATCAAACAGATATATAAAAAAAAGGTGAAAAAGAATATCTCACAAGAACAGGAAAACATTTAGAAACCAAATTCTGCCGAATAAATCTTTTTTAGGGAATAAATACCTTGGCCGGCCTGATAATAGCGTCGTTCTTAAAATTTGCAAAAGAGGAACTCCGACAGATGGACCAAAAGACAAGGAATTTATGACGATGCGCAAGACATTATACGCGAGAGATAATATACAGAGACTATATGAAGAAAAATTGGAAGTGAATCCGATAGTATGTAATATTATGAAAAATTGAAAACACTGCAGCGTAAGCGAAATAGATATTTCTGGTTTATGAACTTGTGTTTTTTCAATTTTTGATAATATTACGCACAGGCTATATGTATCAAGAAAATAAGATGGAAGAGGTCTGGCTAACATTGAAGATATCGTAGATGCCACTAGCTGATAAATAAACAATGAAATGAAGGCGGATATGAAAATAAGACAACGCAACACCTACAGCGAAATATGTTTCAATTACAATTCGTATGACAACGTCTATAAGTATATATACAGGCTGATCCAAAGGCCAAGACATATAGGCGAACAACTTTAATATTTTTATCATAAATATTACAATAATTTCAATAGATACTTTTTTACATGGTGTCCAACATTAGCGATACAAAGTTCGACGCACTTTACAAAGGTCACAAGAGAATTATGCAGTTTCTCCGTATTTCAGTCGATACATTCATTCAGGGGGAGGCGCCTGGTGAAATGGTTGGATTCATAGGAAATGGACTCGTCGATCGGAGTTCAAATCCTGGATGAGGCTGTTTACATTTCACATAGCACTTATACACTTATGAAAGGTATGCATCTAACTACTCTCCTAGCTATGGGTAAATACAAGGGCAGATTGTGGTCTTTAATTTTGACTAGGTAACCAGTCTAGGAGAGAGAATATTCTGAATTCAAACCTGTTAAACTCCGCCTAATAAATAGACCTTGTTTCGCATTCTGCTCCTGCGAAGGGGTTGGGAAATATATACATTCATTCAGACGATTTATATCTTCACACACATATATAAACACACAAATAAATATATATATATATATATATATATATATATATAGAATATGGTGGTATATTAATATGAACCTGCCTAGGCTATGTAGTTCAAAGAGAGGGGGGAAAGAGGGAGGAAAAAACTTTGACACTACTCCATCGTCTTTCGTAGACGGAAGGCTGCCAACCAAAAAAAAAAAGTAAATAGTGCTCAATATCATCACCTTTTCTTTTTCAAATAAAAATGTAATCTTCTTATGTGTGTGTTGTTTGAAACATTTTATGTTTGTATTTGAAAAACAAAATGTGGGTATGGGCCAGAAACCTAGTGTCGCCAAACGCCGTTACCTCTATCGAAACTTTACAACGTCACGTATGAGCTAGTCCTTGATTTCCCAGCTATTTCCATCTTGTTTGTTTTATTTGAGGATTTCTAAAATAGAAGAAAAGTGGCATACAATTGTTTTCTTGTCGGGTGCTGCTCTCAAGATTTGTTGAAGACAGCAGGCAACATCCTTGTATAGTGTCCAAATTGTTTTTCCTCTAAGCGTTCCGTTAGAGCTCAAGGGATGCAGCCATACAGTAGCACCATATTGGATACAACTTGGAAACAAACATACGGCTGTATAAACAATATATATGTGTGTGTATGTGTGTGTGTGTGTATTGTGCATGAATACCTATACTTTACTGATATTGAACGTTTTTAACGGTAATATGTGTGTGTGTGTGTGTGTGTGTATTGGTGTGTGTTCATGTAGTAGTTATAGTATTTGTAATAGTAGTGAGGGCCTTCTTGGTTCGACACCATTGCTAAGATATAAGACACATGACTCTTAAACCATTGCTAATCAGTTTCAACCTTACATGAGCATCATATATTACAATGAATGTAATGGTTCTCTTTGTAGGAAATGGACACGGCTCATTGATTTCGTAGGCGGGACGAGGCTGCTTGCATTTCACGTTTCGCTAATACCGTTGAGTATGGTATACTAGGTTAAACGACAACTCTAGGAGAAGGAAAACTCTGAAATTAAATTTGTTAAACTCCGATTGAGAAATTAACCTTGCGTCACATCCTACTCTTGGTTGCTAAATATATATATTACAATAAATACATTTCCTTTAAATTTGTCCTTGACGAACAGCCACAAATACGTATCTTATATATACGCAAAATCGTCATTCCATACATATTCGCACACCAACATAAATAGGTTATGCATGTCTATGTGATATATATATATATAAGAGGAATATTAACCTACTCTAAACAAATCGTAAAATCTAAGAAGTCCGTTTGGTGTAGGGGTTGTGATATCGGCCTGTCAACTTGGCAGTCCGGTTTCAAATCACGCACAGGGCGGCCTTCCTATCTATAGCTCTGCTGATGAGGCCTAATAGGCCGAAATGTACATACAGAGATTGATTTTTCTCGATTTGTTTAGGCATACATTTAAATAGGCATTCCCGCCTAATTCATTATTAATTAATTAATTTTCAAAATTAGGTACGACTCCAATTAAGCACATATTCTCCCAAAAATTGTCGGCTAAAAAGCCATTCCAAACATACCGTGTTTACATATATATATATATATATATATATATATATATATATATATATATAGTTGAATGAAGTGACAAATAAAAGTTTTAGCTTTTATTCATTTATTTGGGAACGATATTACTACCAATGGTTTCCTGCTAAAAGCATTCATCAGGTAAACGAAATAGTTTTTTTTTTAAATGACAGAAATGATGTAAATGGTCAAATGTGTGCGTTTTTTAACTGTATTCTCGTGTTGCATGTTTGTGTGTTTACGTCATGTCGAATGCTCTTTTTGTGTTTGTACGTGTGCGTATTTTTGTTTGTGCGTATGTGCATGCGCGTGCGCGTGGGAATGCATGAAGGCCGTGGTGATATAATTGTCTCCACGGGCGTCTGTGCGTATGAATATGCGTATTTGTGTTTGGTATTTTTGGTTACGTATATTATCTGCAATTAATATAATGTATTTTTTAATTATGCTGTTAATAATAATGACTGTGTTATGTATTGCGTTGGTGATGTAATGTGAACATTATATTTGTATGATATTATTGTACAATGTAGACAGGTAGAGGGAAAGATACTTACAGTTTGACGGATCTGTTGCAGTGTTTAATTTTTTTTAATAGAATAATTGGGTAGAAGATATATATATATATATATAAGGCAATATATATATATATATATATATATATATATATATATATATATATATATATATATATATATATATATGTAATGTTATCCAAATGACTGGTTGTAAGGGATGATCCTATTTTGGGATCTTCAAAATCTCACAGTATAACCATACTGTACGCTCTTGTAGGTGCAAACATATATTCATACAGAGATTTTTATAAATCTTTCTTTGAAAGTTATATATATATATATATATATATATATATATATATATATATATATATATATATATATATCTTCAGGGACAGCCTTCACAGGCGACATCTGTGGTCGAGAATGTTTTTCTAACAATAGACAATACAGTCACAGGAGGCTGAAACTTCAGGGGCAGAAAAAACTATTTTATAGTCTTCCAAGACTGATATATATGTTTTATAATTTTTATAGAACTTCTTTGAAAGTTATATGCATATATATATATATATATATATATATATATATATATATATATATATATATATATATGCGCGTGTGCGTGTGCGCGCGTGTGTGTGTGATAGAGAGACAGAGAGAAACTATTGTGGTGTTGATTTTGCACATAGTGGTGCGAAATTACCCCAGCATGTGAAAGAAGACAAACAAATCAATTTTGAGATAATAATGGGCCCTTGGTTGCACTGCACCGACCAGGGCTTAACTGTGCACCGAGGAAGATATGTTCAGTTCAACCAGTACATCCCGATGCCCCGTCACTTTCGCCTGCTTCACAGGTGCTTGTTAACTGCAAGATTAGTTGAGAGTCTGCTTTCCCAGCTGCCAGCTCATATGCCTTATCGCTGCACATTATTGACGTTGTCATTCCCAAATCTTCGATGCAGCAATGTTCTGCATTGCTCACCTGAGCAGCTTTACTTAAAAAAAAGAAAAAAATTTACACGTGCAGGTAAATTTGTTGGACTGCAAGAATCCTAGCATAAAACCTCATCAGCAAAATGATTAGGGGACAATTCTTCCAAGCTGTGGTTGTATCAGTGCTACTGTATGGCTGCACAACCTGGACCCTACCGAGGCATTTTAAGAATAAGCTAGATGAGAGCTGCACGAGAATGCTGCGTGCGGTCTTGAACAAGTCGTAGAAACAGCACCCACAAGGAAGCAGTTGTACGGCCACCTGCCCCCTATCTCACAAACCATCAGAGTGAAACGGACAAGGCATGCTGGGCACTGCAGGAGCAGCAAGGACGAACTCATAAACGACGTTCTCCTGTGGAGCCAACACATGGATATGCTAATGTGGACCGCCCATAAGGACCTACATAACCAACTGTGCGAAGATACTGGATGCTGCGCAGGGGACCTCCCTGGGATAATGAATGATAGAGAAGGTTGGCGACATGGATATGCATGCTAATTGCATGACATGATGATGATGATGATGATAATGATGATGATGATGATGATGACACTACACCAACTACATATCTGTCAATCCTTCTCCTTCTCTCTCTGTCTCTCTCTGTCTCTCTCTGTCTGTCTGTCTGTCTGTCTGTCTCTCTATATATATATATATACTATATATATATATATATATATATATATATGTGTGTGTGTGTGTGTATGTGTGTATGTGTGTAAGTAAATACAATATGTAGAAAATAGAAATAGAAAATTCGACAGATTGTCACTCCATTTCAAACGCAAAAACAATGTTCCTGGTCTAGCGCTGCTGTAAAGGAGAGAGACTCCTTCTCTGACTGTATGATACCGACAATAGGCTACTCCGTCAACATATCCAACAATACATGTACATTATATTTGTTATTGTTGTTTTTATAACAGAAAATGTTGTTTTCATAAAGAAATGGAAATGCTTCATACTTTCAAACAAAGATTTTTAAAAAGTGTTGCGTATAACTTTCTCATGCCATTTTAAAGTTGTTCACTGTACGTGTCAAACTTCTCCCATAATTCAACAGAAAATAGATAAACGGATCCACTACTGATCATAAAGTGCTACCTTAGTTTTAAGGTGTTGGTCAATACAAAAAAAAAAAAATGAAATAAAATCAAAACTCCAGAAAAGTGCCAAATACATTGTGTATTTGCATTGCAACAATATTGGATCGTCTGCACGGAATTGGTAAAGTGAAGAAACACAATAACTATTTTCCACATGAACTCAATGAATACCAGATCGTTTCGCGTTTTGTATGCATTTTATGCTGCAACTACTTAACAGAAACGGTCTATTCGATGATCATATTGTGACTTGAGAAGCAAATTGGATTCTTTATGACAATCGTAAAGCATCTGCAGAATGGCTTGACAGATATAATGCACCCAAGCATTTCGCAAAAACTAGAATCGCAGCTGCAGAAGATTATGGTGAGTGTATGGTGGTCGACCATTCGTCCTATTCACTACGCTTTCCTCGACTATGGCAATGGTATCAATGCAGAGGTTTATTGCCGATGAAATTAATATTACGTTAAGCAATATCCGACCAGCAGAGGTCTAATCTTTCTTCATAACAATGTTTAGCCAGATATTGCACGAATGATACTGGATAATCTCACAGGATCAGGATACGAAACCACATTTAATTCATTTACTTCCAATGCTTGTCATGCATTGATTTTCATTGTTTTTTCGGACCATATGACCTTTAGGCACCCCTTTTGCTTTGCTGATTCATAAGTACATAAAGGTCATATGGTCCGTTTTTTTTTAACACAAACAAAACTTATTTGACTAAAACAGAGTCAGTTCTTAGACTGATGCAGAAAATATATTAAAGGATAATGTTGAACCTCGATCCTGTATATATATATATATATATATATATATATATATATGTGATTTTTGCGTTTCTCGTAGTATGCTTCTGGTTTGAAGATTTTGAGATGTATTTTTTTTTATCGTTGTTGGAAATACATTTACCAGGTTTGGGCATAAGTGTGAAGCATTTACGCACTTATTTGCTTATGTTTGTTACCATAATATGTTATATATAATAATATATATAAATATATATATTTTTTCTTAAATTAACTACATATTCAGACGAATCATTTTTCTTATCATATAAGTATTATGATAATATGCCGACGAACGTTTTGATTTTTTAAACCATATTCGGAGCGATTAATAGCAGATATAAATTAGCTTTAATATCTAGAACTGTTTTCAGATTATTTTATCTGATGAAGCATTTATGACATTTTAAATATTTTCAAATCTATTGAAATTATTTAATAATTTTTAAAATTTTTCTTTTTAACATCTAATATTTGAAATATTTAATGAATATATCTTCCAGTTTTTAAAATGTATTCTTCGATTCTCATATATATATATTAAGTGTTCTACTGTGAGCGGAAAATTCCCCATGAGAGATATTTAATGGTTGCAAAAGCGTATTTCCAAGGAGCACCAATATACATTTATTTGACTTTTCCTGTTTGTAAACTAAACTATTTGGCATAATACAATGTAAAATGCTACTAATAGGAAATTTGCTTTACATATTTTGTGTCGTGTTTTTGTTAAATTCTACCAGATTTTTACATCTACACACAAATTATTTAATAAGCATCAAATTGCATACAACGCAAAACAACGCAAAAAGATTATTAATTCATATATCTATGAGAGCCAAACATTTCTCTAGCGTTCAATGTGGGCGGATCAGAGTTTAATCTACTCTGATAGGATCCGCCTAGCAAGGGGAGTCTGATGTTGTAAGACCCGAAACTCCCCGAGGAACCAAGCTTTGACATC
Organism: Doryteuthis pealeii; assembly: GCA_023376005.1. Classification (NCBI taxonomy): domain Eukaryota; kingdom Metazoa; phylum Mollusca; class Cephalopoda; order Myopsida; family Loliginidae; genus Doryteuthis; species Doryteuthis pealeii. The sequence goes on from CM042152.1 coordinate 109,786,044, forward strand.
ACTGACGATGCCCTCTAAAACGAAATAAAGTGCGTACATATTCAATGACTAACTTTTAGTTAGGTAATTCCAGGTCTCCTATTGTATACAAGTACCGAGCAAGTCTCTGCGTAGCTGTTACGCATCCCTGGCCAATATTAAAGAATTAATGATCTATTCGTGAATTACACAGAGAGAATCTGGAAAGGAGGCGGCCTAATAACATGCCAGGACTACCGGTGGAATAGATATAATGTGAAACGCGAAATCTGTAAAGATACTGGTGTAACATCTCCAATTGTCCTCTTTTGATGCAACTCGGCGATGTTTTACAATAATATCAATTCAGAGTTTCACAAAACTTCACAAGTGTCGTGAAACTCGAGTTGTGAGTTAATAATCGTTTTATTTCTCCCTTTTGTAGATATCCCATATTGAAGTTTTCATTTCATTGATTTTTTCCATCCAGCGGATCATACCGTAAAAATAGAATAAAACGGAGAGATAGAAAAATATTTGGATCTAGTTTGAAAGCTGACAACGCTGAAGGATACGGTGATACTAATTATGGTTGGTACACATGGATAATTTGGAAGGGAGAATGGTGGAATTTATAATAATAATAATAAGTACCTGGATCTTGCCAGAGAATTGAAAATCTTTGGAATATGAAGGTGAAATATACATATTGCAGTTGCTGCTTTTTGAACGGCCCCCAAGTACTTAGAAAACAGACTATAGGGATCTTTAAGGGAAGAATTGAGACCCTCCAAACAACAGCATTGTTAAGATCTGATATGATACTCGGAAGGAGTCCTGAATACCAGAGAAGATTTGCTATCACAGACTCCTGACAGAGACCATCGTGAGAAAATCTCACAAGGAGTATACTCATAAGTTTTGGTAAAATACTGAGGAATTGGAAAAACAGGGAGAATTGAGACCATCCAAACAATAATATTGTTAAGACCCGCTAGAATAATCAGAACTCGCTAGGAGTAAAAATAATAATAATAATAATAATAATAATAATAATAATAATAATTTCCAAAAAGCTTAGGAAAAAACTGTCGGATTGGAAATCACAGGAAATCGAGACCATCCAAGTAACAGCATTGTTAAGATCGGCTCGAAAACTAAAAAAAATGGCCTGTACACCTGAGAAAATTTGTTGTCACTCAGCCTCCGGTAAAAGTTCAGATGTGAAAAACTTGAATAATAATAATAATAATAATAATAATAATAATAATAATAATAATAATAATAAGAATAAGAAGAAGAAGAAGAAGAAGAAGAAGAAAAAGAAAAGCCTGGGGGAATTTGAAATCTGAGGAAGGGTCTAGATCATCCAGACAACAACTAGACTATCCAGAAAATTCCCGAGGGCCTGAGGGAACTGGTTGTCACTTTGACTTCAATGAAACACCACCATTTAAAACCGGTGCGAAAAAATAACGAGAACAATAATTAAAACGTGTGAACGGATGTTTTCCTTGATAATAGAAGATTCATTTCTATGAGGTTTTGCAATTCAGAAGTATTGACTAATTTCTGGCTACTCATCGTAAACGAAGTGACACGGTTTCAACAGATCATAAATGCCTCTGTTCAGCGGAGTACAAAGTAAAATAGAAAAACAAAAGGAAAAAAAAAAAGCTGGAAAATATCCAAACAATTCGCGAGAAGTGAACAATTTGTAAAACATGAAGGTGATGATAACATGATTCATTGTTGACGCGACTGGAACAGAAATTGGCCATTCTCTGAACAAGTGTCACGGTGACCTTAAAACCGTTGCTTATAATGCAATTAGAAGGTTTTCCTCCGAGGCTGTGATAGCCACTACTTGGCTTATCTCGTTTTCACGACACGACCCACACTGGACACGAATACATAGTCGAAGGCCGGACAGTGGAGCAGAGGTGACACGTTGATCCTAGTCAGAGTGCAGAGATATTACAGTCACATCTTAACAGAAGTTAGTTGCGGATGGAAAGAAATTAACTCTCTTTCAGTCTGTCTGTCTGTCTGTCTGTCTGTATATATATATATATATATATATATATATATATATATATATATATATATATATATTAAAACAGTGTATGGCTATTTTCATCTAACTTGGTGAGTCAATGTTGGGCCAATATTTGTGGTATTATTAGGATAAAAAAATATTTTACGTAATTTACATGGAAATATCCATGCATATATATATATATATATATATATATATATATATATATATATATATATATATATATATATATATATATTATATATATATATATATATATATATATATATATATATACAGAAACTGATATTATATAATATATATATATATATATATATATATGTATGTGTGTGTGTGTGTGTGTGTCTGTGTATGTATGTGTGTGTATAAATTGTCCATCTTCTTATGAGAGTACTGTAAGTGAAAAAGTAATACCCCCTCCCCCCAAAAAAAAACCCCAACAACACAAAAGCTAAAAAACAAAACAAACAAACACAAAAAGCATAACTAAATCTAATGCATATAGTCACTAAATTCCCTCACCGTAGCTCTTGGGTAAGATCCAGTGAAGGATTGTAAGAAACCGAAAGAAAAGCTTAAAATTAAATACAACAAATAACTATAATAATAATAATAATAATAATAGTTGATTAACAAAAAAAAAGAGAAGGTGTCAACTGGTGGACTTTGCGGTTTCAGCAGATCACAGGGTGAAGTTGTAGGAAAATGAAAAGATAGATAAATACCTGGACCTTGCCAGAGAATTGAAAAAGCTGTGGAATATGAGAGTGAAAGTGATAGCAAATGTAGTTGGTGCACTTGGAACGGTCCCAACGTACTTGGAAAAAAGACTGGAGGATCTGCAGGAAGAATTGAGACCATCCAGACTACTGCACTGCTGAAATCGGCGAAAATACTCAGAAGAGTCCTGAAGACATGAGGAGACTTATTGTCACTCAGAGTCCAGTGAAATACCATCAGCTAACTCTGGTGTGAAAAAACTCAAAATGCGTGAATAATAATGTCATGCCAGTAGCACGGATATCCATGACAATCTTTCGTCACCTGTCCCAATCATTTATGGCTCTCAGGAGGTTCTCTGCGCAGCATCCAGTATCCGTGCACAGCTGGTCAATGTAGGTATTTGCTGGCTGACTCGCGCTGGCGTGCCTTTGTGAAGGTTTCCATAGGAGAGCAACATTGAGTTCGTCCCCACCTCTGCAGTAGTGCCCAGCATATCTTGTTCACTTCACTCAGATGGTCTGTGATAGGTGGCAAGTGGCCGTACAGTTTTTCAGGGTGTTAATAATAATAATAATAATAATAATAATATGAACACACTAAGAAATTGCACACAAGGTGATTTAGACTTGGCTAAGAAGAGACAACCTGAAAAGAGAAACTGAATAACTATTAATAGTAGCACAAAGTAATAACATAAGAAATTATAGGAAAAGGATACTATGAAGGAAAATAAATGTTTAGTTTATAATTTAAGAGATGAAACAATAATAAACAAATACAGCAAACTGGCACAAAAGGAATACCAGAGAATACTCTACTGGTTAGGAAAGCGAATAAAATTTGACCATTCTGACATTAAGTATATGCCCAAACCAGAATCTGTACTGGTAAATAAAACCTATGCAGTTCTCAGTAACATTGAAATACAAACTAATCCCTCAATCCCAACCGCAATTTTAATTAAGAAAAAGAAAATATCTTGTCATTTCGTGGGTTTCCCTATTCCAGTGAAAATAAAAGAAAAGGAAATATTGGACAAATACCTAGACCTTGCAAGAGATCGACAAAAAATGGGTAACATGAAATCATTAGTCTGAAATTCTGAGATAGGGTTTGATAATTTGTATTATTTATGTATATTTTTTACTCTTGTCCTCATCTTTATTATATTATGTATTATCTGTTATACACACAACATTTCGGCCGATGTTCATCCTACCTTCTTCCGGTGTTTCTTGTTGAATTTGGGAGTCTTCTTGTCGAACTCGGGAGCCTTCTGGTCGTAATCGGGAGCCTTCACTGAACTTCAAAAAGAAACACCTAAAGGGGTATGGTTGGCACATTGGCTGAAACTTTGTGTTTATAACAATAAAGATGAGAACAACAAGACTAAAATATAAATAATACATGCAATCATAGTAGTTTATGCGCTTGGAACGATCCCAAAGGTATTAGAATGAAGAGTGAAGATATGCAAAGAATCGAGACCATCGAGACTACATCACTGTTAAGATAAGCTAGTGTTCTTAGAAGAATTCTGGAAAACAGCGGAGATTTTCTGTCACTCAGTGAGAGACCACCAGTTAAAACGGGCGTGAAAAACTCTTCAAAAAGTAATAATAATAATGAATTATCATCTCAAAGCCCCCTGTGTATTTTTCCAGTTATAGGTTTCTCTTTTCTCTCTTTGATGCGAGAACTGGAAAATATTGGAAAAGAAAAAAAAAGAAAAAGGAAAATAAAATACAACCTAAAGAATATAAAATACGTCAGCCAGTGTCGCACAATGGAAACCCAACTGCAAAAGAAATCTCTGTCATAAAATTCAATTATTTCTGTCTCACTGGGATGTTTCCTTGTTTTTTTATGTTATTTTTTTCTTCAATTGCTTTCTCTCTTCTAGGCAGTGGGGACTTCAGAAGTGATATGCATAAAACACTTTGCTCAGTGTTATGGCTAACGAGCAAGTCTATCAAAACATAGCAAGTGAGTTTAATTTTTCTTGTGTGTCTGGGCCTTGTGCCTTGATTCTTCCACTGATTTCCAATTCATCTAGGTTTTTTTCCAACCACTTTGGGTCTGTTCAAGGTCACCAACTACATTAGCATCGCCTTCATTCTCATGTTCCACAATCTTTTTCTGTTCTCTATCAAGGTTCAAGTATTTGTCCGTCTTTTCGTTTTCTTTCATTTTCACTTTGCAGTCCGCCGAGACAGAAACGTCTACTAGATGATAAGTTATCATCTTGTTAATAAACACTAAGGTCTTGTCAATTGGTCGGTATAAAGTGCTCCGTCTGTATCTCAAAAGCCCAGTGGATTATATGGACAGATTCCGGCTTGTGAATACCCCATTTCGTAGCATGGTCAAAGTTTAATTTTTTGTCCCATTCCCAGTTAATCACCTTTCCTACCCAGTTGTGCCTAGTCTTGTACTCCCTTTTTTAAAGTTTTATTTCATTTGCTTTCTTTCTCATTGGCAGTGCATAATTCAGAAGTGATATACATCAAACACTTTGCTTAGGTTTATGGTTAACTAGCCAGTCTATCAGGAACTATGCTCGTGAGTTTGATTATTCTTAAGTGCTTGCACCTTGTACCAAACTAAGATGAAATTAGTAAAGGACATAAGGGATCTACCTATGTCATTGTATGTATAATACTGTCTCTTTATATTGTAATATTGTTCATGGTATCAGGTTAATTCGATGTCTGCAGGTGGCGCTGTGTTCAAGATCTTTTGTATCGTGAACGAGACAACGTGATCACCTAAGGCACGCGGCACTTTTACGGTTTCTTTATTTGTTTGTTGTTTGTTTATGGATATTTCTAGCCTTTATCTCAGCTAGGGGTTAAATAGTACCCCTACTATCCTTCATCTAGAATGGCTTTGGCATCAAATAAACCCTGAAGATTGATATTCCATTGAACAAAGAAACCAGAAACCAGAACCAGAAAAAATTTGGCCTGTGTTTCATGAAATTCTTGTTGTTGTTGTCGTTGGGATTGACATGTTTTGATTTAATTACCCACATTTTTCAAGTTAAGGTTTATTTTTCCACACTCATTATTTTAATAAAGAATATCCTCCTCTTACATATTCAGATGAGTTATTAATATCGATGCACTCACGTATTAAAACTAACCTATTGCACATGCAGGATTTGACACAAAGTCAATTTGTAAGCGAAGCACAACAATCTTGAATTATGAAGTGATATTTTCCTAGACTGGTTAACGTACTAAGGCTAAATACCTCAGTCTCACCGTGTACATTTCAATGGTAACCGTTGAATACGCGTCTTTACTCTTAAAGGAATTTCTCTTACTGTACTTGCCGACATTGTTATAATCAGTGAAACTATCTAAAATACCCCTATCCAAAAGAAATTAGATGTTATGTAATAGGCTGTGCCAATGAGTGCAATGACAGCAGCGGTCATGTGACTTGAAAATGAACCTCATGTAGAGATTTTACTCATCTTCAAAGGAAGACGATATGCCTATTGTAAGATGTGGCGCTTGATTGGTTTGTGTCACGGGATGAGAAAATGACAGTCCCAGCCTCCACCCCCTTCTTCCTTTAAAAGAAGAAAAAAACGAGATATAGAGGAATAACAGTGTCTCTGGGTTTAGCATTGACAGCCGGGGAGGCCCCACAGTGTGCAACACGCTTAGAGCGAATTTAAAGGAGAATGACATTTCAAGTCAGTAAAATATTTCCTCCGTCGGACATGATGGCTAATTGTAATGAGGACCCCACCAATGTGAATCTGCCTGAAGAGATAGAAGAACACGGCTTAATAATTAACAACAAGGTGCGTGTTCAAACGTCTTTTCCAACATGGCATAAGATTCGCGATGGTTAAGGTCTTTCAAGATCTGTTGTGGAACAAGTGACAGTAAGTCACCTGCCCCGTTTCACCTCGATTGCGCAATTGAATGCATGTTTCAGGAAGGGGGAAATGAGATAGGTTGACATGTCAGTAAAATCAATCAATCAATCATGACTTATACTCTCTCTCTCTCTCACACACACACACACACACACACACACACACACACACACACACAAATATATATATATATATATATAAATCATGACTGATTGAGTGCCAGTGGTGCAGGGGCGAATATCTATTGCAGTCTAAGCCTTTTCTATTTGTTTCTCATCATTTTCTGTACATTAAATATTATTACCTAGGCATGTAAACTAAACTTGTCCAGTGTGGAGATGCCCCATCTTGTTTAAAACACATGTACTCTGATATATATATATATATATATATATATATATATATATATATATATATATATATATATATGACCGCCCTCGGTGGCGGCAGAATCTCCATAGAGGACTGTACATGTCAGAAGTCACCCTGATACAACATCATGAAGCTAAGAGATCCATAAGAAAGCAACGGCAACAAAGCATCGGAACATCATCATCTACAGGGACAACCTACAAATGCAAAATCTGTGGTCGAGAATGTTTCTCAAAACTTCATAGTCACAGGATGTGCTGCAACGTTAGGGGCACACAAAAAACTTTATCATAGTCTTTCGCGACTGAATTTCCAATGATATATATATATATATATATATATATATATATATATATATATATATATATATATATATAACGGAGGTGTTATTCATTTTCTAAAATGCTCTAAACCAATAAACATATTTCAAAAAAGACATATATCAGAAAACATTTGTTATCATTTCATGATCTAATAACTTGGCCAATTCTCGTTCAATGTCTTATATTTTTTCTTTGCTGGTATAGAAATGTCATTCACTGGGAAATAAAAGTCTTTGAAACATTAAATATAAACATTTTGAGTTGTTTTTAAAAACTGAGATCATTCGATTGAGTCTCTGTCCAGTTATTAGATTCCGAAATGATTTCATTTTATTGAAACACCCTGTTCATCTCAATATACTTTTTGATATAATTAAAAAAACACCTTGTATATACTTTAATACTGGAAGTCTCCTTCTTGTAAGACTAATAACTGGAGGAACAGGCTAATCCCTAGTCTTTCATTACAGAGGGTTATTTATATCTAAAATGCTTCAGCCATATATATATATATATATATATATATATATATATATATATATTATATATATTATTTAAAAAAATATTTCGTTTACCTGAAGAATGCGTTAGCAGGAAACCATTAGTTTTAAATATTGTCCCCATGTAAATAAATAAAAGCTAAACCTTTTATTTTTTCATTCATATATATATATATATATATATATATATATATATATATATATATATATATATATATATATCACCATTATTAAGTCGTATTAACGGCACGGATATCGATGACAATCTTTCGTCAATCATCTCTATCGGACATCGCCTCCGGGAGGTCCCCTGCGCAGCATCCAGAATCCACACATATCTGATCGGGGAAGGTCCTTGGTAAGCGACGCACACTGGCGTGTCAATGTGCAGGTTTCGAGAGAAGAATATCACCTGAGTTCGTCCTTGCTTCTCCAATGGTATCAGGCGTGTCTTGTTTGTCTTACTTTGATGGTTTAGGTGATAGGCAGCAGGTTGCCATACAGCTGCTTTCTTTTAGGGTACTGTTACCACGTTTCATTTGACACCACGACGTATTCTTGTGCAGTTCCCATCTATCTCAATTCCTTGGCGTTTCATTGGAGTCCAAGTGGTGCAGCCGCACAGAAGCACTAATACGACTACCGTTTGGAAGAATTGTCGTTTTAACTTAGTGAGATATTTCCATATCATGGATAATCTTTCTCTAGTAACCTATGCTTTTGCTATGTGTGCATTAACATCGCTTTCTGTGGATGAGATATTACTACCTAGGTATGTGAACTGATCCACCAATTTCAGAGGCTTACCATCGAGTGTGGAGATGCCTCAATCCTCACACACTGGCCAATTTTCATTGTTGCCTTCTCCAGGCTATGTAGCAGTGATTCAGCTTCGGCAAGGTTACTTGCAAAATAAAAACGAATGACATAAAATGTTAAAATAAATACAAAGAATAAAAATACATAAACTAAAATTAAAACAAGATAAATAAAAATAATAATAAATAAGATAAATAAAAAGGATAAATAATGAATAAATATAAAGAAACTAATAATAATAATAATAATAATAATAATAATGATAATAATAATAATAATCTATTCTAAAGAATAATTAAATCAATTGATGATTTTTAATGGCAATCCAACCGCGTGTTGCGTTTCTCCTCCTTTACTTCGGTGTTCTTTTTTATATCTATCTGTCTATCTCTCTATATATATTTATAAAAACACACACACACACACACACACACACACACACATATATATATATATATTAGCAGAAGTACTCGGTCAATGTCCGTTCTACAATGATTTTAGGAACCCCAGGAAATGAGCAAGAAAGGGGAAGGCAGGAGTGAGAGGAAAAAAAATTAGATAACATTCTTATGAAATTGAAAAAATAATTACTGATAATTCATTTATTACAATGTCTGTTTATTTTAAGAAATGTTTATATTATTTTGAAAAATGTAACCTAAACGCGTGAGATTTTTAAAACAGTTTTAGTTTCCTAAAAACTGTTTTTGTACACATGACAAGAACTTAAATTCAGTTTTAAATTAATTGTTGAATCAACGCGATTAAAATATATTCGTTTAATTTGTTACAATTAGAACAACATTACAAAACAATTTTTGAAAAAACATTTATATTCAAATTTCACCAATGGAATCTGCGCAAGATTTAAACAGCGGCTGTAATAATATTGAAAACAGAATTGACTACGGTTAAGATTTATCGAAGTCTACTCAAGGCAATTGGTATTTACAGAACCCGTTCTACACATGTAGGAGGTGTCACAATTATGAGGAATCTAGCGAGGATCAAACTCTATATTTAGTTTTAAATGATATTCGATTGGGTATTTGACTACCCACAAAGCCAAATATAACATGGCCGTTTAATATAGGTGAAGTGGTGTCAAAAAACTGCTTTTAATTCCTTTGGCATTCTACAATAGTGGAACCTCAGGCACCGGGTAAGAAACCCAGCCCTGTACCTTTTAGGCGAGTTGGCAGGTACTGTCTGGGAATATTATATCATCGTCATCTCTATTCACCTTATATTATATACACGCATATAAGTATTTGCATTCTCTGTTAAAGGATTTTGCTATCTTTTCAGTCACTCTTTCAGTCTTTTTTTTTTTCAGAGCTTGTTATTTGCTTTCTTTATATACGTCGCGTTTCTCTTCTTCTTCTTCATATTTGTTTATTGAATGTGATTCTCTCTCTCTCTCTCTCTCTTTCTCTCTCTCTCTCTCTCTCTCGTTTCCGATTACTATCTCATATGTTAGACTATATAACCTCTTATGTAGCACAATATAAAGATGAAAGCAATAGGAGAACCAAAAATTAAATAGGCGTTAATAAAAACAATTTGAATCAAGATAAAAAACAGACATAAGTATAAAGGTAAATATTAAAATATTAAAGTTTTGAAATTATTGTACATTGAGCTCTCCACACGGAAAACTAATTTTCAATAGATTATTAAAAAGGTGCTAACAGAATCAATATCACCAACAACTTATATGGTAATTTATATATATATATATATATATATATATATATATATATATATATATACTAAATGGATTCTAAAATTAAAAACTCACGTGAGGGGACTGAACACTGACATCGCAATACTCCGTTATTATAAATATTTTACAGACGCTGCCGCTGTCAATAACAACAAAGACAAAAGATCCGTTTAACAGGAGCAACATTCATTTGAAAAAGGGTATCTAACGAACCCGAAAATTTATGATAACAAATAATAAGAAAATAAGTGAATCCAATACTCCATAACATCGAGTTCATTCATTTATTTTTAGATGCTTCGTAATAACGCCCAACTTTTAAAAAACATAATATATATATATATATCTATATCTATCTATCTATCTATCTATATATATATATATATATATATATATATATATATATATATATGGTCATGGGAATCATTACATGTGGAATTCAACAGTAATGATACAGGCCATCCGTGGTGAGAGTTCGATGCGTTTTGTTCCAGCTTCGACAGGGCAATAAAGAAAAAAATAGGGGAAAATAAAGCATTAAATTAGCTTCATGTAATGCTTCATTCAAATATCAAGTCGCAGCATCTTCAGACAGAACAGCAACATGGTTATTTCCTGTTAGCAATCTTTTTACCCTCATAAGGTAAAACAAACCCACAAAAAAACAACAACAAAAAAACTATATATGCTATATATACTCAAAAAATTACAGAATTAATTTGTAGCAACCGTGTCTTTGTTCTATCTGAAGATGCTGCAACTTTTAGTGGAAATAAATCATTACATGACGCAAATTTAATGTTTATTCCTTCATTTATTCTCAATATATATATGCATATACTTATGCATATAAATATGCCCCCACCCCTCTCCTATGATACGGATGGAGCACTCTCTGGCGGCTTTTACATATATACATATGTATGTGTTTATCAGTTGGAACGTCCTTCGCAGTCTGGTGCTGGTGATAGCCGAATAGTAAGGAGCCTGATTAATGATAAATCAATTGGGTCTCAATCCCGGCTGAAGGCAGCCTGCAAATATCTAGCTACACTGAAGAGACGTGAAACGTCAAAACACGGTGTCTGTGGATGACTATATATATATATATATATATATATATATTAAAATTATTAAAATTATTATTAAAATTATTAAAATTGAATAAATATATATATACATATATGTATATATTAAAATATTATAAAATATTAAAAAAAGATAAATTGAATTAGATATAAATAAGTAAATAAACAAATAAATATAATAATATATCGATTATATAATAATAATAATAATAATAATAATAATAATAATAATAATAAATGATTAAATTGATTTATATTACATCCAACACGAAATATTATACATCACCATGGCCACCAAACACAAATACGCTCTTTAATACGCACATACATATGCACGTGCAATCCCGCGCTATGATACAGTCATAACGTCACAACCAACACGCATTTTCATGGACCCGCGCATGACAACATACGCGCAAGTACAAAAAAAACCCGCATTCACGTAAACATACAACACGAGAATACAGTTATATAAAAATACCATCATTTTCAAAAAAAAAAAAAGATTCATTTAAAAAGAAATGCCATAATTAGACTGATTCAGTTCCAGTGATCTTTTGAAAAAGAGATATTATCTCGAAAATTCAAGAATTAAATACAGGTTAACACGCAACATCATTGTTACCGTATTATTCTTTTCTTTACACCTGCATTGTGATAGCCTTCTAAATCAACCTACTAATCAATATATATAATATATATATATATATATATATATATATCTTATAATAATGGAGATTGTGTGTTTTTCTGTCTGTAACCGAAACTATATTACTAATCGAGTCACAATTCACATAGTTATTTACATCACATTCTGCATGATTTGATTTTTATTCAAACCTCAATTATTAATAAAATAGTTTTACATTATTAATACTGTTGACCATATCTACAAATTATTAACATGCAATCGTATTTATATATACAAAATATAGTGGTTTGCAGTGTGAAGGGAAAGGCTAATTTGCATATTGATATTAAAAATTTGATTTTAATAAATATGTGCTCAGTATTATTGATTTCTAATTGTTTGGTTTTATCTTAATGAATATGAGCAAAAATCTCTCCAATAAATACATTAACAATATTAACAGCAATTCTATTCTTTACTTCCTAATTTAACTAAATAGTTAAATTATGAAAATTTAGCAATGAAAGACGGAAATGAAAAAAGCAAGTTTTAGTTGTTCCCCCTCTGTTTCAAATCTTTTTATCGGCATCTTATTTAGTTCCATTACCCTTTCTAAGTTAACATAATATTTTATTTCATTAAAACTTAAATATTTGCACCCGGAGGGTGCATATATTTGCTAGTATATATATATATATATATTATTACTGGTTGGTTTCTTTTTTGTTGGACTAACTGCTTGAGGAATGGTCTATTCACCCCTTTCTTTTGATAACACATTGGTATTTATAGTTAAAACGCCTCAATCCAATAAATAGACATTCCGTATTTTTGTATGTTGATCTCTAACCATTGGTGTAGCCGTCCAGATAGATTCGGCATCTTTTTTTTTGTCCGAGACAACCTGATGATTGTATGCAGAGAATTCTATTGAAACTACTCATTAACAACAGAGTAATGATTGGTGGGTGTCTTGTTGAGAATGGATAAAAGACCTTTCTGCCTACGTTTCCTCAGAGGTTATCTGGTGTACGAAGAAAAGAAAGAAGAAAGTCGGAAGAAAAAGAGGAAGTGAGGTTTGGCGATTTCAAAAGAGTGAATAAGGGAAAAGAAAATATAAAAACACGTTAACTAGGATTTCCTTTTTAAATAAATTAAAACGGTTCTTGTCAGGTGAAGGAAAAGCCTAGGGAAAAAAGAACAAAAAATGACTTGAACGAAGAATAAAAGGAAGAAAACAGAAATTATAGCTAAAGAAGAAATTGCTTAAGTAAAAGAAAAAAGAAGTCTGAATTAAAATCTAAAATTAGAACCTAGATTAAAATTTAAAATTAAAAAAATTAACACATATACAGAGCTGCTATATAATATAATAAGATAAATATGTAAAGGTTTTACATATCTATTTATTAGGTGACAAAGGAACAATCACAACCATATTGGTTTCATGCGATGCAATCATCAGGTGAATATGTTTCAAAATCATCAGGTGAATATGTTTCAAAATCATCAGGTGAATATGTTTCAAAATCTTCACCTGATGATTGCTTCGCATGAAACCAATATGGTTGTGAATGTTCCTTTGTCACCCAATAAATAGATACGTAAAACCTTTATATATTTATCTTCTTATATAATATATATATATATATATATATATATATATATATATATATATGTGTGTGTGTGTGTGTGTGTGTGTGTGTGTGTGGAGGGTGTATATAAAATCCACACTCTTCTGCCCGAGTATGATGTGACACTTGGTCGCTTTCTTAAACGGATTAAACTGTTTTATTTTCATTCAGAGTTTTTCTTCTTCTAGTCTAGTTGCCTGACTAAGACCAAAGTGCACTGTCTGTCTGTCTGAATATTTTTATCCATGGATAGAGAGAGAATAGATGGATTCATAACTTGTCCAATGTTATTAGCACTATGTTAAATTAAAACAGCCTCGTCTAGGGTTAGAACTCTGGTCGAGGAGTATATTCTTGCGAGGATAACTATTACACTACAATTGCCTTACACCCTCCACATTTGACTCATGAATTAGTTGATTTTAATATCATTTCAACTTGTCGAGGTTTATTCCATGTCAAGCAGTAAGAAAAACATTCATATTTTCATATTTTGTGTAGTTAAGAGGATATTTTGCACACGGTCCTATCGAATACAATTAATTTTCCACCAGATCTTTTTAGGCATTTATGGTGCCCTAACATGTACTACCCATCCAGATCAGAGAAGAACTGGGACTAATAACAATGAAGGAGTACTCCACACTCCCCATATTTCTAGAATTAGAGTCTCACGATTAGATCCGGTATAAGGTTTTACCCTGAGCCCTAAGACCTTCAGCCGCCACCTTCTAGCACATATAGGGTTTGGGGTTACAATAAGAACAATAGGGAGTGAAAAATCCTATAGGTTATAGGGCTTCACATAACCAGCCGATTTATTGCAAGGGTTCTGCAACCACATGTCTAGCCCAATTAAGTGGAGTGTTGCGTCATGGACTACGCAGCCACCAGGTTTTCGTCCTCAAGAATCGTGGATTGTTACTAACGGCCAAGAGATGGCTCCATTAAGGGATCTTACCCTTTTGCAGAGGTGCAGTCTGCGTATTCGATAGCCCCATCCGAAAGTTAATTACTCTTTACGGAGACGAAATAGTGGATCTTCTAAAACAACTTTGGGGTAATTACAGGGTTCTTTCGGGCAGACCCGCATAACAAATTCAGTTATTAATCAGCAGTTGTCACCACCATACAATATAGAATGCATATCATTGTGCAACAGCGTGCAAATAAACCTATGATAATAAATAAGCAGTTTAATTTCATAACCTGGACTTTCATTTTTTAGGGTATTTTACCCAAATGCAGGGGGTACAATTAGCATATTTTAATCCCCACCGACAGGGTGATGTTATTCTATGTACTGTGAATACGGCTGTTAAACTTTAAAGACAATCCTGTTACGTTTTTAGTAATTGTCGCTATTATTCTTCAAATAAATATTTCATTAATTTGCATGTCTTTTTAATTTTCTTGTAATTCATACATTTCTCTGTGTTTTACTGGATTATTCTTAAAGTCGGCTATTTTAGTTAGATAATACAATTAACGGCATTTTTATTGCGGCCATTGATTGGCTTGTCATCCGGTTAGTTGCATTTTAAATATCGATCCGTTTGAATCGGGAAAATCCCAGAGGATTTTCCGTCCATTATTTGCTGGAATTAATTGCAGTGAAATATGTTTACTCTGTTTCATTTTGCCTCTGCATTTTGCCTTTATCTTTCTTTTATTGTTTTGTTTTGTCTTCACTGTCATTTATTATTAATAATATTATCACGCCTATTCAAAACATGGCTTTTCATACAGAAGGTTTTATGGTAAGATATCGCCTTCGTATAATAAATTATTTTTCCAATCTTTTGTAAAAAAAAATTCTTATGCTGAAAATGGTTGAAAATGAGGAAATGTAGATTGGGAAATCTTTGAACAATTCCAAAAATCAATACAAGTCACTAAAAAAGAAAGAAAGAATTCTGCCGGTTTTTATGTACTTTTTTTTCGTTATGGAGGAAAAAGGAGGCTGTGGATGAGGTGCTCGTAAAGTAGTTTTGACTTACGAGTTCCTCTTTGGTTTAAATTCAGAGTTTTCCTTCTCCAAGACCGGTTGTCATATAAGTGTTCATTAGCCCTGTCTGCCCTACTATTTACTCATAACGGGAGGGAGAGTAATTGGATTCCTACCTTTCCTTGGGGGATTAGAGCTATGTGAAATGCAAATAGTCTCATCCAGGATTTGAACTCATCTAACCGCGTCCATTTCCTACGACGGTAACCAATACACCATATGCCTTACACTGGGGAGAATACTTTGATGACTTCTAAAGAGATTATAAGAAATAGTGGGTATTAGTTTGAAATAACTCTGATGAACAATGCACATATTAATATCTGTTAAACATAACATATAATAACAAATAACAGAATACATATCTCAATGAACGAACAAATAGTAATTAGTTATAAAATATTGGCTGTGTTTTTCCCCGATAAGATGTAATCAATGGTGAGAAAGTTGGAGACTAATTGTCTATTCTGTTCTACGAACAGTGCTGAGAAATATGTCTCTTTCGCTCAACAAGCGAGCACAGAAAGAATATAAAATAGACAGAAATGGTAGCTGGGGAGACTGGCTGTCACTCATAGTTCAATGAAGGTCACAAATTAATACCGTCGTGAAAAAAATAGAAGAAGAAGAAGAAGAAGAAGAAGAAGAAGAAGAAGAAGAAGAAGAAGAAGAAGAAGAAGAAGAAGAAGAAGAAGAACTGAATCGTAATGATCTGATTTTTGAAACCCTGTTATAGAAATAGAGCAGAAATAGCACAGTATTGAGATATAGTGTGATACATGAAAAAGTTTTTAATGGATAAAATAATTTCCAGTATTATTTGTAAATCGTTTCAATGAAAAGACATTTCTATGAGAGGTCGTTCTATGTAGATCCTTTCGATAAAAAATTCGTTTATATAAAAAGTCATTCGATGAAAATCGATTTGATAATAAATGTTTTTTTTAGTAAAGTCATTCGATGAAGATGGTTTCGATAAAAAATTGTTTGATCAAAATGGTTTCGATAAAAAGTCGTTAACATGAAAGATCTTTGATAAAATTAGTTTACATGAAAAGTCATGCGATGAAGGTTATTTTGATAAAAAGTCGTTAATGAATATCGCTTTGATAAAATGTCCTTCCATGAAGATTTTTTTAATAAAAAAAGTCGTTAATGAAGGTCATTTTGTTAAAAAGTGATTCGATGAAGGTTTTTTTGATTAAAAGTCATTTGATGAAGATTATTTTGATAAAAAAGTCGTTAATGAAGTTCATTTTGATAAAAAGTCATTCGATAAAAATTGTTTCGATAAAATGTCCTTCGATGAAGATTTTTTGATAAAGAAAGGCTTAAATGAAGGTCATTTTGATAAAAAGTCATTCGATGAAGATTATTTAGATAAAAAGTCGTTAATGAAAGTCGCCTTTATTCGATGAAGATTTTTTTGATAAAAATTCATTTGATGAAAATTATTTTGATAAAATGTCATTCTATGAAGATTGTTTTGATTATAAAAGTCATTAATAAAGGAGTTTTGATAAAAAGTCATTCGATGAAAATTGTTTTGATAAAAACTCGTTTTTATGAAAAAGTCGTTGGAGAATTTGATAAAGGTCGTTCGATAATATATCGTTTGGATAAAAATTCATGCTATACTTATTAGTGATTGTCTATTATCTCCTAATTAGCTCCATCGACTTATCACTTTCACTCACCATTGATGACTATTAATATTCAGTTCAGATAAAGAAGTGGATTAATTCCAATGTGAGAAAAATCAGCGATTTTGAGGCGTTAAGGCATCTTATAAAAAAGATGACTTAAATATCACATTTAGATTCAACAAAAAACAAACTTGCTTCATACATCAAGTTTTTCAGTTGATCTACATTAACTCTGTCAGTGCATTTTGCCGGGTTGAAAATACAAACAGCAGGTGTATGTATTTAACCGACACGAGCAGTTGGCACACAGGAGCAATTTCTTAAGCTGAGTTTAATGGGTTCCAATCCTGAGTTTTTCATCTACTAAACTGGTTGCCTCACCAAGGTTAAAGAGCCAAATCCACCATAGTATTTACCTATAGCTGGGGGGATAGTTAGATAAATAACTGATGTTAGATGCTAAGCTTGCCTGATACTCCCCGAGTGCTACCCTTTGGATTTGGCTCTATGGCTTCGAGCACGACATTGGAATTCACTTTTTTAGGCCTACCTTACTATGACTGGTCGTAGAGGTTCTTCCAACCCGAGCTAAATTTCTGCAACCATCGGCTTATTGCATTGTGATCAATTGCGCCTTCACCTTTCTCACAGGAAATATTTTTGTTGCTCCGTAGCGTTATGACACAGTTCGAACTCGTAAAATAAAGGTTCCAAATTAGACGATGTTACACCTTTATCTTTGCGACTTTCAAATCACATATGGGGTTAATCAATGAACAAAGTATCTGTGCTCCACGATACTACTAACCACAGTAAGGGCATTCCATCGTGGTGTGATTGTTAGGAAGCTAGTCTCGTAGATCACTTATTACTGAATTACGTGTTCAATCCTCGATGGCTGCCCGATATTTGACCTTGTGTCACATCCTACTCGTGGCTTGAAAGTAACACGTATCAAAATATTGTAAAACATTTGACTCACTTTACCATAAACAAGTTTTATAAGTCTTTTTATACATCACGACACTTGCATTGGGAAAATGTATTTTTCTTTGCAACAGTATTTAAATTAATCTTTTGTAAAGGGTCTATGACAGCAATGGTCTCAGCTGCAGACCCCACTAGCATCACGCAATAAGTCCGGGTTTCATGTCTTTTTCTGGGTAGTTGAATTTTATTGAGGTTTCTAAAAGTAAATCACTCGCTGATAAATCAAATCTGTTTTTTTTTTCAATCTGCAAAATTATGAATTGTCAAAAATCTTTAAAAATAACAACAGAACAAATTTCCAATGACTGCGCATGCACAGAACCGAGCATATTTTGACGCAAAATTATACACCAGCTCGTTTTAAAATGCATGAATTATTATAGTTATAAACTGCACAAGAACGACGTCATGTTTTATTAGATTTCCCTTTATTTTGAGAAAATAGAAATGTGTAGGGGTTTCGTGTGTTTGTGTGTGTCTGTGCGTGTGTATGTGCGTGTGTGTGTGTGTTTGTGTGAGTGTGTGCGTGCATGCTCGTATGATTTCCCTTTATTTTGAGAAAATAGGAATGTGTAGCGGTTTGCATGTGTGTGTGTCTATGTGTGTGTGTGTGTGTGTGTGCTTGTGTAAGTGTATGTGTGCATGCTTGTATGTGTGTGTATGTTTCGTTGAGAATGGAAAGCGTGACTGTTTTCCCCATTAAACAATGGTAAAATTAGTTCTTCGTTTTTTTAGACAATTTTCCGACTCAGCTGAACTAAAAAAAACTGTAAAGAAAGTAAAATCGTACAAATTTGGAATATTCTTGTTAATGTCTTGATGGAATAAGGGCCTGCATTAATCCAGCCTTTTCAGGAATTTAGCCTCCAATTATCTGCTTGCGTTTCTGCTCTTTAGAAAAAATATTTTAAAATATTACAATGCGGCATTTTTCATTGAAAATAGAAAGAAAGGAATAGGCAGTGCCATGAATGTTCTTCTACTAAAGACAAGAGGGAGAGGAAGAGAAGAACTCAATGTAGTTTTTGACAAACGAGAAGAGGGCCCTTTGGTTTCAATTCAGCGTTTTCCTTCTCTTAGACCGGTTGTTACACCAACATTAAATAGCCCATTCGGCCCTACTATTTACACATAGCTGGAGAGATAATAGATCGTTATAATATTTGATGACAACATATTCCATTGTGAAATACTAAATTAATGTAATAATGATTAGAACAGGATAATGAATTTTCTAAGATGTATGTATTTAACCCCCACCTCCTGCATGACTAGGATGCGACACAAGGTAATTCTAAGTGAGGTTTAAATGGTTTAAATTTTTGTTCTGCAAGACCAGTTGCCATACTAAAGTTAAAGAGATCAGCCTGCCCTACTATTTAGGAGTAGAATAGTTGAATTCATACCTTTCGCAAAAGTATTAACACTATGTGAAATGCAGCCAGTTATCTAATATGTATATATATTTACTGTATATGCATGTATGTTGGGTAGGTAAAATGTGCGTACTTCTGTATATGGAGTTAAGTAAGGGATAGACTTTCTGTGATTGGACATAGAAATCATGTGAGTGTCTGACTGATAAGTTAAAGTGAAATTCTTTCAAGTTGTAGCCGTTTCAGGGGTACTGTATAGCTACATACTTTAAACGCATACGGATGCCGTGCAGAACACCTGTAATCATCATCAGGTCACCGACAGCACAGATTCCCATAACTCTCTTATTGATTATCGTCCTGGGCAGGTTCCACACGGCATCCAGAATCCAAACAGAGCTGATTGTCCAGCATTTCTCGTTCATCTTATTTTGTATGATAGGAGGCAAGTGGCCGTTCAGCAGCTTTTTTTGTGGAATATTGCTTCCTAAATTTATTCAAAACAGCACACAGTATCTTTGTATTGTTCCTATCTATTTTTTTCTCTTAGCGAGTCCAAGTGGTGCAGCTATACATTAACAATAACATGGTTACAGAATTCTCAATTTATCTTATCAGAGAGATTAGACTTTTATATGATTATTAATCTGTCAATAGCAGTCCATAAAATTCCCATGCATATTGATATCGCTTTCTGTAGATGGGAGATTACAAAACAAATAACTAGGTTGGTGAACTGGTATACAAATAAGTCATATTGTAAGATGGTCGCGGGAATGTTTCTTTATATATATATATATATATATATATATATATATATATATACCAACCCCTCCGCGCGATCAGGATGTGAGACATGGTCAATTTCTTTCTCCTAGACTGGTAATATAGTCATGGTTAAAGATCACAGTCTGCTCTGATATTTACCCATAGCCCGAGGGAGAATTGGATTAATACATTTCCCAAGGGTATTAGCGCCATGTGAAATGCAAACAGCTTCGTCAAAGAATTGAACTCGGGTCGACGAGTCAATTTCCTTCGACTCTAACCATTACACCGTGCGCCTCCATTTTCTTTATATACCACTGTGTGCCAAGAGCAGACTACTTGTCCCCCTATTCTTCTACGGAAGTCCCCATTCTATTACAGGCCCCTCAACCTATGATTCTATTACAGTATTTTGAAGATTCTTCGAAAGCTTCATGAATTACCACCATTACCTCTATTTACTAATATTGTTTTAATGAATAACACAGCGCTTAGAAACGATTACACGATTTTTTTTATGGTGTTCGAAAAATTCAGTCCCAATAAATCTAGGCGAATAAAGTTGAATTGTAGAAATTTGGTATCAAAAATTATGAAAATGAAAATTTAAGTGTATAGGAATTAGTGGAAAACCACCATGAACGTACAGTTTTCTTCATAGCCAATAAAATGTACGATATCAAGTATTCTATTCCAAATATTCTAGTTTCAATTGTATAAGATGACATTTTCTAACCATCTCCAAATTTTTCGTCGGTTTCATTCTTTGTATTCAAAATAAAAAAGGTAGAGTAATCTGTGGGACCTGGTAGTACCTATAATCATAGGAGTATATGATATTTTCTAACCATCATCGGATGTTTGGTAATTTTCTGTTCTTCGTATTTATAATATAAAAAAAATATGTGGGACATCGGAGTACCTATGATCATGAGATCATCCGGGGTCGTCACAATATCATTAGATGAACACAGAGAATGAGAGAGAAAATAATATTACAATGAAATATTCTCCAATAATGTAAAAGGGACTTAACATTTGAGGATAACACGTGTCACTTCATCTTTAATGATGTTTATCAGAGACCTCTGGTGTAAAAATAAACAACTATGGTAATAAGATTGTTAGGTATAATAGAGTTATGGCCAGCTTAATTAGGGTAATTTACAGGATGCGTTAAGCATAAGAAATATTCTAATCATTTTCTCATGCAAGGCAATTCTCAAATAGGAAATATATAATCTCAATGAGTGATCGATTGGTAAGAATCAATCTACACAATCATAAAACAAATTTATAGGATGCTCTGTTGGTAGGGCTTAGAATATACTGACTGTATCACTTTCAAAGCGATCAGAAACACCCCTAAATATGGGTGTCCTAGGTATGATACAAAATTGCATCTGATGATTAGGATCTAGTTCTTGAGCTTTGAAGAGTATGAAGTAACCCTTCATTGCAATTACTATCAGGCCTCGAATACGCAGACTGTATCCCTTTTAGAGTGGTAAGAACGCCTCCAAATATGGGTGTCCTAAGTATGAAACTAAACTGCATCTGTTGGTTAGGATCCAATTCTGAAGCTTTGAAAAATATGGAGTACATCTTTATTGTTATTACTCCCAGGTCGACTCTGACCCAATGTTGGAATATCTGGGTATAAGATGTACTTCTTTTTATGAACCTTTCCAACAACAGTTGGGAAGAAATTGGCCTATGAGGTTAGAGGACAGAATGCATTTAAGATCGTTTGCAACTATCCTCAAATCAATTGCTGCTTGAATTTTCTTCCAGGAAGACTTATCTTTGGATTAATATTATAGGCTAGTCCCAGACATATATATTACAAGGAACACTACAGACTTTGACTTATATATATATATATATATATATATATATATATATATATATATATTACGAAGGAAACCTACAGTCTAGGATCACAAACTGGATTCTGTGAGCAACAACAGAACAACTGAACCCTTATGATGACGACACGGATTCTAACACCTGAAGACATGTTCTACCACTCTGGGTCAAGGTAGACTAGGAGTAGTCCCAATAAAGAGGTAAACCATACTCCCCAGAACTCAAGAACTGGAATCTCACCCCTAATACAATTTAGAGTCATACCCAGTACTTATTTGTGCAGGATCTTATCCTGTACAGAGAATACAGTCGCCATATTTGAAACCCTATCAGCCGGGCGAAAAGATGTTGGATGCCTTAGAGTAAAGTATAGCAGACGCTAGCATTATTCTACACAATGTTCCTGTATGTTGAGACTTACCTCCAAATGTATTTTAGTGTCATGCCCAATTTGTGAGGACTTACCAGACCAAAGAGCATAGATTCAGCGTATTCTAAGTCCTAGATATTTGGTCAGAGACGTTTAGAGTCCTTAGAATAAAGTATTTCATTATAGATGCTGATGATAGACCTTCAGAAACTCATCTCATAAAAATAGATAAAAGGAAATAATTACCAGAAGTATTCTAAACAGATAACGTATTTTGAAATTTATCTCATGGTTAGTCGTTTGCAAATATTCTTAACCAATGATTTTAATCTCTCCGATTCGGCCCTTGTATATGAATGTTTCTATCTTCTATGAATTTTTATCCATAATATAGTTACAGTTTGGAGATTTCCTTTTGCCCTCAGCGCACGCTTATAAGTAAACGTCACTCAAACTGTTGCGATACACACTTTGATGCTGACAGCACTTATTATAGGATCAAAGTAAATAAGGCTTAATAGCAGCCGGAAAAAATGTTTAAAATATCACATGAGATAAGTCTGAACTAAAATTAATTTCATCATGTACGATAAGTGAGACATCTTCTTGCTGGCGGTGATGAGACCATTTTCGGAAGAGACTTAAAGTGATATAGGCTTTTCTTTTCGAAAGTAGATGTATTTCCAATTGAAGACGAAAACTAATGGTCTTTTTTGCCGCAATCTACGCCCAATATTTCACAAAGAAACATGAAGAAGACCGTGGGTCTCGTTTAGCATAACGGTTACCATGTTAGGAAATGGAAACGGCGATTCAAGTTCAAATCCTAGACGCAGCTGTTTGCGTTTCACTTTACGCCAATTCACTTGGGGAAAGGCATGAATCCATAATCCCGGCTCTCTAGTAATTGTTAAATAGGGAAGACTAGGTTTTTACTTATTTTATTCCTTCGAAGGCATATTCGATATTATTTTTGTGACGGATATTATATATGACATGATTTTCTTCACGACTACGTGTTGGAATAATTCAGCTTTAATTGACATGAAATATCCGCTTCATGCGGTATTTGCTCATCCACAGGATAGTCGAATATTTCCTCTTTTCCACAGGTTTAAGAAAGTCAAGAGAAATAACTAGGGAAACTGTTCTCAGCATTTTGCATTATTTCTTTTTAACCTATTTACGATGGGAAATTCGCTATCAATTACAGTATATATCCATTGTTCGCGCCTTTTCCCATTCGGTCTTAAGATTGCCCGGAGAGACTACTTATTTCAGCATGGTCGATTTCAGTACAACTGCACTTTAACAAGGGTACAAAGAAAGAAAAACAAGGAAAGAAGGGTACACGTTGCCTTATGGAACGTGCTTAGCTTTCCTCTTCTATTTAACATAAGTAAAGTATAAACTACGTCACGCAGTGCATTTTACCAATTTGTGCAAATCAGTTTTAGGCTTATCACAGCACTTTTAACGTAGATGAGGTTTTCAGTGTTGAATGCTATATGCAACTTTATTAAGTTATAAAAACTGCTGTAATGGGGTCGATGAAAATGTAATTATTTTAAGAAGCTCTTGGTGTCGCCAGTGTTCTCTATTTTTAGGTAAACAGCTATCTGTTTGCAGATTAAATTGTTCTTTAATTTGATTTATATTTCTTTTTTAATCTCGAAGGTTTTGGAAATTATTCATGAGGATCTTTCACATTTTGGCTTGTGTCTTCCGACATTACAGTATACAGCATTAGGGGCCTGATTGCGTACAGTCTAAAAGATTGGAGTAGCATAGTTCAACCGCTAACATTTACTATTGGAAACCGGGTTAGCTCAGTCGGTAGAGCGTTCAGCTAGAAACCACAAGGTTCCTAGTTCGATACCGGTCCTCGCAATCAGCGTATGAGTAGCACAGGGATCTGTGCGGTAAAGTAAGGAGCTTATGGTAAATGGGGCGCTCCACCTCAGACGCAAAAACAATCTACTTGATGTAGCCCTAGTGAAAAGGGGATAGAATCTCTCGTTGATTGGCTGATACCGACTTTAGGCCACCCCGACGACTTACTTACATATGGGATTACCCTGATACGAAACTATTTATCGTGCAACACTTCAAAGCCATAGTTTAAATGAATTTCTTTACATTTATTTTTATCCTTATGCCCAGTTTCTGTGTCATAAATTTTATCTTTTTTAAGTGCCTCTAATAGTATTTACACAACACGTTCACCAACGGTAGGATGTGACACAAGGTTACATGTATGGAGCGTCCAGTGAGGATAGAATTCGTTTTTCAGAAGGAATAGATTTGCTAGGTGAGCTTGTTAATCCTCACATCATTATGGAACATCTTTAAATATTTCAATTGGTTAATTGGGCCCTGATTTGGAGCAGTAACATTAAAAACCTCAATGGTTAAAACGCGTGGCACAACCATAAAGATATGCCGCAATATTTCCTACAATATAGATGCATCAATTCCATGTCTTATACTTTTAAATGTTCCTCATCGTATGAATTGGTCCAGACTATCAATTTTTAATCGGTTATAATTCCCAAAACGTGGACGAAAAATCAGAAGAAATTATTAGATGTCAGAGAAGATATTTCGAAAGAGTATTTCTCAACTGGGGTCCAAATGGCACCCGGGAGACATGTCACATTTCTGGGAGGCCACATGATAAATGGGATATTGTAGAGCTGCAGATTCAGCTGAGATTCATAGGTATTTTAAAATAATTCAAAATATATATATATATATATATATATATATATATATATATGCATTTTCATCCACTTTCTCACTGTTCGTTTACCCACCTACCTTTTACCTGTTATGATACATCATTTTGTATACATCTTTTTCTCATCCAGTTGTTAAGGGCTCATAGCATTTTCTTTTTTGTAAACTAGACGTTTGTTCTCTTTATCTTCCTTTTCCCTCTCTACTTTTTCCTCATTGTATATCGTGTTGTAGATTTTGAAATTGATTTTAACAAACTCTTATTATAAATAAAGACGAAATATTAATTGAATCCTTTGTGTCGGTTTATATGTATTTCCATTTATATTTCCCAAACACACATGCACGCAGAAACACACAGAGACACACACACGCTCACATATATTAATGTATATATACAAGTATGTGAGTGTGTGTAGATAGATTAATTGAATGATTTTAACGACATGTCAACCAGTTCAGGGTTAATTTATGCTTATAGTTTAGGAATTGCAGTCATTGTACGTTTATATTTACATGTGTAGCTTATGGGGTTGCTTCTTAATTTTTACCCACGGTTCTATCGAATCCGGAGCTATTTGACCCATACATGTGACCACCACTCTGAATCCTACCAAGTATACCCCCTTTGTTTAAAGTAACTTCTTTGAGAAATGTTTTCTGCAAGAAAAAATATCTATTCTGCCGTTTTTGATGCCACATTGAGTTTTCTTTCATTTGAATAAAGATTATTTTATTGCAGAATTAATAGAAGTCACCATCAATGGCTATGACGCTAATATGCCGTTAAAATCAATCAACTATAAAAAGATTGGCTGATTGCTAAAAAGTAAACTAAAAAAAAGTAAAATCGTCGGAGTGGCCTAAAGTCGGTATCAGCCAGACAGCGAGGGAGTCTATCCCCTTTTCACTAGACCGAGATTATTCTTGCATCCGAAGTGGAGCGACACACCTACCACCGGCGCCTTACTTTACCGCACAGAGTTGGCGAGGGTCGTATCGAAGCAGAAGCTTTGTGGTTCCTAGGCTGACACTCTACCGACTAAGCTAAACCTGCCGATTGTTAGTCACAGCAGAGCTAGTGAATTCTAGAAACGCCGACCCAGTGAGAGAAAACGAATGTCATCTCAGGGGTTAGGTGTCCCACTCTTACTAAAAAGGGGGCTCTTGATGGAATGAGTAGGGTTAATGAACGAATTAGAAACAGACACAAAACGGACCGCCCCTTTGTAATTTAGACCATTCTAGATTTTTGGGAGAATAGATACTTAAAACCCTTTTTTAGGAAGACAGAAAACAAGTGGACACAAAACGGACCACCCCTTTGTAATTTAGAACATTTAGACCATTCTAGATTTTTGGGAGAATAGATACTTAAAACCCTTTTTTTAGGAAGACAGAAAACAAGTGGACACAAATCGGACAACCCCTTTGTAATTTAGACCATTCCAGATTTTTTGGGAGAATAGATACTTAAAACCCTTTTTTAGGAAGACAGAAAACAAGTGGACACAAAACGAACCACCCCTTTGTAATTTAGACCATTCTAGATTTTTGGGAGATATTTAAGACCCTTGTTTTGGGAAGATAGAAAACAAGTCGACACGAGAGAAGAATCCGAATTATGTGACCATCAACAACAGAGCTTCGGACCACCGGAAATGAGAGAGCATACGGCCAGACAGAAGCTAAAAACGATTTTGTAGAATATCTCTTTTACTTTCTCTCGTTTTAAAAGAATCCGCCGACGAATAAAGTTGAAATCGAAAAAAAAAATTCTGTTGCTTGTTTCATTTCAATATTGACGGAAGAATTGACGATTGTCTACCGGAAGTGGTTTGTTTTTCAAAAAGACGAAAACAACGCCAAGTCGAAAGTATCGTGAAATTTTCACCACCTCCGTCCGGAGGTAGCGGTGAGCCAATAATTTGACTAAACGAACGAGAGAGGAAGTTTTGTTTTTGGTGTTGCATAGAAAGAAAGAAAAAAGAAAGAAAGAAATTGAAAAGGCAAGAAGAAACTAGACATATGAATTGTTAAAAGAAAATAAGAAAAATAATACAAAAATGATGTTAAAAAGTGAAATGTATTGGGATTGAAATTTGTACTTCCGCACAAAATGCAGTGCTTCTAACAGCAACATTATTCTGGTTAAGACATCGTAATGCAACCAGTCGTTAAAAAGAAAAATAATACTATTTGACAATTATTAATGACTAGCATGGCCTGGGATGATAACTTAATTATTACAACGTTTAATATGTTTACTTAAGAGGTATTGCTAAATATTTCAATATGTAAAAAGTATAATAATCTGTATTTAAATATCTATCTCTCTCTCTCTCTCTCACTCACTCACTCAGTCCTTATTTTCTTTCTTTCCTTCTTTACATCTTTTTATTAAGTTTGGTTTAAACAGATTAGCGTTATCGCTTCCACTCGATCTCCATATCTCTCTATATTTTCCTAATCTTTTTATCTATTTATTTTCATCATATTTTTCTGAGTATCATTTCCTTTTAGTTACCTTTCCTTCTTTATGATAAAAACGGAATGGTCCATTATTTAGCTAAATGGACGACACAGAAATCATAATTCGGCATATAAACAACACCAACTAATCAATATTTACATTTTTGCTTTTCATCTTGGACGATTTTGGACGATCTCATAGCGCCAACCGTGGTTGCTGCTGATATCTCAGTTCAATTTTGATATATAGTCCTGGGTTCGATAATCCCATTTCTTTTTTAAAGGCCATGCCGATTTTAAAGTAACCACGTTTCACACATCTTCTTAGTGTTGTACCCATTTTTAACGGCAACACATTACATTCCTTCTTCTTGGTACGGAGACATGGTACACAATCGCTGTCCCATAATTGTTGATACAATTAATATATGTAATATACATGCAAATGTGACAACTATTATTAGACAGTGATAGTTTTTTTCTAAGCAGGGTTTAGGTCTGGTATAAGGCAATACATATGAATGACTCAGTGAGGATCTAACTCAATAAGCTTGGTAAATCTTGTACCACATCGAAGCTCCATATTAAATACTAGTTTTTGATCGACATCCCTGAAATGATGCATTTCTATTACGGTTTAAAAATTGACCTTTTGTCACATCCTTTAAACGGTTGTGGTGTTACGTACACTAAATGTATCTTTGTCCCATACATTTAATGTATGGAATATATATTCAAACGTGACAATTATTATGGGACAGTGACAGTGTTTTCGAAACATGGCTTAGGTTTGGTCGCATTATATTATTCATAGAATTTCCAGTGATTACAAAAAGTATTCGAAACGCAGCAAAAAGAAAGTCTTTAAAAATGTGTTATAGGTGATACACCCTATTGACCAATGGAATGCGCCGGCGGCTACTATAAATAAAGAGGGATAATTGTGGCTTGGGAGCGAGCCAATGCGAGTGCCAATAACTCTGTTCGTTGGACGTAATTTCCACATCTCTCTATTGTATTGTCTACTTTCTGTTAATACATTTTTCTACTTTTCGTTACCCGTTGTTTTGTTCTTATTTGACCCCTTAAAACCTCACAACAAAATGTATACTCATTTCTCTTCTTATTAAATAATTTTGTCCCAAATTTTCAGTGGTCTGTCTTTTGTCAATATTTTCTTTTACAATTTTTGCGTTTCTTGTATTAATATTAACCTTTTGTATTATGACAGAAACTGCATAAATTGATTGAATAAATTAAACACCAGAAATCACGATACACCAATTAATTGCAAATATATAAGGAAAGTATTAAATATCATCACATGAGAAAATATAAATTATATATTATTATATTATAATCATAATATCATATATTATATATTATACTATCTTACTGATTCACCACTTGAGAATAAACAGTTGTTATTTTATAACAGGCCTGTGATGGTTATCATCGTGGTAAATAGAATCAGCGACACAAGTTCAAATCCTAGACGAGGCTGATTACTGTTGTGGGGTTTTAAGGGGTCAAATAAGAGCAAAACGACGGGTAACAAATGTAGGAAAATATATTAACAAAGGAGTAGACAATTACAGTACAGAGAAGTGGGAAATACGTCCGACAATAGAATTATCAGCTGACTCGCATTGGCTAACTCTCAAGCCATAATTGTCCCTGTTACTTATAGTAACCGTCGGCGCATTCCATTAGTCTATAGGGTATATCACCTATAACAATTACATTTCCCATAGCACTAATATCTTTGGGAAAGGTATGCATCAAATATATGATATGAGTAAATAGACCAGACTGTATTCTTTCACTTTGGTATGACAACCGGTATAGGAAAATGAAATCTCTGAATTCAAACCTGTTAAACTCTTTTTCAAAATTGAGCATGTCACACCCTACTCGTAAAGAGGAGTAGTTTGGTTTCTATTTCTAATGACATATCAACCTTCGTGGATTATTTACAACTAAAGCCATCTTTGTAGATGAACAGTAGTGGTACTATTTAACCCATAACTGGGGGTGAGGGGGCTTATAACTTTGCCAAAGGTAGAAAGTGAACGTGATAGCACGACTGGAGCTCGAATGACGACATCACAGACTAGCACGTTAGCCATAGTATGCTATACAATTAAAAGGCGTTTGTTTCTACTGGTTCTAAAGCAATGCGTTAGCCGCTTACCTTCAGACAAAAGAAAATGACATCAAAATTCTCATTCCGTTATACATAGCTTTGAGATATTCCCGTTGTACACGCCCGCACGTTTTACTTCGTGTGTGCATGATGATGAAAAATGAATAATAATTTGAAAATATTCTATATTTATGGTGGTAGTCCTTGTATAGTGGTGTATAGCGAGTATATATATATATATATATATATATAATATATATATATATATATATAAGGATGTGAAAACACACAATGCTGTTAAAATGAAAATATTTTATATCATATTCATAGCTATTATTGAACAATATTTATAAAAATCATCATCAGAGATTATTTTTTAAGACGGACTCATCGAAAGAGAAGCTGAAAATAATTTGAATTCAAAACGTAAACATTGATATTCCAAAAAGCGTACAAGTCATGCGATCGTTTCTTCATATAGTTGCTAAGTTTGAGATGACAAACCGATTGATCGGATGGGATCTCTCTGACCGCACGTTTAGCCACAGTAACGCAAAAGTAGAGTGTGTGTTATAGGTCTACTTAGTACTCGGATCACAGACCGCTCAGCCAACACAATCCTGTCCTCAGGCATTTCGGGTCACCAACCAGAGCTAGCAAGTAGTCTCTTTAGAGGAATGACTTACAGAGGTGCAGTCGGTGTATTCTACAGACCCAGACAACGGGGCGGATATCAGCGTTTTAGTCGATGCATTATATAAAAGACTCGGTCAGTAAATAATTAAAAATTTAATGGTTAAGACTCTAATAACTGAATGCATATAAAGACAGTTCACATTGAATGTTGGAATATCATTGGCTGTGATGATCTTCATCAGACAACAAAATTATTGCACTTTTTTTTTAATCAATTCAAAAGGAAGAAAACGTATTGTTTACAATTCTGGAAAATCAATCTTTGACAAATATAATTCAGCAATTTATAATTTTTAGAATCTCTATTTATAAATATTGTCAGTCGAATTTAAAAATAATTGATTTTCCTGTGTGAATAGAGCGATCTCAATGGCCAAAAGCTAAAGCTAATTGAGTTATAATAATAATAATAATAATAATAATAATAATAATAATAATAATAATAATAATAATTGGGTGGGAAAGATGATTCACTGGGAATTGTGCAAGGAATTCAATTTTCACCATGCAACTAAATGGTATATTCACAAACCTGAATCTGTCCTGGAGAATTAGACGCACACAGTTCTCTGAGAATTTGAGATACAGGCGGATCACCTAATACCGACCAGAAGACCAGACCTCGTGTTGATGAACAAGAAGAATGGAACTTGTTATCTCGTGGATTTTGCCGTCTCGGTCGATAACCAAGTGAAAGTGAAGGAAAGCGAAAAAATAGACACAAACTTGGACCTTGCCAGAGAACTAAGAAACCTGTGGTAAATGAATATGAAGGTTGTGCCAAATGAAACTGTGGCCCTTGGAACGGTACTCAAGGGTCTGGAAAAGAGTCTGGAGAAACTGGAAATTATAGGAAGAATCAAGACCGTCTAGACTACAGCCTTGTTGAGATCGGCTACAATACTCAGAATAGTCCTGAAGACCTTAGGAGACTTGCTGTCTCTCAGTCCCCAGTGTCACCCACTAAGGCAGGTGTTAAAAACTCGAATAGAGTGAAATAATAATAATAATAATAATAATAATAATAATAATAATAATAATAATAATAATAATAACTTGTTCAAGTGGAATTTGCCGTTTCAGTTGCCATGAAAAGTGAAAAAGTAGTCAAATGCTTACACCTTGCCAGAGTACCGAATAAATTGTGGAACATGAGGGGCGGATGATACCAATTGTAAGTGGTGTCCTTGGAACGGTGCCCAATGGTTAGGAAAAAATGGAAATTAGATGAAGAATCGAGACGCTCCAGACAACATCATTATTAAGATCGGCTATAATACTGGAGACCCGAAAACTGACACTGGTATGAAAATGTAAACAACAACAACAACAACAACAACTATTATTTTAACTATAATTATAACAACTATAACTTATTTCGTGTTCATGCATAAAATGATGTGTTTATTGGTTTATTTCAAAAGAATAATTGAATAATTACCGGTATTTTTCTTTGATGTGCATTCTTTCTGCAAACTAAGTTTAATGATTAAATATTTGTGAAAGATGCAATGATTATCTCATTGCCGAAAACGTATGTGTGAAAAATTATTCCAAACTATCTTTAGTATGATATTTCTTAGTAAAGAAATAATATGATACATTTAGGTTGTGTGGTTTATTCAGAAATTCTGTATTCTAAAACCTTATAATACGTCTAGGATTGCTCACCGAATATTTGAACAGTGTGATGACAGGTTTGGGTGAGTCTCCGTGGCGTATTGACCAACGTACTGGACTGTAACATCGTAATAAGCGAGTTCGGACTCCATGTTGGAGTCGCGTAGTGTAAAGGTAACCATCGTAAAAAAATGGACACGGTGAGACGAGTTCAAATCCTGGGCGTAGCTGTTTGCATAGAGCTTATAAGTAAGTAAAGTAAAGTCATCGGGGTGGCCTAAAGTCGGTATCAGATAATCAGCGAGGGAGTCTATCTCTTTTTTTACTAGGGCTAGACCATGGAGACTGATTTTGCGTCTGAGGTGGAGCGCTACACCTACCATCAGCTCCTTACTTTACCACACAGATCCCTGTGCTACTCATACACTGAGTTGGCGAGGGCCGGTATCGAACTAGGAACCTTGTGGTTTTAGCCGAACGCTCTACCGACTGAATTAACCTACCAACTATTCTCCCTCCAGATACGGATAAATAAATAATAAGGTATACAGAGATCTTTAACCTTGTTAACACGATCAATCTAGGAAAAGGAAAAATCGGAATTGAAACCGAAAGGGTTTTCTCTTCTCTTTTAGTCAAAACGCCTTTGAGAGCTCATGCTCTTTCTCCTATACTCATTCAAGTCAGTTTGGGTATTACGTTTACTTTCAGATTGATACCCTTGTGAAAGGTTTGAATCCAACAACTGTTGTTCTAAATCACCAACGAAGCTTGGTACGCCAAACAAAGAAAATAAACCTAATTACAGCTTTACTTCTATGATGAATGGCCTTTAAACTATGCCAAGGCCTGTTGCCGACTGATACGAGAATCTAATATTTAAACAAAAAAAACAAAAACAAAAACAAAACAATAAGAATTATTCAATAGAGATCGATTTTAATCCAATGTTTTGTTATTGATAAGTCATTGATTTCTAAAGGCTTAATATCAATAAGAACCTATTGAAGAATATGCAACGTTTAACTTTTTGATATCTTAAAAAAATATCCTCGTATAGCCGTTAAAATGTGTGCCATGGCTCCAACGAAAATGTGTGAATATAAGCATACACCCCACTAGTTGTATTTGGAAGATTTCCTTATATATTATATAAACTAGCAAAACACATGCATCCTCTGGTGCAAGTATTTAAGTTTTAATATAATAATCATATTAAATTAGAAAGGCTGATCAAAGTAAATAAGAATGAAGATAAAAAAAGATTTTAAACAGAGGGGTGTATAATCGAAAAATAGGACAACTGAAATTTACGTCTTTCATTGCTAAACTTTCCTAATTTAACTATTTAGTTAAAATAGAAAGTAAAGAAAAAAAATGACTTATTTCTTTTTGCTAATGGGTTCCCTTTAAAATTTATTTCTGAGATTGTTGCTCTTATTCTTTAAGATAAAACCAAAACAATTAGAAATCAATAATACCAAGCACATATTTATTAAAATCATATTTTTAATGTCAATATACAAATTAGCCTTCCCGTTCACACTGTAAACCGCTATTTTGTTGTATATATAAATACAATGGCATGTAATAAGTATGTAGATATGGCCAATAGTATTAATAATGTAAAAAAAACATATTAATAATTGAGGTTTAAATTTAAATAACAATAAAATATTGGGGAATGTGACGTAAATAATAACTTGAATAGTGACATAG
>CM042152.1:109822690-109842690 GCA_023376005.1 Doryteuthis pealeii
TTTCTTCACACACACACACACATATATATAATATATATATATATATATGTGTGTGTGTGTGTGTGCGCGCGTGTGAGTATGTGTGTATGATTTTTGATACAGTTTCATCTAAAAATAAATTACAAAAACATATTTTTCTCCGAGTTTGATATTAGATTGGTTAACAATGTACGGGCACATTTTGTTTTTCTGTGTTTTTTTTTGTTTTATATCTAGATTCGGTTTTATGATTACTTTTGATAGACCCCAGATGTTGACTACTATTTTGATGCAAGCGTTTCAGACTGGGTATCGTTGTTATTTGGAAAATTATTAATGGTTTCTTGGAGAAATTTTGAAAGAAGTAAGATAACAAAACGCCTGTTTTGCTCAGCCGTTGACGCTCGTTAGTGTCCCAGCCGAATATGGCTCCTGATGGAGATGCCAGTCACGAAAAGACGACCATGAATATCAAACAGCAACTATTATTTGCCTGTCTGCGGACGATCGGACTGACACACATGTTACGAGCGTTATTCCTTCTTTTCAATATACACCGTTCTCTTTTATCTGTCGCTCGTTAGTTGTTGAGCTTTCATTTTTTATGCCTATCTACTTAATCTTTTTTTCTTGGATGCATTCATCTCTTTCTTTGCGGGCCTTTTCATTTTTTTTTTAATTGTATCTACAATCGTCTTTTCTTGTGTCCATTCTAGTTTTTTTTTCCCTGTTTTTGTTTATTCTCTTTCTGACTTTTCTTTTTCCTTCTTTCTTTTTCTTTCTTTTTTGTGTTTTCTGTATTTCCTGTTCTCCATATAAAATCTGGTCGGTTTAGCTCAGTCGGTAAAGTATCCACCTAGAAATCCAACGATTCGAGGTTCGATACCGGCGCTTCGCCAAACCCATTCAATGAGTAGTACTACTTGTATCTGTGTAGTAATCCCCCATTACCACACACATCCACGCAGTTACTCATTGACTGATGATATGTCTACCGCTCCACTACAGATGCAAAAACCAATCTCCGTGGTCTAGTGCTAGTTAAAAGGGGATAGACTCCCTTGGTGTCTGGAAGATACTGACAATAGACCACTCCACCGACTTTACTTTCTTTTTACTTACATTAATCGTCGTTGTTTAATTTTGCCTTATCCATTCCTTCATTTTTCTTTGAGCTTTTTTATTTATTTATTTTTGTTCGTTTGTTATTTATTTCAGCTGACTCTTTCTTCTTTCATTCACCGTTGCTTTTATTTTCTAATAATGACTTTTCTCTTTGCTGTTTTCGCATCCTCAGTGATCTTAATCTTTTCTCTTTCATACTCACTTTTTTCATTATCCTTCCTTTCTCACGTATTTCTTTCAATTGTTTACATCTAACTTCCGTTCA
The DNA here is from genome assembly GCA_023376005.1 of Doryteuthis pealeii. Taxonomy (NCBI): domain Eukaryota; kingdom Metazoa; phylum Mollusca; class Cephalopoda; order Myopsida; family Loliginidae; genus Doryteuthis; species Doryteuthis pealeii. The sequence goes on from CM042152.1 coordinate 109,824,060, forward strand.
TTTCCGGCTCTTTTTTTGTTTCTTAGAAATGCCTCTCTTTTATCTGTTCTTTACAGATTCTTTGATGGTGTTTATAGAGATTAGGGATATCTTACATTAATAATTGGGACAAATCGCTTCTTTTCTTTGGTCTAGTATGTTTTGTGTTGGTTTAAATTAGTGGCATATCAACTCTGTGGGATATTTAATTCCAAATCTTTTTGTACATAGGATTTGTAAGAGAATACAATACAGGTAAATATTTTGTTTTTAAACAAATTGTTAGAATGTTAGACAACAGTTGGTAATCAATTTTGCTTTACAGGTGTATTTTTGTCGAACTCATTTTCAGAAATATCATATAGCCAAAAATAGGACCCTAACAGATACTAATACTCCGGGTCCGAGTGGACCTTGTAGTAATGCCAATGAAGGGATGTTTCATACTCCATATGGAATTTCACTTGATGCAGTTTAACGTTATAGCCAGGACACTAATACCCTCAGACACAACCATCTATCACATATATGATAAAAAGGGTATGTAGTTTGCCATTGGGTAATAAGGTCGAGACAATCATATACGGACTAGGGCTTGACGTGACCAACTAATTGACCTCTTAGAACGCCTATCTTGCCCAAGTAAGTGTCAGAGAAGAGCGTTGCACGTCATGGACAGCTCAGCTACCTGGATTAAACATCATGGGTCACTTTTCACGACCCACAGATGGCCACATTGGAGTGATTTTTTCCCTTCTGCAGAGATACAGTCGGCGTATTCTACAGTCCGAGCCTACAGAACGACTATAATTAGGAAGACGAAGGATAATATAGGTAAAAATTATGAATAACATCGAAATGTACACGGCATTGTCCGTGGTTCATATAGTTATATATAAATCTATTATATACATCTATATATTATTTTTCCATATGTTTTTGTAGATGAAATATTTAAACTGAGAAAACAAAAGAATCGAGCGACTCGCAATTTCGCTTGTCGATAGAAATAATTAAACAACTACATCTGAGTTATGAATGGATATAAAATTACTTAATAGGTTTCTAGAGGAGATCTCGTAAACCGATATAGTCAGAATACATATTTCACTGTGAGGATCACCAGGTCCTTTTATACGTGGAATTAATTAAATTAATTAAAACAAATGCATGTAAACAAAATACACCATCGTAGATCCGCAGCGTACAGGAGGGAAAGCTGTGTTTTTTTATTAATCTAAATCTTGTGTTATATTTTTTATTTATATAATTTTGTTCTGTGACTCTGACAATAAGAGTCTCCAGATTTTTGGATTATATATATATCTTAATTATATTTTTTTAGTTTGATATACTTATTTATAGGCAAATGTATATCTATCTATTCTATTTACCTATCTATCTTTCTACGTTTTTCCCTTCCTTTCTTAATTACCTAATTCCTTCTTTCTTTTAAAATCCCCTTTTACATATTCTTATAAAAGATTGGAATTAGTATATATTGTAACTCTAGTATTAGAGTCAACAGTATTAAGGATAGGGAAAAAGGTTTACTAAGCAAAGATGCAAAGGGAACAGAGTAATTACCAATTAATCATCGCTTCATCTGTGTTTTTTTGTTTTTAATTGTTGAGACCGATTTACATTTATGTCGAAATCCGTTCAACATTTTTATTATCTTTTATTTATTCTTTATACATTCTTGTTTTTAATTTGTTTACTTTTATTATTCTTGTTTGCTTTTTTTTTTCTTTATTTGTCCTTTCTTAATTTGTTTTATTTTAAAAATATATTTTAATCATATTTTTAAATATATAATTTATTTATACCCTTACTTTATTTTATGGGGTCGGTTAGCTCAATCAGTTGATCATCCGCCTTGAAATCGCAAGATTCTGAGTTCGTGACTGGACCCGCCAACTCAAATTACTAATCTGTGCGGTAAAATGAGGAGCTGACGGTAGTTGTGGCCCTCCATCTCCCAGGTCTAGCGTTAGCAGAAAGTGGATACTTCTTTGCTGTCCGACTGATACCTACAATTGACCACTCCAACAACGACACTTTATATCTTTATTAAGGTTTCTTCGGAAAATGTTGGGATGAACATTTTGGCTTGCTTTCTTTGTTTGATTTATATCTATATCTACCATTTTATATATAAGGACGTTCTTACTTCTTTCTGTCACATGCGCTTTAAGGATTTTTTCATTTACTACAATCGTGAAAATTTCATTTAATTTTTCTTTTGTCTATGTATTTTTTCATTGATTCCGTCATTATTCCCCTGACTTTGTCAGGCCTTTTTAACTTTTGAAAAAATAACTGTCAAAATTCTCAACCAAAGTTAAATCTAAAAATGAAATAGTTTATTAAATATACATATATACAACCTCTCCGCACGAGTAGGATGTGACACAAGGTCAATTTCTTAAACGGAGTCTAACAGATTTGAATTCAGACTTTTCCTTCTCCTAGACCGATTGCCATACCATGGTTAAAGATCAAACTCTGCCCTAACATTTACTCATAGTTGGAAGGAAATCTTTGGATTCATATCTTACCCAAGTGTACTAATGTTATGTAAAATGCAAACAGCTGCGTCGAGAATTTGAACTCGCATCATCGCCGTATCCATTTCCCTACGACGGTAAACCTTAAATCACCCGCCTCCACTCTATTAACTATTGAATGGAAAACGATTAAATATATGGACCATATGACCTTTAGGCACCCCTTTTGCGATCTCGTTTCATAAGGACATTTTTTTTTTCATTTAAACCGTCAAAATCCGGTTGTTTGTTAACAAATGATTTTTAGAGTTTTTTTTTATTATAAAATTAACCCCTAAACCTAACTCTAACACTAACCCTAACCCCTAACCTAACCCCTGACCCTAATCCCTAATAAACAACCGGATTTTGGCGATGTAAATGAAAAAATGTCCTTATGAAACGAGATCGCAAAAGGGCTGCCTAAAGGTCATATGATCCAAATATATAATAGAAAATTAACTGTTGAAAAATAGTTATTCAATTTCTATCTTTTTTCTCATAACCTGTTTTTTTCTCATAACCTTTCTTTTCTTTTTAATAGGCAATTTTAAAGCTAAATATGTATACCAAATAATCCGATTACAAAATTCGCAACCGGTGAATTGTAGAGTTCAGTCGGTAGAGCATCTGCCTAGGAACGACAGGTCCCGGGTTCAATACCGGCCCTCGCCAAATCAGTGCATGAGTAGCACAGTTTGGATCTGTACGGTAAAGTGGGGAACTGACGGTAGTTATTGCGCTCCGCGCGAGAGCAATCTCCTTAGACTAGCGCCAGTGAAAAGGGCATAGACTCCCTCGCTGTCAGGTGGATACCGGCAATAAGACAATCCGCCGACATTTCTTTCACCAAGACAATTGTCTGAAGCAGGAAGAAGCGGTTGTTTCGGTGACACAATTTCAGTTACAAGTTGGAACAGGACATATAAACTGACAGAAACAGCATATATATATATATATATATATATATATATATATATATATGCACATCTGTAGGTGTATGTATGTATGTGCGTGTGTATTGTTACTGTTACCTGCATGTGTGTTATCCTGTAGATACATACGTACGTTTTCGTGTATGTGCTTCTATTTGATTTTTTCGTTAATTTAGTGAACATTAATGAGTGTGTATGTGTGTGTGCGTATGTATGTGTGTATATGCGTGCTTGTGTGATATTTTGTGAGTTTGTGTATGTGTAATTATACACGTGCATCAAAGCTTACACATTGTATAAGTGTTTATATGTGTATGTCTCCTTTGCACTTATAAATGTTGGTGATTGTAGTATATTGTGCCCCCATGCAACAACATGTTCCGTATGGAGTAACATGCAACGTTGTGGTCAGTACTGGTCGGTGCCTGACCTAGCATTGTTGCTGCATCTCTTGCTGGCATCGTCTTTGTCATCGCCACTGCCACCTTCGTCCTTGTTTTCGTTGTTGTCTGCTGCGCCATCTTCAAATAACCACGTTCTTTCAATCGGTTTTATTGCACACATGTCGGGATCGGTGGAATAGCTGGCGGGAGTCAAGCGCAGATTTGATTGGATCGAAAGCGAGGCGCCGATCACGATGTTTAAGGTCGAGTTTTCGCCGAAGTGGCTGAATGGACGGTACGGTAGGGAAATTGGTATGTGATTAGAGACGCAGAAACAATGCGTATGGGAATGAGAAAAGGTGAAATAAATAAGGAAAACGCAGGGTATAAATAAATAACGAAACAAAGGAAATTTGTTTGGTTGGTTAGATTTTACGGCATGTCAATCCTTGTCGGGTTATTTTATTCCGAAGACGTTTTGTTTTATTCATTCTTGATGGATAATTGAATTTTTCCCCTTTTTTAAAATTCTATTTTTTAAAAACATTTTTTTAAACTCATTTTTCTTATCTAATTCATAGATGCGAGTCTAACTCCGACCGCCTGTCTAGTCCCGGTAAGGGTTGGTTGGCTAGATTTTAAGACATGTCAATATTTATTATTTTATGTGTAGATGTTTTGTGTTTATTTTATTCTTGTTGGGTATTCATTTTTTTTCAAACTCATTATTTTCAAAACACATTTTAATATTCCTTTTTCAATCTATTTCAATCATTGTTGAGACCCTAACAGCTACTACTACTCAGGATCAGAGTCAACCTGAGAGTAATGGCGACGAAGCGGTACTCCACACTCCCCAGAGCTCCAGAATTAGAACTTCTCCATTAGAGGCAGTTTAACGTCAGCCCAGGACACTAAGACCCTCAGCTATCGTCCTCTAGCTCATATATGATAAACAAGTTTAGGGGCTTGTCATAAAAGCAATAAAGTCGGTACAATCAGATAGATGATTGGACGTGACATGAACAGCCTATTTATCGGGGGATTCTCCGATCATCCGTCTAGGTCAAGTAGCCAAAGTGAAGTGGTGCATGTCATAGAGTGCTCAGCCACAAAGTTTCCGTCATTAAGCATCACGAGTCGCTATCCACGGCCAACAGTTGGCACCATTGGGGGATTTTACCCTTCTGTATTGATGTAGTCAGTGTATTCTACTGCCCCAGCCAACAAGGCTCATACAGTAGAGACATTGGTATGTGATTACATACGGTATGTGATTTTAAACAATGCGTATACGAATTAGAAAAGGTGAAAGAAATTAAAGAAACGCAGTAAAACGCAATAAAAGAACAAAGATGAACTATAAGGTAATTATATAGTACACTATAAAAAACACTCTCCGGGCGATGTAAAAATAGATTTTTGAAACATATTGCCTGAGGGGTAGGAGTAAAAAATTTCAATGTCAGCGAGTTTGTACCCTAAGTAAGTAAAATCATCAAATTCATTAAAGGATTAAAAAATAAAACAATTTGAAATGTAAACTTTAAATATGTATTAGAATAAAACAAACTATATATAGATATATAATACCAGTCATGTATTTATTAAAACTTGTTTTAAAAAACAATGAGAACTGTCTAATGTTGCATGTTCAAATTTTGAGTGAATTTATTGAATAAATACACTCAAAATTTGAACATGCCAAAAATCGTAGAGTAAATTTTATTCTATATTCTGACGATTTTGGGTAATGTGATGTAAGCAGTGACGTCATTTTTGTTAGTGACAAAAACCGGAAGCGAATCTCCATTATTAATAGATGTAGCAGGACGTGTGGATATACCACCATATGATAATTATTACAACCTTTAATACGTTTATTTAAGAGCTATTGCAATATAGTTCAATATGTAAGTAAAAACTAAGTAAATTTGGCAGATTGGTCTATTGTTGGTATCAGCGAGGTATTGTATCCCCTTTTCGCTAGCGCTTGACAAAGGAGATTGATTTGCTGAGGTGGAGTACTACACTTACGGTCAGCTCCCAACTTTACCACACAGAAGAGATTACCCAATCTGTAATATTCCAACGCTGAGTTTGCAGGTGCCGATATCGAACTCAGACACTGTGGGTGGTCTACCGATGTAAAAAGTATAATAATCTTAAATTAACTCTCTCTTCCCCCCTCTCTCTCTCTCTCTCTCTCTCACACACACACACACTTATTTTCTTTCTTTCTTTGCATCTCTTCATTGTGTTTGATTGAATCAGACTAGCGTTATCACTTCCGCGCACGATTCCCTCTTTTCTCTTTTTTGTCTTTTATTATTTTTTTCGTATTATATTTTTCTCTGTAGCATGACCTTTTTGTTACCTTTCTCACTTCATAATCAAAACGGAATGACCCATTATTTTGCTGAGGTGACGACATCTATAAGAAATAAGAACTCGGCGATTAAGCGACACCAGATAATCAGGATTTACATTTTTGCATTTCATTATGGACGATTTGAACGGTCTCACTTTTAGCCAGAAGGTGTTGAAATATGATAACGGTTAAAAGATTAAGGAACAAGAGTATTAATATATAGATGTAAGGAAGTTAGAGATGTATTTATTCTAATATGTGATCCATCATATCAGAATACAGCCTTAAAGAATGTGTTGGTGAAAATAACAAAAGTAAAGTGAAAAAGAAAATAATGAAAATGATATGTATTGAAAGCAATAAAAAGTTACATTACATCTGCAAGACAGATTTTAGCATGTAAAAAATAATTGGATATAGGTCCGTGTATGGACAACTCCTGAGATTGATCGATTGATTCGTTTTAACGGCATGTAAACCCGTCAAGATTATTTCATATCCTGAGTTTAGGGAATCCTGTTCATTTTACGTTCATGTTTACAATTTTGTGTAGTTGCTTTTTAATTTTTGGTATATGGTTCAATCGAATACAAATAATGTTTAAATAGATCTATTTGAGTCAAAGATTAGATTAGGTACTATCAATCATGCTCAGAGTGGATCTGGAAGTAATGTCTATGAAGCGGCACTCCACACTCCCTAGATTCCGAGGACTGGAGCCTCGTGATCAGATGCAGTTTAGCGTCATATCATTATCTTTCTTTTGGGGGTGTTTTAACCCTCAGCAAAGGGTACAGCCAATGTAGTCTAAACCCTGTCGACATGGCTTACCAAACTAAGAGCATTCTTAAGCGAATACCTAACTCTTAGAATCCATCAGCCCAATATTTCGGACTGAGCACTATTTTACTATAAATCGTAAACCCGTTAGATCTAAGTCGCATAGAGATAATTTAACTATTCCCATTTTATTCAACAGTATATTGTCTTGCTTTCAACTTATATTTTCATATTGCTTTCGTTCTGCATATTAATTTTTATACCATAAAAACCAGAGTTCAAAAACACGTGGTCCCATGTTTGTCCCTAGAGAAGATTTAAAATATTCTTTAATATTTCAGGGCGTCCCAATGTGGTGTAATGGTTAACAAATTAGTTTCGCAGGTGCATTACTACTAAATTCAGAGTTAGGTTCTTGCTGGATGCTTCATACTTGCGAGCTAGTGTCACATCCAACCCATGGTAGACAGCTTGGGGACTTAGGGGCTTCCCATCGTGGTGAAATGGCTGGTATGGTAAATTGACTACTCATTAGTACTGAACAGCGAGTTCGATCCTGGTTGGATGCCTCATACTTGTGACCTTGTGCTTCATCCTATCTCTGGCGAACAGTTTGGGTAAATACGTACCTCAATATTCCAGTTCAGTCGCTTTCACTTCAAGATCAAAATCTGAAAAGTAGAAATAATCGAATTTCATATATATTGAAAAAAAAAAACACAACAAAACAAAAAACAAAACAAAAAACAAAAAAACAAACAAACAAACAACAAACAACATAATTCTTAATTAGTGAAATCTAAATCGGCTATTTTCAAACACCTAATATGGTTGGGGCTGACTGAGATTATAGAAAATTAACTCACATATTGGAAAGGGGAAAGTATACAAGAGATGATAGACAATTCACGCAAATAGAAAATTATAGAACATTTTTGTAAGTGTATTTTTAAAAGTAATAAAGCTTTGAATTTTGCATTTACTTTCTCTGCTTTAATAATATTTATAATAACATCTTTTTCAGTTTACTCATGAAATACACTGAAATGGAAAAACGGAATTTATCAAAAGTGAAAACGAAAAAAAACAAAAAAAAACAGTATTTACCAAAAGTAAAAACTAAAAATCAACGGAAATTTGAAGCGGAAAGTTTGTTTGTCCCCCTACATTTTGTATTTTTTCATACACCCGACTTACTATCAAATGCGTATTCAGTTCATATAACTCAGGAACAATGTCTCATTTAGTGAAAGCGATGTTATTCCTCCTCGCAAAGACAGTTCTGGTTTCCCTCGTTTTTTGGCGGAAGGTTTAAACGCCTTTCGGCAATCCGGACTCTGAAGACGAATTGTTTTTTTTTTATCAATAGGTTTCTTTATACCAGAAAGGGTAAAAGCGAAACAAGAAAATACATTAGACAAAGTGTACACGAAAATGAAACAGCGAAAAAAACAGTCTAGTCATAAGGTTTAGTTTTAGATACAAAGAGCAAAATACAAAGACGTATCCGTGGCTGAAGGTTCTCCTAACCGTTGTAAGTTTAACATAAACGTAGGGAAATGTTACACAAAAGGGTTGGCCGGCGGTCAGTAATAACACTAATTAGTCCAGTACTGTATGTCTGAGAGTTTTTTTTATAAAAGAGAACGTATTAAGAGAAGAAATACATCTAAAAGGGACAGACGTTATGTTTAAGTAAAGCTAGTGTCTTACAAAAGGAATTATGACCAACAGGTATTATGGAGAAGAAATACTTTCTGATAAAGTCTACAAAAAAAATAACAATAAAATGTCAGATACCCACGGTGCTTCTCTGTTAGTAAAGAGATAAATTAAGAATCTTATTGTGGAGGTCGAATGCTTAGGATTGACGAGAAGAGATTAAAAATGCAGACCACCAAGGGAGGTAACTGTAAGGGATCTAGTGTTATGTTGAGTCACACGACAGATGTCAACATAATGCCTCGGTAAAGCATAGACTGCTATTGACAGTTTTTCGACCATAAGAAAATTGGTCTCTCTGATAGAAATATGTAAATCTCATCTCTCTGATGAAATAAAACGGGAGTTTTTCCAAGCTGTTGTTGTGTTAGTACTAATGTACGGCTGCATCGCTTGGACTAACTAATCGGTTGGTAAAAAAGAATAGATTGGTATAACGCAAGGATACACTGTGCTATTTTAAAGAAATCCTTAAAGCAACACACTATAAATCAGTGGGTGAGATCTATTTATTTTCCACCTCACAAAGCAGCCAAGTAAGACGAGCAACACACGCCACGCACGTTGGGAGAAGTAAAAACAAACACATGAGCAACGTTCCCCAATAGATTCCTACACAGATTATTATTGGCCGATCATCAAAAATCTTCATTCATCATCTCGCAAACGTATGAATTCAAATATCCTCCCTATTGCTATGGGTAAATAGTAGAGCAGAATGGGCTCTTTAACCTTGGTATGGTACTCGGTCTAGGAGAAAGAAAAATTTACAATTCAAACCTGTTAAACTCCACTTAAACGTGGCCTTTTGTAAATACATAGATACTTAAGCATATCATTGCTTTATCATTGAATAATTTTCCATTTTGGCAGCATTTTAGCGACAAATCAATTGAAAATCGGCTGCTATTTATTCTTCCTCTGAATATTTCCCTGACTTTGTGTGCCGTTCAATGATTTATCCACCATTATTCTCTTTACTTTCGCTACTGTGTCAATTCTGTGGCTTTTCTTTTCCTTAAAGCTTGTAAGCTGCGATAAGAAGAAGTGCATATTAAAAAGACCCTCAACTCTGTTGGTGTTATTAGCTCTATTAAAATAGTCAATATCCACATGATAATTAACAAGAAATCTCCCAAACGATTTAGAGACATTCCATATCTTGGCGGCCTGTCGATTACTACAAAAGAGACACATCGACAATGAAATCATTGTGGAAAATCCTGCGTTGGTAGGCAGGCGTCTATTCAAAGCCAACTTGGTGCTTTGAAGTGTTTGTGCCGTTTTGACAGAGTCGTTCTTATCACAAGAGACGTTAAAAGAGAATTTTAAACAAAAGGACCCAGAAAATGACTTAATTTACAAGAGAACGGTAGAGGAGTGGTGAGGCTGATCGGTCAGGCATCATTAGATTCAAAGAACCATGTCCGTAGAGAAATGGGATTTGGTGGATAAAGAAACGAATTTAAGGTGAGGTAAGAGTAGCTAGAAGGTACGGTTTACCGGTTTATGCATAAATTGGCAAATGTTGTTTGAAGACTAAACGTAGTTAAATCAATAAATACTCAATTTCTACTACAACTGAAATATAATTTCTCCTCTAAAAGTCAACAATGGTAGAAAAAGGAGACCCTCAAAAATCAGCTCACATTTTTAGTTAAATAATTTCAGAATTTTGTGAACATCTACTGGACTTGTCTAGTCCATCTTTGGGGGTGGGAATCTGTCTGCCATCTTTACACATTGTTGTTTGCTGATTATGAGGAGCAAGGTTTGTTAGTAACAACGGCAGTTCGATATACACAATGGTGAACAATAACGTTAGGTTTTGTTACGGGTTTTTGTCTTCATTGTTATCCAGTGTTGTTTTCTTGTGTGACAGGTCGGCTATTCTCAAGAGTCCCTGTTCAATTAGTGATGTACTAATTCATTCCACTTCTGATAACATATCATATGTTTAACCATTTCGGGTTCGTGGGAGAGAGATGAATAAAAATTGCCCTGTCAACTGTGGCTGTAGAGTGCTGAGGGTTAAAATCCTCCTAATGAAACCAGCTGTTTGCCGTAGGTGGTGACCATTGATGCTTAATAACGATGTCCTTGTGACTGAACTGTCCAAAAATCCTCTTTGGCACTTATATGTGCTAGACAGGCGGTTGAAGAGTCCCCTCCGATCAATCGGCTGGCTACGTCAAACCATAGCATCTATATATTTGTCCCGATGGTATTACGATTATATTCAATGAAATCTGTTATTTACTAATCATGGCTATGATTATTAAATAACAACTTTCATGGAATCTCACTCATTTTGGTGGTTTGCTTTGGTTGGATTTTAAGGCATGTCAATATACTATATATACTACAAAATTTAATGGATTTTAAAGAAATTCAACAGGCATGGAAATTACAATACTGTTAACAAGTTTCACTCAAAATAACCGCTATTAGCATCGACCACAGCATTAATCCTGCCCCGGAACCTTGAGCAAGCTGATGTTATAGTTTCAATGGGAAGGGTCTCAAAAACTATTTAATTCTGTCGATTAACTGGGCTTTTGTAGTACTGGCACGGCGATTGGTGTCTTTCTCAACAGCGCCCCATGGAGTTAAGATCTGGGGAGTTCGGAGGTCAAACATTGGGACTGGTGTAGTCGTAAAAATCTACCGACAACCATTTTTGACTTTTCCCAGAAGTGTGGCTGGAGACCGAATCCTGTTGCCATACATATGGCCTACCATTGGCTGCCCTCGTCATCCAGGGCTTGGCTACAGTGTTTAGCATATGTGTGTGTGTGTGTGTGTGTGTGTGTGTGTTGTGTTTGTGTGTGTGTCTGTCCTATTACTTTATTATAGCTTTAACTACAGCTGTTATTCATAGAATCAGAGGAATTTTTTTTAAAAAAGTACTACATAACACTGGTATAAATAGAACACCGGTATAAATAGAACACCTAAGAAGTTGTATTTTTTTAGGTTTACACATCCCCAGATGATGGCCCATGAATTATGAATATAAATAATAATATTAGTTAAATCTATTGATAAAAGCATGTGAAATTAAGATGGTGAAGTATAATACAAGTCAAATATTAAATAACAATGATAAACAAATTAAGTTCAATCCCGAAGAGGAAGGATACTTCAAGTCAAACTATCTAAAAATAAATGAAAAATATGTTATTGAATGTTACGTTGATTTTGGTGAGATTAACTCTGAGGGTTTCTGTTTATCAGAATTCTTACAAAACAGATAATGTAGGATTAAATAATAAAAAGAATAAACAGGCACAACCCAACAAAGTTAAACTAAACAAACACCAAAAAGTGAGTTGCTTACCACATATATCAGGTTATCTTTGGAAATATTCTTCAAGTATTAATAGAAATGATTTAACTCTCAAGACGGGGAATGAATAAATACGCCAATGAACGGGTTGTAGGCTTTACAGGAATTTAAACAGGCAACTGTAGACTTTTAACAATATGAATATATGATGCTTACTAAAAATTATTTTTTGAGACATATCTTTCTTATTATAATGGAGATTGTGTGTTTTTCTGTCTGTAACCGAAACTATATTCCTACTCAAGTCACAATTCTCTTAGTTATTGACATCGCATTCTCCATGATTTTATTTTTATCTAAACCTCAATTATTAATAAAATTGTCTTACACTATTAATACCGTTGACTATGTCTACATACTGACAACATGCAATTATATTGATATATACAAGAAAATAGCGGTTTACAGTGTGAACGGGAAGGCTAATTTGCATATTAATATTAAAAAATCGAATTTAATAAATATGTGCTTAGTATTATTGATTTCTAACTGTTTGGTTTTATTTTAATGAATATAAGCAAAAATCTCTTCAATGAATCTGAAATGAAATCCATTAACAAGATAAAATAACTGACATTTTATTCTTTACTTCCTCTTATAACTAAATACTTAAATTAGAAAAAATAACAATGAAAGACGAGAGTGATGGAAGAGTAAGTTTCAGTTGTTCCATTTTTTATTATCCTCCCTCTGTTTCAAATCTTTTATTATACTGCCTCTGTTTCAAATCTTTTTATCTGTATTCTTATTTAGTTTCATTAGCCTTTCTAATTTAATACAATATTTTATTACATTAAAACTTAAATACTTGCACCCGGAGGGTGCATATATTTGCTAGTCTACTTAAAAAAAACAGTTCTTAAAAATAAAACCAAATAAACTTCTAAAGAATTTCTCTTGATGATCACTTATAGTCGAACCTGTTGAGAACAATTAAAGAATGATTGACATAAAAAATATTCCTATTTGTCTTATCCCTTTCTCTCTCTCTCTCTCTCTCTCTCTCTCTCTCTCTCTCTCTCTCTCTCTATCTATCTATCTATCTATCTATCTCTGTCTTTCTTATCACCTGTCACAAATCTTTAGTGAGTTTCTCATTGCCTCTCTGTGCACATATTCACCATTTAACCACTGCAAACACTCAGCAAGTGTCTAATAATATAAATGGGTGCAGTTTTATTCACATTAAGAAAGCAGATGGCATATCTATGCTCTCAGGTCAGACGCCGTTTTACCACACGGCCACTAAACTACACTCTCTAACAAGATAAGAATAAGGGTTATTGGTGGAAATATTCAACCTCTACTAACATATCATCCCTGTCTCTGACATTGTGGTACAAAATGTTAAAATATGTGATATTACTTTTCGAGCGTATCATTTACAAGTGCAGTATACAGGGTTTTTATTAATTGCTGGCAAAAAATGCATAAACAATAGTAGTGATTATATGAAAAATATTTCATTTTTCTCGCGGAAAGCTTACGATATACAAAGGGAGTTATTGTGTTCTCCACATCTGGTATAATTTCCGTGAAAATAAATAGGAGGCATTATATATGAAGCGTCCTTGAATTATAGATTCATGGTTTATTATGTGAAAATGTATACAGTCGAAATAAATATACATATTCTTAAAATATGTTTTTTTTATATTTCCTTTCAGAAACAACGGAAACTGAGTCTGAAGGCAATTTAATGGAATCATATTGTCTCAATAGTCTTTTTTTATATAGTGTTAGTCTTGCAACAAATTGCGGTTTCCAAACTCTGAGAAAAATAATCAGTTATCTACTAGAACATAAATAGCTAAATGATATTGACATTTGTAGTCGTAAAGTCTGCGAAGCAGCCTATTGTCGGTATCAGCCAAACAGTGAGGGAGTCTATTCCTTTTTCACGAGCGACTGAGTAAATAACTACTACTTCTTCCTCACTCATGAAAAATTCATAATGTGATTTTTTCTCAAAAAGAAGTAATATTAATAAGTAAAAACTGCGGAGGGGCCTATTGTCTGTATCAGCCGAACAGTGAGGGAGTCTATTTCCTTCTGGCTTGCACTAGACCAGGTAAATACTTTTTTCTGGGGTGGAGTGCCATACATACCATCAGCTCCTATTTGCTTTAGCGCATAGATTAGATTGTCCAAGCTGTGTTACTCATGCGCTGAGTTAGCGATTACTAGCAGCGAATCCAAAACCTTGTGATATCTAGCCAAACAGCGAGAGAGTATATGCCCCTTTCGATAGTGCTTGACTAGGGAAATTGATTTTTGCTTTGGTGGGACACCACACCTACTGTCAGCTTCCTGGTTCTTTAACGCATAGATTAGATTGCCTCATTTGTGTTATACGCTGAGTTGGCGGGGACCGGTATCGAACCACGAACCATGGGATTCCTAGCCAAACAACGAGAGAGTATCTCCCCTTATCAAAAGCGGTAGAGTAAGGAAATTTATCTTTGCTTGGGTGGAGCCCCACACCTACCGTCAGCCCCAATGCTTTAGCGCATAGATCAGATTGCCGTAGCTGTGTTATTCATGCGCGGAGTTGGCGGAACCGGTATCGAACCCAGAACCTTGCGATTCTTAGGCGAAAGCACTAACAACTGTCCTCATTTGTAGCAGTCATGTGGCGTTGTTGATGATAATTGCTCGTTTTCTTGGTTGAAAAAAAAAAAAAAGCACAAACATATATCGTTGTTTATTTTCTTCGTTCAGTTAGTGAGGCTGTGGAAATATATGAAAACAGGTGAAATCCATTAGCTGTTTGGCTAAAGAATCGCAAGTCTTCCTCCTTCAAGTGGATTTGTTGTTGTTGTTGTTGCGGGATTAAACAGCGCGTCTCATATCTTTGGCGTTCTTTCTCTCTTTCTCTCTCAGTCCTCGATATAGCTTTTCTCGCTCGACTGAGTCTTAAATATTCATAAATGTTTAAGAATTTAGAAATGAAACACATGTGATTTTAAGGAAAGATATACAAAATCCCCTGTAGATTTTCAGTATTAATTTTAAGCTTCAATGAGATACACATTATGAAAAATTGTTGTTGTCAGGCGTACAGTATCCTGTCACAAGTGAATGTCATTTTGAAGCTCACCTTAAAAATTATTCATAAAAACCTTCCAGGATCCTTAGTTACCGATACGTAATGTGTAGCTCACCTGGATTTTAGTTAATTCATTTAGTTGAATTAGAGAGACTTGAAGAAAAGAAAGAAAGAAAGATAGAAAGAAAGATAGAAAAAAGAAAAAAAGGAAAAAGAAACAAACAAAAAAGGAAGGAAGGTAAAATATACTTGAAAGAAGGATAGACTTAAAAAGTGAAAGAAGGAAAAACGGACAATAAAGAAAGAAAAATGGAAAGAGAGAAAGAAAGAAAGAAAGAAAGAAAGAATGAAGCAAGGAAGGAAAGAGAGAAAATGATTTAAAATAACTAATCCAAAATAGTTACATTCAAAAATTGTTTGTTGATTGATTCATTTTAACGGTATTTCAAATTGTCGAGGGTTATTCTATGTCAACAGGTTAGGAAATCATGTACATTTTACATTCATATTTACAATCCTTATAGAGTTGTCTCATAAGAATGTTTCATATCGTTTAAATTAACAATAATGAGTGGGGTTAATATACAAGGTGTGTCAAAAAGTACCCAGTTTGAGGCTGTATTTACCAAGATAGAAATGAACAACGAATGGAACGTTGATTTTTTCAGAATACAATGTGTGTCAAAAAGTACCTAGTTTGAAGCTGTATTTACCAAGATAGAAATGAAAATGAATGGAACGTTGATTTTTTCAGAATACAATGTGTGTCAAAAAGTACCAAGTTTGAGGCTGTATTTACCAAGATAGAAATGAACAACGAATGGAACGTTGATTTTTTTCAGAATACAATGTGTGTCAAAAAGTACCTAGTTTGAAGCTGTATTTACCAAGATAGAAATGAAAAATGAATGGAACGTTGATTTTTTCAGAATACAATGTGTGTCAAAAAGTACCAAGTTTGAAGCTGTATTTACCAAGATAGAAATGAACAATGAATGGAACATTGATTTTTTCAAAATACAAGTGTGTCAAAAAGTACCAAGTTTGAAGCTGTATTTACCAAGATAGAAATGAGAAATGAATGGAACGTTAATTTTTTCAGAATACAAAGTATGTCAAAAAGTACAAAAAATATTGATACTTTTTTGACACACCTTGTATTTCTTTTGACATTTGACTCTGATGATGCTACATCTTAAATTAATGTGTGACATCTCATGAGTGACATAGTAACAACTGTGGTACTGCCAGTCAAGTATTAAGGAATATTTACATTTTCCAGTTTATTATGTGGCTACAAGAAACTTATTATGTGTTATAATGAGAGACTGTATCTTATATAGTTTTGGTCTCATACATTTTTGAAGTGTCTATTTACTATTTATGTAATTGCACTGTATAGGTAATTAAGTGGTAATGGTGAGCCTATCACCTTTTTTTACTATAAGCAGATGGAAAACTGCTGCAATGTTCGTTTGCAAAAATTGTTGAGACATAGAGTATTACTCTTACTTTGACGTAAGATACACCATGCGAAAACGTAATAAAAAGTCTTATAACGGCTGATAATATATATCATTAAATGTAGCAATAAAAAAGATAATGACGAAGGGCACAGAATACGTAGTTGGGGTGTGAGAGAAAAAAAAGAAATATCATCAACTTTTTTTTTCTGATCTGTGGATAGTCGAAGATGGCATGAAGTACGAAATGAAATTTTAAAAAAAAAGGGAGTTTGGAAGGAAAAAGAAGAAGAAAAAGAAATATAAGAAATAGAGACGGTGAAGTTGGATTTTTTTGGTTTTGCTATTTAAAAAATATCTTTTTTTCTTTCTTCACGTTGGATGAAATTTATTTTGGAAGTTAAAGAGACGAGAACACTGACACCTCCGGAGAAGTGAGTTTTCACACGATCAAACAATTTTTACATATACTCGTGGGTGACAGCACCACCACCAACACACACACACACACACACACACACACACACACACACACACATATATATATATATATATATATATATATATATATATATATGCGTATATATATTTGTGTGTATATTTGTGGTTTATATATATGTGTGTAAATTTATATATATATATATATATATATATATATATATATATATATTTACACATACATACAAACAGAGATACAGAGATTTAGATATAGATAACATTTATGTAATTTGATAAAACATATATATATATATATATATGTGTGTGTGTGTGTGTGTGTGTGTGTGTGAGTGTGCGTGCGTGTGCTGTATTTGTGTGTCTATGCGTGTCTGGGCGCGTGTGTGCGTTGATTATAGATCAATATACACGGAATAATTACATGTCAGACTTATTGATATATCTCGTATATATATATATATATATATATATATATTATATATATTCATATGTATATATCATATCTATATACCTCTCTGTTTGTGTGTCTGATATATATTCATGAGTGTATATCTGTGTAAATGTGTGTGGATGCGTGTGTATATAAGTGTGTCTGTGTGTTTTCCTTATACCAAATGCTTCCAACTAGACAAATACATGACTCCTAAAACGCTGCAGATTTCAATTTTTGTTTCTTGCAATTATATTTCACAGAAGTCATGATGATGTTAACTGTATTAATAAGAACTGGCATTTTAAAAATGCAATCCAAATCTAAGTAAATCTTTAGCCTCCATGGAAAGTCTTCAGATGCTTTAAGTGTACACACTCACACACACACATACACACACACTCACACACACGCG
Organism: Doryteuthis pealeii; assembly: GCA_023376005.1. Lineage (NCBI taxonomy): Eukaryota > Metazoa > Mollusca > Cephalopoda > Myopsida > Loliginidae > Doryteuthis > Doryteuthis pealeii. The sequence continues at coordinate 109,841,941 of CM042152.1, forward strand.
CGCACACACACACATACACACACACACACACACACACACACACACACATATATATATAATATATATATATATAAAGTTTTTTATGATATGTTTGAAGCATTGTGCGTATGTGTAATATGAAGATTTGACAATGCAATATGTGTTGAAAATTATATTTATTTAACTTTCTTTTTAAAGGGGAAAAAAATTTAAAAAATCAAAAGAATTTTGAACAATCTCCACTAGCGCAGGAGCAGCCAACCGACTTAACATCACGGAAATGGCTGACTTAACATCACGGAATTAACCGAAAAAGAAAAATTTTCAAATATACGGCGTTCCTCAACTTCTTAAAACAACAGACGATTACACCATCGCCTTGGGATGAGTACTATAAAAAAATACCTAGTACTTTTAATAACTCTGATGATGGAATTTTATTCCGAAAATATTTAGAATTAAAAAAAAAGTTAAATAAATATAATTTTCAACACATATTGCATTGTCAATTGCCTTCAAAAATCTTTATATTATATATATATATATTATTATATATAATATATATATATATATATATATATATATATATATATATAAAAGAAATAGCAGTTTGGAAAAATCCAACAAGATGTGAAAAACTTAGGTAAAAGTGTAGATAAACCATTAAAAACAATTGATTCACTTAATATTTCGTCTTTATTTATTAAAATACATAAGGACAAAATATTACTTGAATCAATTGTTTGTGTTGTTCCTTTCATATTTTCACTT
>CM042152.1:109845190-109857690 GCA_023376005.1 Doryteuthis pealeii
CAGACAGACGGGGGAAGAGGAATATATAGAGAGACAAAGAGATAAATACAGAGAGATAATAACTTGTATATAATCATTATCCTCATACATAAATAATTTGTTTTGATAGGTTTTAAATCTTTGTCTCCTTTAAGCCGCTCACAACGGCTCTCCCACTTCTGCATTTCAAAGCATACCACACCCAAGAAAAGTACAAAAAACTGATGGTTGATTTATTATAATTGATCAGAAGGATTCAGATTACAATAATAATAGGAATTTATTTGAATAGGTTCAGTTAAGAAGTGAATAAATATTAAACTTTGAAATGTCTCATCATAGAAGTAAAAAATACCCAGAAAATTTGATACAGTCGTCGGGAAAATTTGGTAGATAAAGAGTTTGATTTATGTAACGCGAAAAGAAAATCTATTTTTTCTAAGCAAAACGAAAGGAAATGTTTATAAATTTCTGTATTTTAGTGTAACGGTTTTTTAAAATTATTTCTTAAACTCTGTCTGTTTCTGTCTGTTTCTCTATTTCTCTGGCTGTCTATTTTTCTGTTCCGCACTCTCTCCGTCTATCTGACAGACAGACAGACAGACAGACAGACGGACCGACAGAGTTTAAGAAATAATTTTAGAAAACCGTCTATCTCTTCTTCTGTTTCTCTGCGCGTGCGTGCGTGCGTGTGTGTGTGTGTGTGTGTGTGTGTGTGTGTGAGAGAGAGAGAGAGAGAGAGAGAGAGAGAGAGAGAGAGAGAGAGAGAGAGAGAGAGAGAGTATATGTGGGTGTGGTTGCGTACGTATGTGCACGAAAAAATATACACTATAAGATTTTGTGTCGTATTTTCTGATATTAAACGATCTAAAATTATTTCTAAAATTCTGCCTGTCTGTCTGTCTGTCTCTGTCTGTCTGTCTGTCTCTGTCTGTCTGTCTGTCTGTCTCTCTTTCTCTCTAGGTCTGTCTATCTCTTCCACCGTTTGTGTGTGTGTGTGTGTGTGTGTTTGCATACGTGTGCACACGAGAATATATACACTAATACACATATAATATTTTGTGGTGTATTTTCTGACATTAAACGTGTTCCTATCTTGAAAGCCTGTTATAAAAGTCTTGGCCATTTTCTCCCTTTTTTTTGCTTGTTATTGGGCCCAACTTGACAGTTAATCGCTCGTATCCCCCAGAGACTTTGATATTGCAATCATCGCTATCGTTTGACATTCTGCCCTCAACGTTGTCTGATTTTTTTTTTTTACGTAGCGCTAATCCAGCTTAGCCAGAGACAAAGATAGATAGATAGATAGATAGATAGATAAATCTTCTTAGAATTGAAAAGATTAGGATAAACATTTATATTGCCAATAACATTGTCGGTTCAAAATCTATGTTAAGTTTACTAATGGATATTCAACTCTATTAGTAATGACGACAAAAAACTATACGACTACCGGAATTACTGCCGCTACTACCACAGAAACTCTGTCCCCTGCTACTAATACTACCACTACTACTACTACTACTACTACTACTACTAATAATAATAATAATAGCAAGTGCAAGTTTTTTTGTTTTACGGCACACCAGTCCCTTTCGGGTTAATTAATGCCGAATCAAGTCATTTTGATCTTAGGTTACTTACAGTATGCTGTTGCTTAAATGGTCACCCATTATAGATTAACCTCGGTGATCGAATGATAACCATTGCTTTCAATAATTGCTTTGACTTGAATGTAAGCTGCGGGTTAGCAGGCATAATTGATTGGAGAAAATGATCTACTGGGAATTGTGCAAATGATTCAAGAATTTGACCAGAAGACTAAGCCAAGCTATATGTATATACCCAACCCCTCCGCTGCGAGCGGAAGGTGACACAAGGAAACAAATTTTGACAGGTTTGCATTCAGGTTTACTTCTAGAATGGTTGCCATACTAAGTTTAAAGAGCCCAGTCTGCCCTACTATTTACACATAGATGGAGGGTGAGTTGTTGGATCTATTCCTTTCCCTTTGTGAAATGCAAAACGCCTTGTCTATGATTTGAACCCCTTGTGTATGATTTGAACTTGTCTCACTGTGTCCATTTCCAACAACAATAACCATAACACTACAAACACCTTTTGGTTATGGTTAACAAGAAGAAAGGAAAGCGAAAAACTAAATAAATTCTTAGACCTTACCAGAGATTGGACCCTGACACTCTGAAATATTAATAGTAATACTCCTTCTCCTCCTCCTGCTCCTCGTCCCATCCTCCTCCTCCTACTACTACTAATAATACACAGAAGAATAGGAAGTGTAGACTATTGGGTGACAGATATGAAACTATTAATCAAATAACTAGCCCAAAAAGGAATACAACGGTAGGCATGACTGTGTAGGAAAGGTGTTCCACTGGGAATTGTACAAGAGACTAGAATTGAACCATGGTGACAAATGGCATATTCATCAACAAGAATTTCTCCTAGAAAATTAGATCGCATAAAATCATCTGGGACATTGAGATACAAACAGATCTCCCAATCCAAGCCAGAAGACAACACCTGTTATTAGAATTTTCATGGATGTTGCTATTCCAGCAAACCATAGAGTGAAAATTAAAGAAAGCAAAAAAAAGTAGACAAATAACTGGATATTGCCAGAGTTTTGAAACAGGTTCTGAGTTATGAAGGTGGCAGTAATACCAATTGTAATAGGAGCACTTCGAAAGAGACTGGGGGAAGTGGTAGAGCAAGATCATAGCACTGTTTAAAAAACAGCTGGGATACTTAGAAGAGTTATTTGAGACTTGCTGTCACTCAGTCTTATGTGAAAAACCTACAATTAAAACGGGTGTGAAAAAATTGCAAGAAAAGTAACGACCTTCACCAAAAGGGGGATCCTGGATATGATACCTAATTAACTCAGGAGGTGAGGCTCCGGTTCTGGATCTCACAAGAAATAAAATAGTAGTTTAAGAAATAAAATAATTATCAAATACGAAGTTTAGCAATTCATTGATCTTTATTGACAAAGTAAACGCTAAAGTCGGATAAATTGCGAAATTACAAAAACGAATTTGTTTTCAGAACCAAATATTTTCCTCGTTGTCAATGTATTGATCAGTGTATTGAAGTTAGATGCGATAGTCTTTTTTTTTTTTTTTACTTTCGCTATCTACAGCAGTTCATTGATAAATAAGTTCACTTTCCGTGTAGAGTCATTGATAAATCATATAAAACTAATTTGAACAGGTATACGGTATCACAAAGCTGACTTGAAACGTGGTTACTGTCAATTTCTTATGTGACTGTATTAAATAAAAGCGTTCGTTAGTCATGAATACTATGTCTGACTTACGTATTAAAAAAATAAAATGTGAAAATCTTGAAGTTTGCACAAAGGAATACAAGCATATGCACAGGACAATGAGATATTCACTAAAAGGGAGGTCCTGTGTATGATACATAGCTGCCTCTAGTGGTGAGGATCCAGTTCTGGATCTCTGGTTAATGTGGTGTTTTCCTTTGTTGATATTAATTTTAGGTCCAATCTGAAGTGGAGTGGTAGTACCTGTTAGGATTCCGGCTCTAGGTGAAATATTTCTTTTTGAAATTTAATCGAAATGAATACCTGAGACCATATAGTTATTTACTAAGCTTGGCTTAGATGTGGCACAAGGTCAGCAGTACGGTGGGCCCAATGAGAATTGAACTCACTAACAATGGTCTGCAAATCTTTCTTGCTAACCATTACACCACAGGGGATGCCCTAAAACCATATAACAGTGTCTAAACAAATGATTAATATCAAATAGGAATATTTAATTGAAACTATATAATTCTGTATGAATTATTAGAATTAAGAATTGTTACTTGAAGCTATAATTATTTACATATGATTCAAATAATCTGTTACTTGTAGAAAAAGATTGACTTCGGCATTAAAAAGCCCAACAAAGGTTGGCATCTCATGAATCTGACTTATAAACAAACCAACCCACTAACTCACCAACCAACTCCTTCCGTTCAGATCTAATTTGGCAACATCGGATTTTTGGGTATTAACGAACTTGAAAGAAGCTTTGCAATATTGACATTTTTTATCCGATGGTTGCATTCGAAAATAAAGATGGTTGTTTGGTTTAATGACATATCAAACCTTGTGGGTTATTTAATGCCAAATCTTGTAATATATATATATATATATATATATATATATATATATATATATATAAGTAATTGGTAATTTGCTTGAAGCATTGTTAAGTATGTTATAATATATTAATGATTTGAAGGCAATTACAATGTGTATGAAAAATAAAAACAAAAAAGATGTTATTTTTGTCTTATCGATTTCGAACTACTTCGAAATCGATAAGATTAAAATAACATCTTTTGTTTTTATTTTTTATACGCATTGTAATTGCCTTCAAATCATTAAATATATATATATATATATATATATATATATATATATATATATATAAAGCAGAGTTTTTGTCAAAAACATAGGTAATGACTATTTCTATTGCGTCTTTAATGAACTATTTTAAATTTGAATTGCTCAGTATTTGACCACAAATAAGAAAGAGAGGAAGAGAGACTTTATATATTTAATAACTTTGGTAACTCGGAGAAGAGTACATAAATCAATATTTTGGAAGTCAGCACCTTAAAAGATGAAGTCTTATCTTGATACGATGCCAAATAAAAGACTAAAGACTATGTTTTTTTAGTCGAAATTTTCACAAGTCAGATATACGAGCAAAATTCTCGCTACCTTTCCCCTGTAGTTTTTGAATAATTTTCAACATCCCCATTGCAAGTAAATATTTGTAGATTAATCCCCTTTTGACAGAAGCTGAATTCTACGACACATAAGATATTTCTGGTAGCTTTCCAAGCGTAGCTTAGTCACCGGCGACTGCTATGTCGGCGATGGCCAATCGTTGGATGAGAAGTAAAAAACATAAAAGCACAAAATCAGAAGTCGTTTCAAGTGTTATGATCTCGTTATTTTATTCTCTTGATTCAGTCTCTGAGGCCTTGGAAGCATGGTAGCTTCTTTGTTCTTCTCATATCTTTGATTCGTCCATCATTCTACGTTCACGCTGTTTGTCTCCTCGCTCCCTAGCCAACAAAAGATAAAAAGAAAAACCAATCACGACATCCGTGATATATATATATATATATATATATATATATATATATATATATATATATATCCTAAATGATAACTGGAGAAGGAAGCCCCAGAATTAACATTCTGTGTGACTTGTAGGTATCCTTTGATGGGAAAAAGAATGGGACTCTCTAAAACCTACAATTTGCGTAGTCACCAGGAGACTTTTTTCATTTCACATAGCGTTATTACCATTAAGAAAGTTACGCATACTAATACCCTCTTTCCAGCAATGGGTGGATAGTATGGCAGACTAGACTCTTTAACCTTTGTTAGGCAATCAGACTGGTAGAAGAAAAACCCTGAATTCAAACCTGTTAAACTTCGCTTAAGAAATTGACCTTGTGTTACATCCTAATCGTGCGGATATGTTGGTATATATACATAGTAACTAGTTATCTTGCTATGCTTGTCACTGAGCTTTAGCTGTATAAATCCATAGAGTGGCATAAGTGTCATACAAACGTATGTCACTTTAATCCAACGACGTACAGATGTCTTAATACCTTATCATTTTACGCATTTGTATACTTTTTCACGTTGAATTAGTTATTATATCAGAACGTTTGTATTGTAATTTTGGTCAGTCGTCATTTAAGTATAATTATATTTGTTATTCAATTTTCATTTCTGCTTCAGTTAATATAGCTTCAGCGTCGTCACTTTCTGAACACACTGCATAGGTAAAACATTCAAAGATAAGTACATATATATTTCTTAAAACAGAGCAAGAGAAAGAGTAACGAAAGGCGTAAAAATCGTCACTAGAAAGAAGGAAGACAGTTGGATGAAGAGAAAGCAGGGAGAACCAGATGTGTAACTGAATATGAGGAATCAGCATGCAAGCAATGCAAGGAGGAGCTGTTACTTTTGCAAAGCAAGATCAAGGTACGTGGTAGATGTACAAAAGCGTTGTGCGCTTCCACCTTCAAAAAGGGTGCAAAGAGAAATTCCCTGATGTTAGTCACGATGTAGAACGAAAAAAAAAAAGAGAAAGAGAAAATGAGAAGAAAGAAAATTGGGCCACACTCAGGGAAAAATAGCGAATATTTTTTTGTTAGATAGTTTCCGCGAAATGCGTATCATCTCCATTTGAAATCTAATGCAAGTTTGGAAAAGTTGATAGCTTGCATAGTTATATCACTGTTATATTTGACTATTTTAATTTCATATGAATTATAAACGTCGTGCGATCTCATACAGCGGTCCATTGACTTACGAGTTAAATTTGTTTTGCTCGTAACTCAATTTTCACGTATATCAAATCAATTTTCCCCAATTGAAATAGACTAATACATCATTAATCCGTTTCAGCCACGGCCAAACACCCTAATTTTTTTTGTTTTGATTTCTAATAAGAAAAATAGTAATGCATTGTATAAAAAACTTAATAAAATAGAATGTAATGTATTAAGAATATTTACTTGAAGTTATAATTGTTTGTTAATGGTCATTATCAAACACGAATAGTTGCTTGGAACCATCTACAGTGGCACCTTGACTTGCGAGTTTAAATCTTCCCTCTCGTAACTCAACTCACATTAATTTCCCCCTCACATTTAAAGTGAAATGCGAGGCCCACGCCACAAAATCCTACATTTTCGTTACATTATTACGTAAATAAGAAAAATAGTGCTGTATTGTATTAACACATAAACATAGATGTCGAATCATTTTTGTCTGATAAAAATACTGTGGGTTAACAGTGGCTTAACAGACCTAAATTCCACCCCGTATGTCACCCCGCGAAAAGAAAAAAACTAACCGAATTTAAGGAAATTTCCAGTATTGATATATTAATAAATAAGAGATATAATGCACCAGTTATTTTATTCAAAAGAATCTTTTACATTTTTTCAGGTCAGTTAACTTTGAACCACGTATGTTTGAGAATATGTGTTACGCCTCAAATATACGCTGTTAAAAAATAATTGACCTGAAAAAATGTAATTTCTTTTTTTTAAATAAAATAACTGGTGCATTATATATTTTATTCATAAATATATCAACACCGAAAATTTCATTAAAATTGGTTATTTCCCTGATTTTTTGGTATGTTTTCTTTCGACGGGGTGACATACGATGGTAGAATTTAGGTCTGTTATGTTCGATTTAACCAATATTGTATATCTGATGAAATCAGAGCTGTGATGGAATTATGTTCTGGGGATTTCCATTTCATTATTCCTTCTGGATTATGTAATAAAAGGAAATAGTATGTCAATGTCTGAATTTCAGATTGAAAACAAGAAGATTATTTTTATATCTAAGATTATCTGTTTTGAATTTGATTTGACGATTCGTTGTGTTTTGTAGGATTAAATATTTTTGGATGGTTTAATGATATTTTATATATGGCAATGAATTTGAATATTGCAAATAGTTTTTTGGAGTATAACAATGTTATACCTTTTATTTCAATCTGTCGAATGGAAAATAACTTTAAAATTCCAGTAGAAGGTTAATTAAAATTCGAGAATTTGTTTAACAATTTTCAGAAACGCTGAAATGTTAGCTCTTTTTTTTAATTCAATGTCAATATTAAGATATGTAGAATTTCTTTTGTATTTTTCGATAAAGATTCAAAGACTTTTCAAATTTTCTAAGGTTATTAAATTGATTTTATGGAATGAATCATCTATGGGGATGCCAAGTTAAGTTTTTTTTCTTTCTCAGGTATGCTATAGCAAAATTCCCCAACGAAAACGATAAAATAATATAAAATCTTTACCATAGAAAATGTGTTCGGACTGCGTAATTTTTGTCAATCGTATTATTACTTTGTTTTTCAAAATTAATTTTTAATTCTTCCTGACTTTCTATTTTGTATTTCTTGTAAGCAGGTTCAATCGGAGTCGTACAACACAAAAGAACACACACACACACACACACACACACACACACAATTCGGTTCGGCTGCTCCTGTGCTCGTGGAGATTGTTCAAAATTCTTTTAATTTTTACTATAAATATAGCCTCGCTCCGGCATAGTGAAATAAAGGTTTTTTTAATAGTATCTTTGAAGCATTGTGTGTATGTGTAATATAAAGATTTTTGAAGGCAATTTACAATGCAATATGTGTTGAAAATTATATTTATTTAACTTTATAATTATTGTAATGTTATGGCTTCCAATTAGTAATATTTTACGTTACTGTACCAGTTCGTAATATTTAACGTAGTGCCTTTTCTTTCCCGGCACTACAATTCGTATCTTTTCGTACGTACGGTGTTTGTTTACATACACAGACCCAGATCTAGCTGTCAGTCTTAGCTAGCCCCAAAATCCTTCTCCACTTCTTTTGGTCAAGGGAAGATATCACTTTACGCACGCCGTCGCGTGCCCTTCGTTACGGCCAATTTGACTTGTTGACAAGTATACACTTTAATGACTTTCATTCATGAGTTCCCGTACGATTTCTTTGGCGTGTAGTAAATAAAGATGTGGACAGTTCTTCTTGCTTTTCATGAATTTATTCTCTCAATGAAAGTTATTGAGAGAGAGAGAGAGAGAGAGAGAGAGAGAGAGAGAGAGAGAGAGAGAGAGAGAGAGAGAGAGAGAGAGAGAGAGAGAGATAGTCGGCTTCCTTAAATATGTTTTTAGTGATGCTCTTAACTTCGTTCCCATTATCAGGCTTCACACTTAAAATATGTTTTCAACTTCGTCCAGTGTAAAATATTACATCTCAGGTTTAGTATCTAGCGACATCAGTTCATCAACTGCCAACTGCCACGCACGGCCTCCTGGCTCTGACTGACTCTGACTCTCTCCGGCCACCGACTCTAACTGCCTCTGATCGCAGACTTCAACTTATCTGATCCCTCACTAACTCGTTAATATAGTCTGTCTGAATAATCTTCCAGAAGCTTCCTTCTCTAGAACTTTCGAGCTCTTTTCTGGACCGAATCGAATATTCGATTCCTTCCAACGCTTTTCGGTCACACAGAGTTCACGAAGCCTAAGATCAAAGATTTCTTGGAGTCACTCATCCTATTTTTTTGTTAAATCTAGACTTATCGTCTCCTTTCTCTCGTTAAAAAGATGATATCTTTCCTAACTACTTTTTCGGTGATTCCACAAAGACCACCCAGTAATATAAGATAATCGGTAGTACATTTTTCTAAGTCTGGCACAAGGCCACAAATATAGGTGCTGGGCGGCGATTACATAACATTATACTTATTTATTGATTACAATATCGCCGTGGGATAAGTACTATAAAAGAACACCCAGTACTTTCATTAACTCTGACGATGGAATTTTATTTTCCGAAAATATTTAGAATTATAAAAAAAAAAGTTAACTAAATATAATTTTCAACACATATTGCATTGTAAATTGCCTTCAAAAATCTTTATATTACACATACACACAATGCTTCAAAGATACTAAAAAAAAACCTTTATTATATATATATATATATATATATATATATATATATATAGAGAGAGAGAGAGAGAGAGAGAGAGAGGGTAAATCACAAGTTTAGTTGGTGTTACGATAATTCTAAGGTGGACTTATCTTAATAAGTGAATGTCAAAATTGGACTGGTACAATGTGATAGCTCAATGTCCAATGAGTTTGTACAGAGAAACATATTTGGTAAAGAAAAAGTCTTAAATAGGTCATATTAGCAGTTATATTATAAATTATAACTGCTAATATGACCTATTTTAAGTCTTTTAACCACACACACACACACACATACACACACACACGCACACACACACATATATATATGTATATATATATATATATATATTTATATATATGCATATACACAGATACATAAACATATATGCATATATCTAGTTGTCTGAATGGTTTTTGCATGATAGCCATATGTATTTCGAATTCATCTTTCACTTATTGTATATGCGCTTTCGTGTTTACCGGCGCACGTTATGTAAGTAGATATATGTCAATATTCATACTCGTTTATATATGCACATATCTCTTTGGAGTCGGTGTAAAATATTCTGCTGGTCATCCAAGACAAGAGAGACACCAAAGTGAACAAATATTCTTTTAAGCAAAACAGACAATTCTTAAAGCGGAAGGGCTTTTTGTCGGTATCAGCCGGACACCGAGGTAGTCTATCACCTTTTCACTACAGCTCGACCAGGGAGATTGTTTGGCGTCTGATGAGGTGCGCCACACCAAACATCATATCCACACTATACCTCATAGTTTTAAACAGTGCTACTCATGCGCTGAGTTGGTGAGGGTCGGGTATCGAACCCGAAACCTTATGGTTCCGAGGCGGATTTTTCATTGACTGAGTTAAACCGGTCCTAGTGTATAAAAAAACAGAAGGACTAATGGTACAGATTTTTATTAAAATTAGAATAAAACTTCTAGGAACCTCATTGTGATTTTAATATTTGATATTTTTGTGTATATGCATGGACACACACACACACACACACACACACACACACATATATATATATATATATAGGAGGTTGATTTAGAAGGCTATCACAATGCAGTTTGGAATAAATAAAAAATAATAATACGGTAACAATGGTGTTGTGTGTTGACCTGTATTTTTTTATTATTTCTTGAATTTTCGAGGTAATACCTCTTTATCAAAAGAATTGAACTGAAGCAGTACAGCTATGGCATTTCTTCCTAAATTTGAATTATTTAGGAAGAAATGCCATAGCTGTACTGCTTCAGTTCAATTCTTTTGATAAAGAGGTATTACCTCGAAAATTCAAGAAATAATAAAAAATACAGGTCAACACACAACACCATTGTTACCGTATTATTATTTTTTATTTATTCCAAACTGCATTGTGATAGCCTTCTAAATCAATCTCCTAACCAATACATACACAATGCTTCAAGCAAATTATGAAACTCTCTATATATATATATATATATATATATATATATATATATATATATACTTCAAACCTAACCGTTAGTACTGGTTAGAGATTCTGATGAACAAAACCTTGGTTGACCTCTCTGTTTCCTGTTTTTTCGAGGAAGCGCCTGAGGGATAGCAAGTCCTAGAGTTTCTAGTTGGCTGGCGTACGATGAAAAGAAGTTAGCTAGGCTCTCGCTGTTGGTTGCCTATCAGGGTTCACGAAAAAAGAAATAAATATGTGAATTCACGGAAGAAATATCTTGTTGAGAAACTAACAACCAGGACATCTCAACAACATATTAAGAAGATATTCAGCAGAAATGTATTGAGTAGATAGCTAAGAACAAAATCAACAAGCAGGACATCCCAAAACACTTTAAGAAGATCTTCAGAAGGTACATAAGAATAACAAGTTAGAATTGCTACCAGCCCAAGTAGAGAGCAGCCACTCAGCCATCCCAAGCTACAAGACGAAATTTATTCTACAAGGCACAGATTCATTTTAAGATGGGTATAAGAGAGGCAACCACAAACATACGCCCATAAGCTCGATACCGAGTATATCAAGACGGGTATACGTATGGCAAGATGGCATGTAAGATGCGGATCAAGAGGAGTCAAGCGAAGCACTTTGAGGAAACTTGGATGTGAACTGTAAAAGGATGCTGTGTGGTCTTGAATAAACCCTGGAAACAGCACCCCACAAAAAGAACAAGTGCAAGGCCACTTGCCTCCTATTACACAAACTATCCGGGTAAGATAAATAAGATATTTTAGAAACAGCTGGAAAGGCAAGTACGGGCTCATTTATCCTATGGCCAGCAAGAGTAGGCTAGCAAAAAAAATCGTAGATCAACTTTGTACGGATACTGGATGCTGTGTTGGGGATCTGCAAAGAGCGATGACCGAAACGGATGGGTGACGAGAGAGTCATAGAAATTCGTGCTATCAGTGTATCCTGGAGATGATGATGATGATGAATCCTTATATATATATATATATATATATATATATATATATATATATATATATATATATATATATATATATTATTTAGTTTGGGAATTATGCTGTGTAACCAATTGTATTTTTTTTGCTAATTTAGTTGATTATAACAAGAAGTTCGTTAAACGTTTGCTAATTGACAATGAACGCGTTTCTTTGTACATATAGCTAATTAATTTTTCTACGTACTTTGTTATCGGGCATGTTGTGAAGTCCACATTAAAATTAGCGCCTAGTCGCGATAATGAACTTTGAACGAACACGTCAGAAATTAAACAGTGATGTCTTCAAGCTTTAGGGAAATAAGCAACAAATGAATAAAGACACAAAGAAAAGAATAGGAAACAAAAAAATAGAAAAGAAAACAAGATTAGAAATTTAAAATAATTAAAGAGACCAAGTTAAAGAATAAGTGAAAAAGAAATGAATATCACCAAGAAAGTAATTACCTCATTTGACGCACTTTTCTTAAAA
>CM042152.1:109862690-109920190 GCA_023376005.1 Doryteuthis pealeii
AAAGAATAAAATAACCCAACAAGGATTGACATACCATAAAATCCAAACAAACAATCAACCTTTCTTTACTGATAAAAATATATCAGCCTCATATTCAGGATCCTAATTGGATAGAAAACTCAATCTATGCCATTCATTGATATCTAAAACGACCAAAGGCAATTTTTTAATAAGCGTAACTCAATATTCTTTTTACCAGGAACAATATTGCAGTGTGTTTCACTACCAAAACCTATCAAAGTGTAAGAATAAGAAACTAGCTGGACCCATGGAAATTCCATGGTAATTGATAATAAATATTATCCGTTATCTTATGCCTCTTTTCCTTCTACCTTTTCTTGTATCTCCTCATTCTCTACTCCTATCTCAAGAAAAAAAAAAAAAGATCTTTTAAAAATTCGTCGCATCATTTTCTTATCCTCATCAACCCATTTCTTTCTTTCGCTGCACTAACATCCAAGATAAATCATTGTATATTTTCATGTGTATAACGATTTCTAACTCTTTGCGTAAGCTTTCATGACGTAGTTGACGTTAGTTTGCTGTTACTTGATTTTTTGTCCACTCATCGCCTCTGTTTCTTTCACTTCTTTCTTTTCTTTTCTCCTTTCTCTTTCTTATATTCTTCTTTTCTTTTCCCTCTTCTCTTCTTTACTCCCTTCTTTTCTCTCTATCTTTCTTCCATGTTTATGTTGTTATTTTTAATGGAATGCTTCCATTATTTATCTGAGGAGATGACCAGGTGTGTCACACGCTGGTAGGTACTAGCGTATAGATTAAGAAATACAGAAAGAAAGAAAAATAGAAAAGATTTTCCGTATAAAGTAGTATGGTTTGTAAGAATCAATAATTAGATCCCCTGTCTGAATAGTTGTTTAGTTTTACGGCATATCAATACTTTCGGGTCATTCAATGCCAAATTGAGAGTCATTTTGTGGCCTAAGTGGTCCCCAAATTAAGTATTGAACTTGCTCATCGCTACTTAACTTCAGTAATTTAGCTGGAATTTAGCTGGAATCGGTGTTTTAAGCTTCGTTTGATCGTAATGCAAATACCTGACATCTAGTTATCAACTGAATGATATATTGATTGAATATAATGGCAGGTCAATGCGTCTAGCGTTGTTTTATGCCTAGGGCTTAGGGAATCGCGTTCATCAGTCATTCATATTTACCTTTTTTGCATAGTTTTTTCTTAAGGATTTTTATGCAAATGGTTCAACTGGATAAGAATTATTGTACACATTTGTCTGAATTTTTGATATGATGCTTGATAAATTGTATTATTTAGATTTGTCAGAGTGCTGTTTTAATCTTTATTGTTATATCCATAAAGTATCAGTAGATGTCCCCTCCAGAGTATTATTATGAAAGTGAATGTAATAGCGTAACTATGTGTACGCGTATGGAAACATACCCCCCATATATATATATATATATATATATATATATATACATACATACTAACCCCATTCACTTGAGTAAGATGTGACACAGGGTCAATTTCTTAAGCGGGCGTAATGGGTTTTAATTCCGAATTTTTCTTCTTGTCGGGTTGCCTAACCAAGGTTAAAAAGCCCAGTGTGCCTTAATATTTACTCATAACAGGAGAGAGAGTTGTTCGCTACTTGCCTTTTAGAAAATCTATGGGAAACACAAACAGTCTGATCGAGGATTTGAACTGAGATCGCCGTGTCCATTTTCTACGTCTATAACCATTAACGAACGCGCTTCCATAGTTAGATATGTAAAAAGAAAGAAAAAAGAAAGAAGAAACCTTAGTTAGATCGATAGATAGATTGGTAGATAGATAGACGCACATATGATTTATCGCCACTCTAAAGTCGTCTGGCTGGCCTAAAGTCAATATCAGCCAAACAGCGAGAGGGTATATCCCCTTTTCACTAGCGCTAGACCAAGGAAATTGTTTTGGCATCTCAGGTGGAGTGCTACACCTAACATCAGCTCCTTACTTTACCGCACAGATCCCTGTGCTACTCATACGTTGGCGAGGACCGATATCGAACCAGGAACCTTGAGGTTCCTATTCGAACACTCTATCGACTGAGCTAAACCGGTCCTATCTTTCTTTATAAATATACAAATTGCTTGAATATGTGAAGCAACTGTAAGACGTTTATTGTTGATTAACAAAACTATTATTGCTTATACGATTGTCAGCTCTGAACAATATTAAGTGTGTTCATAACATGATCATGTTAATATAAGATGAAAGCTTCTATCGGTACAGATCGATTATTCGATTGCAATTATGACACAGATAAATCCAAGGTGTGGGCGATATTTTTCGGAAACTTAATTTGCCATTGTACAGTGATCAATTTTTCCAGGATGTTTACATTATTGAAAAGAAGATCATAGGTGATGTTTTAAGTGTGTTTTCGATCGCGCAAAAGCAGTGGTTCCCAATGTGGAGCGTACGTCCCACAGAGAGGGAGCAATTTGATGTTTTGAGGGTTGAGGGCAATAGGAAACATGTTTTTATAGACATTTCTCTCTTTATTATTTTCTGTCTTTTGTTTATTTACTTTTTACTTTTCATAAAAGGCTTATTCTTTTGAAGTTTGTTTAAACTAAAAATTGGTGTTTTAAGCTTCCAAAGCTCAAATAGATTTCAGTTTTTAAGTTATGGACATGGTGGAATATCAGGATTTTAGAGTCATGGCAAAAGAAGGTTGGGAAACCATGCTCGAAAGAAAACGCTGACATATCCCATTTTCCAAACCGCGAGAGTTAAAGTGAGAACTCAAATGGAAAAATAAACTGGTTTACAAAAAAATTGAGGCAAGCACAAAAATAGCTGTTTTAACCTAATTTGAGGGTACTGAATTCGGATTTGAAATCGGTTTTTACTCATCACCTCTAGTTTTTTTTAGATATGCATACTGTATATTTTGTACACATACTGTACATAAAGGCGTATATGCATTCAGGGTTAATTTCTAATATTGTGTGACTTATGTCTTCTTTTTTACTTCTAACTGTCTGCGGTACTATAAATTGTGTACATTGTGTCATCCAAGTATATTTATTCCGTCAATGTTCTTTATCTATCCTGTTTTATCTGTAATAAGCTGCTACAGCTGTTGAAATAAGCACGTATATACTCTGTATATACTAAAGTGAGACTATTTAAAAGAGAAAACTAGAGGTAATAGAGCAAAACTGTTTATAAATATGAATTCAGCACACCCAAATTAGTAAAAAACACCTATTCACATTCTTGCCTCAGACAAGAAATATTTTCTTGTAAATCAGTGATATTAGAGACAGCTACCTATTAACGTGTATCTCCTAGCTTCATCTAGCCTAAATGAGAGCTAAATTAGAGTGTTGCACGTCATGGACTGCTCGGACATAAAGATTCCATTCTTAAATATCACGGGTCGCCACTCACAACCAATTGAGACCATTTGGGGGAGGTCTTACCCCTATGCAGAGGGGATGTCAGCGTATTCTGCAGTCCCATAATAATAAAGCTCAAATTACCAAATTAGACGATATTGCACATTTATCTGGGTGGATTTCAAATATTACATGGATAAAATAATGATCAAAATGTCAACACAATTCTAACAACTATAGTGGGCACCGTCTACGGCTTGAACTGCCACAAACTAGCATGTACCAAAATATTGTATGAGAACATGGTAACCATAAAAGGGTGCAAATTATCTACAACAGAATCTCTGCACGTCATACGTGTCAATAGTAATAGGCAGATTGCCTGCTTACATGATGAATTCATAATATGATACGGTGTCCCCACCGGAAAGAGTTTGAAACGTGACGGGTCTGACCCGGAAACGTAATGCTAATGCTTCATTGTTAAATGTCAATGTTTTTTGAAAGGTCAAATGACTGGTATCTTGGTTGACAACGAGGCTCTCATATGTAATGTAGTGACATTGTACAGGGGATTGTAGGATGACAATAGAATGTGTTTTGACGTAATACTATCGTTTCTTTAGCGCTGAAAATCTATTTCATGAAGCGGTGATCCTGTCTTCGCATCAGCTGTGGGTGTCGACAGCAAAATTGATGAACTATTGGAATTGTTATTTACATGGGTAAGTCAGAGTTCTTGCTCTAATTCGACAGCTCTCAATCCTTTGGCCAAGATCATGAAGGTTTCAAATCACTTTGGATGGTTAGATGCCGAGTTTGCCTGATACTCTCGAGTTGTTCTCTCGCCGGATCTCATTATATAGCGTGGTGAAAACACGGTGTTAAGGCCTACCTGACTTTGCCTAATCATCGATTCATCTCTACCCGGGAAGACGAAGATACCAGATATGCTTATATTCCCTCTCCATGAGACTGGTAGGTCTATCAAAACTAACTTTTATTTTTAATCATTGTTCTGCTATATAATAAACTTTAAGGATTAAACTAAGTTTTCAGCCATTCATTTGTTATGGTTCACCTTAGAATAACTTCTAAACTAACACAATACTACCAACAATAGCCGGTAACAACCCGGGTTGAACTGCTTCGGTCACGTGATATACGCGACGGAGACTAAACGCGTTACCAGAAAATTGCAAAACTTTTGACTCACTATAGTAATTAAAGAATTGCTGACTTGATAAATGTCTGCCAAAAGGAATTGACATAAGAATCACCGAGTTGCATGAGGGAATCGCCCATGTCAGTTGACATAGTAGAATATACCGTCTGCACTTCTGTAGAGACGTAAGATCCCCCAATGATGTCAAATGCTGGGCATAAGTGGTGACTCACGATGCTTAAAGACGGAATCCTGATGGCTGAGTAGTCCATGATATGCAACACCCCACATTGGCCCTCACTTAGGCTAGACGGGCGGTCAGAGAGGCTCTCCCGGTCAATCCGTCATGTAAAGCCCTAGCTACTATATAATTGTCCCGACTCTATTGCTCTAATGAAAAACTCCAGTCCTTTTTCATATATCCGTTAGTAGGTAATGT
Organism: Doryteuthis pealeii; assembly: GCA_023376005.1. Classification (NCBI taxonomy): domain Eukaryota; kingdom Metazoa; phylum Mollusca; class Cephalopoda; order Myopsida; family Loliginidae; genus Doryteuthis; species Doryteuthis pealeii. Next base: position 109,867,660 of record CM042152.1, read on the forward strand.
CTGAGGGATTTAGTCTCCTGGGTTCAAATTCTAGTGATCTAGGGAGTGTTGAGTAACCCTTCATCACCATTAATCCTAGGTCCACTCTAACCCGGATTGGTAGTACCTGTTCGGGTCCCTTCTATGGACCAAATAGATAAAAAAAAATGAGTTCTACAAAAATACACCTGTAAAACAAAATTGATTACCAACTGATGTCTTGCACGCTCACAATTTATTTTAAAACAAATTATTTACTTACAAACTATTCCCAAATCATATATACAAAAATATTGGTACTAAATATATACAAAAATATTGGTACTAAATAACCACAAGCTTGATATAACGTTAAACAAATTGAAACAAAACGAAACCCACGTTTAATCTTTCCCTCAGACTGATTACCATTTGGACAATGCCGTTGAAACGTAACCAAAATGAACGAGAGAAAAAAAAGACTACAACATGTTCATATCATTGGTATACTTAATGATATTGGCTAAATAAAACCTTTTGCAATAAGACTCGGTGACGATTTCATCTTACATGCAGTGAAAACTGCAAGCGACCAAAGAAAAGGAGAAACGGATAATGGTAAAAGCAGAGAATAAACACTGTTGGTGACAATGAAGAATTATACTAATACCCATGCGAACAATAAGCATTGTCAAATGACAGATTATTTCTTCAGATGAAATAAACATTTATTCATTATATAGACATCTATTATGTGCATACGTGTGTGTGTGTGTGTGTGTATTTGCGAATGTGCGAGTGCGTATGTGCGCTTTTTCAGATAAAATGAAAATATTGTTTCGCACCGGATATTTGGAGGCGGCTGTTGGAACAGATGTGGAATTTGCGAGAATGGGCATGTTTGAATAATTATTCGAAGTTGGGAAAAACATTTTTCTAGTCTTAGTAATAAAAAAGGCAAACATTAGGAAGGCGACGGAAAAATAAAGAAAGAAAGAAAGTAAGGGGAAAAAATGTAGTAGGAAAAAAGTGAGGGAATCACATAAAACAAAAGATTGCATCAAAAAGAGGTTTATAAATAGAAAAAAGTTAATAATGAAATTAGAAAGTTTATCTGCGTAGTGTCTTGAACAAAACTTGGAAGCAGTTCTGCACAAAAGTCATTCATGTGTGTGTGTGTGTGTGTGACAGTGAGTGAGAGAGAGAGAAAGAGAGAGAGATAGTGTGTGTGAGAGAGAAAGGGAGAGAGAGAGAGAGAAAGAGAGAGAGATAGTGTGTGTGAGAGAGAGAGAGAGAGAGAGATAGTATGTGCGTATTAGAGAGAAAGAGAGAGAAAGAGAGAGTGTGTGTGTGAGAGAGAGATAGTGTGTGCGTGTGTGTGTGAGAGAGATAGTGTGTGAGAGAGAGAGAGAGAGAGAGAGAAAGAGAGAGATAGTCTGTGTGTTCAGAAAGAGAGTGTGAGAGAGAGAGAGAGAGAGAGAGAGAGAGAGAAGAGAGAGATGTGTGTGTGAGAGAGAGAGACAAAAAGAGAGAGAGAGTATGTGTGTGGTGTGTGTGTGTGTGTGTGTGAGAAGAGAGAGAGAGAGAGAGAGAGAGAGAGAGAGAGAGAGAGAGAGAGAGTAACTATAATCCAGCGAACAGCCTGATTTTCATAAGAGCGACACGGTCAAAATGCTATAATTTGGAGAATTAAGTAATTTCCCGTCCTTTTTGCAACTGAAAGATAATTTGTTTGGGGTCTGCGAAATGACTGTGAAATGCTGATTAGAATCCTTCACTCCTTCCTGAAGGATCAATATCATCTGCTGTTACAACGGGTAACCAAACAGATTTACGGTTCCTATATTACTAAAATTCTCGTTGTATTTTATGTACCATTAAAATAGGTTAGAAGATCCAGAAGAGTCCTTAAGACCTGAACAGACTCATTGACACACTGGCTTCACTAATTAGTCACATAATATGTAAGTAAAAATGTAAAGTCGTCGAGGTGGTCTAAAGTCGGTATCAGCCAGACAGCGAGCGAGTCTATATTCTTTCCAGTATCACAAGACTAAAGATATTGTTTTGGCGTCTGGGGTGGAGTACCACAACTACCATCAGCTTCTCACTTTACCACACAGGTTCCTGTGATATTTATACGCTGAGTTGTGAGGACCGGTATTGAACCTAGGAACCTTGTGGTTACTAGTCGAACGCTCTACCGACTGAGCTAAACCGGTCATATAATAACCGAATGTAAAAAAAAAAAACAAAAAAAAAAACTAGCACAAAAATGATCGATTTTTAACGGCATGTCAACACATCAGGGTTATTTCTGCCTTCAAGTTAGGGAATTGCTATACTTTATGTTTATATTTACATTTCTTCTGCTCCTATTAAGAATTAAGAATAATTCTTAAACATATCCATTTCAGACATAAATGAGAACAAACACTATGTTTCAGAATGGATATGGGAGTAATGGTAATGAATGGATACTCCTCACTCTCCAGAGCTCTAGAATTGAAACCTCACCACTAGATGATGTTTAGCATTATACCCAGGGCTTAAAGCTATATTTGATCCATAGATGGAACCCTAACAGGTACTACCACTCCAGGTTATAGAAAACCCCGAAGCAATGACACTCAAGGATATTTCATACTCATAAGAACACAAGAATTTAAACATTACAATTATATGCAATTTATCGTCATACCCTGGATATGTAATTGGTAGAAATAATTTTTTATAAGATTTTTCATTGACTTTATGTGTATCAACGAGTTGGTAGAAATAAATTTCATTAACTTCATGTGTATCAATAAATCAGAAGAAACAGCTTCATATGTATTAATAAACTGGAGGTTGACACTGAGCCACCATGTTCTAGTTCCTATATGATAAAAATGGTTGATTGTCAGTCATAAGAGCAATTTGAAGAATACAGACAATCATATAGTTGCTAGGGATTGACATAACCGGTCGAATGATCACATGTGGTCTCTCCGACCGTCCGTCTAGCCTAAATTAGTGGAGTGCTGCACATCATGTGGCCACTTAGTACCCCTCATACACCACTCAGTCACCACTCAGTCACCTGTAATCGGGTATTAAGGGACGCTATTCACAACCAACGGTTAGTCCCATTGTAGATATGGGGTCTTACCCCTATACAGAGATTCAGTAGGTGTATCCTACAGCCCCAACCGACAGGGAAGAGTTCCACCCAGAAGAAACAAACTTTATTAGTTGACGTTACCTTTCCAACAGAACAATGAACCAAAATAAACGAAAGCGAATCCTTGTCAAAGGGTCAAAATGCGATGTAATATAAAAATGACAATAATATCAATCATAATCAGAGTATTAGGAAAGATCCCAAATAACATGGAAAATAGAATAAGGGAATTAGAAATCCGGGGAATATTTGAGATTGTATAGCTCACAGCACTGCTGAGATCGGAAAGAATACTTAAAAGAATACTGGATAACTGAATAGACTTGCAATCACTCAGACTTCAGTGAAAACCACCATTAACTTTGAATGAAATATTAAGTAAAAATACGAAAACATAGATTAAATTGGCAAAACATTTCAGCGTTACCTGGAATAATAACCCAGACATGTAATATTAACTGTAGCATACATACACGACGATATCTGTGTTTCATCGTATTTAATCAACATAAATAAATAACATTTTAGATTCATTGGCTTTTCAAAATATAATAGAAAAATCTAAACATTTCCGCATATCTTTTTATAAACTTAACTCTTTGTCAACCAAATTTCCCCCATAGTTGTATCAAATTGTCGTGGTATTTTTATCTGTATTATAGGATATTTCAAATCTCACCATCTATTCACCTCATAACTCATTTTATCAAAATAAAGACAAAGCAAAAGATGACAGGGGTGTTCTCGTTGGGATTTTTCAGTGTAAACAAGTGACGTGTACGAGAGCCACTGTCAGCGGGAAACGGTAGGATCGAAGTGGTGTGAGAGCCGCTGTGGGCAGTTTAATGTAGGCAAGGAGTTAAATAGTGCTCTATAACGTTGTTGATGGTTATCAGTTTCGGGACAGATAGTAGCTTTATTTAAATAATTGATCAATTTAATTACAAAGCGATTGTATTGTAGATATGGGATGATAGAGAACAGACGCCAGAAGTGTTTGTTTGGTGGTGGAATAGAAGTAAACACAAAGGCTTTCTTAACACGTGCTTTCCTTATAATTTTTCAGAGGTCGCTACCGACATATATTCGCATTTTCAAGCCAGTTGTCTGGAAGGAAGAAATATCTGCGTGTTGTTAATTGTACCAATCTGTACCCTCATTTCCGACTCAGGAATTTAGTCAACCCCTCCACCCCAGGCAGAATTTGACAAAAGCTCAATTTTTAGGAGAATATATTTCGCGCTGTCGGCTGGGAGTATAGAATATACCGACTGCTCCTCTGCAGAGGAGTAAAACCCACCCAATAGAGCTACTTGTTGGCCGTATGTAGCGATTCTTAATGCCTGAGGTCAGGATTGTGGTGGCTGAGCGATCTGTGACCCTGGTAGTTAGTATCCATGTGACATGCAACATTCCCTTTTGGCACTTACTTAGCTAGACAGGCGACCAGAGAGGTCCCATTCAATCAAGTATTTTTTGTGGGTGGTGCTGGCATTTTCCATTTTTTTCAATGGTGAAAATAGATTTGATATATGAGGAAATTTGAGTTACGAGCGGAATGAATTAAACTGTTTAGGCAGTTATCTCCGTATATATGTCTACATGATAGAAGACCGAAAAGCCCAGCTCTTTAAAAATCTAAAATTTTAAACTTTTAAATGTTCTGTTAAATTCAGGTACGCAGTGGTTTACAGAGAAAAATTCAAATAAGGTAAAAATATGAAAACTATTTGCTTGCTCTTTTCTGTTTTTTTTTTTTTTTTTTTTTTTAAATTTTAATTCGTTTTATTCTTAATTTCTAATTTTTCAATGATCAGGGTTTCGGGATTTTTCTTTCGGCAAAAGTTCAACATCTTGTCTAAAAAAAAAAAAAAACAACAACTTCTATTTTCTCGGCTCTATTTTGACATCCGTCTCTTCTAATTTTGTATTCGTTCTTTTTTTAATTTTTAAACCTATATTATTAGTTCACTTAAAAATCCGTTCTTTGTCACTTTGCTTCTTTGAGCCATTTTTCTCAGCCTTTTTTTCTTTTTCCCCATATTCTCTTGGAACACCATCTTTAACTATGCGGTTTATTTCTGCAACATTTCACACACAGAGAAGATCGTCTAATGTGATGCGTATACCATGATCTTATCTCCAAAAGAAAAAGAAACAAAGAATTCTTCAAAGTTCTTGAAAAATAGATTCAACTTGAACTTTGTTTGGGTGAAAAGGCTAATTTAGAACTAGAACGTGGCGTTGTTTTACTAGCACTTGCCCCTGACTAAGGTCTGAAATACAAGCTGGGAATTATTGCTCTCGGTTAGAGTCTCCTATACATTTATGTATAGGAGATATATGTTGGAGGTGTGTGGTGCAATGGTTAGAGTTGTAGGAAATGGACTCGTCGATCCGAGTTCAAATCCTGGACGAAACTGTTTGCATTTCACATAGCGCATACATTTGGAAAAGGTATGCATTTAACTACTCTCCGTTTAGCTATGGATAAATAGTAGGGCGGACTTTGCTCTTTAACCTTGACTTGGTAACCGGTATAGGAGAAGGAAAACTTTAATTTCAACCCTATTAAACTCCGCCTAAGAAATTGACCTTATGTCATGCTGCTCGTGCGGAAGAGTTGATAAATATATATATAACATTTATGTAGAACCACTCTTAAATTTTCCTTCTTTCCATACTAATTAAATACTTGTGTAAAAGTGCTCTGAAGTGAAAACTGCACGCAAATCAGATTTCTGATCATGGAAGTTGATTTATCATCAGCATCATCAAGACGGGCTCACAGCACGGATTCACATTCTCTCTCGTCATCGATCCCTATCTACAAGGCATGGCATCCAGTGTCCATACAGAGCTGATTAATGCAAGTTTATTTTGCCGGTTGGCCAACACTGATGTGCCCATGTGTAGATGTCCACAGGAGAATTTCACTTATGAGTTCATTCTGACTTATCCAGCGGGCGTCCGGCAAGACTTGTTCATCCACCGGGACGACAAAATCGATTAGATGGCATGTTCTAATCTTCGTATTGATTAACAACAGGTCTGGGATCCTTGCCGGTTTAGGTGATCCGTCTATATCTAAAAGTCACAGAAAAATTTTTGCGTTTCATTCTCCAGAATGGATAGCGGTTTGTGAATATACCATTTCTTGCACAATTCCCAGAGGATCTCTTTTTTCGCCCAGTCATTCCTAGTCTAGTACTCCCTTTACGTACTACTACTTTTTTTTTACTATTTGCAAGTTTTCCAGGCTAGAAACAGCTGGTGGTCTTCAATGCCAGAAAGTGACTTCCGTTCCACAGAACAATGCTCAATATTTTAGCTGATCTCAGTAATGCTGTAGTCTGGTCGATCTCAATTCTTCCTCGGATTTCCTATTTCCCAGTCGCTGGGAAATTTCATTATACTGATTCCAATCTAAGCTATTTTTTCCTTGTAGTATATGGACGACTCAAGTAAGCTGCGGTAAAAGTTGGAAGTGCGTAGTAGAATGGTTAGAATCGTAGGAAATTGACTCGTCGACCCGAGTTCAAATCCTGGACGAAGCTACAATTCACATAGCGCTAATAACCTTAGGAAAGGTATGAATCCAACTACTCTCCCTACAGCTATGGGTAAATAGTAGGGCGGACTGGGCTCTTTAACCCTGGTTAAGCAACCAGTTTAGGAGGAGGAAAACTCTTAATTCAAATCTGCTTGGTCGGTGTGGATGTAATGAAAATAACATACCTCGAAACTCAAAGCGTGCGCGGACGAGTCTGGCTTGCAGGGTCATCGCGGGAAAGAAATATGGCTGCTGTAAGTACTATATTTAACGATGGGCGATCTCGAACCAGCGAGAATAGGATTGCACGTATGCAAATTCTCTCGAGATCGGGCGTGCATATAAGCATACGGTGACGGCTAGAGGGAGCGTCAAACGATTACGTACAACGACTACGAAAAAAGGTGGCAGTAGCATTTTGGCTCTTGCGACGAGTGGACGAGACATTTCGAGATAGATTTTGATTGTTCGTGAGCAGAGTCGGGAGAACATTATTACTAGAGTCGGGTCACTACTAGAATAGGCTCAGTCCTAATTAGTGATCTGAAAAAAATAAAGATAACCACAAAAGCTGAAATGAGTATGAGTTCAAATTAATAATAAAAATGTTCTTTCTGAAATTTAATGCAAATGTAAAATTTGGTTGATCTGTGAAGGAAATAAACCAGCCAGAGTACTGTTATGCGTCTGTCTACTTTAACATTTTAAGTAATTCTTGATTAATTTCTCTCCATTTGAGTGAGTCTTGTTTGGCGCCAAATCCTTCAGTAGCGACAAGAGAATAGAATGGAAATTCCCCTTTCAGCGAACAAAGATCAATGTCAATGCCCAAGACAAAAAAAGTGATAAAAGATAGGAGGGCAGTAATTTGAAAGACAGGTTAGCAAGGAAAGAAAAAAAAACAGATGTAAATAAAGAAATCTCAAGTCTACCTACTTTGTTCTAACACACGAAAAGCAGACGTGTGGTATAAAGAAGAGAACAAGTGTAAGACAAAAATTTTAAAATAACACTCACGAAAACGAAAAAACGAAATAGAATAAACGAAATGGAATGTAGACACACACATATAAAATTTATATAATCTCGTTTAATTTTGTTGCTGTATGAAAAACACAAACAAAAGAAAAAAAGAAAAGAAAGGAATTGTTTGATTTATTGGCCTTTATATATATTTTTTATAGAATTCTTTAAAAGTTAATTGTCTAACAATATAGATTCTATCTTAAGGCTGTGGGGGAAAATCAATTCTTTTGCTGCCAAGGTGACATGTTTTTGTTTAAAAAGCGATTTCTTATTGCTGGTGTTCTTTAAGATTTTGTGGTTTATGTTAGCAAGACAATAAATTTCTTTTCAATAATTCAAGAACTAAAAAGAAAGAAATAAACAGAAAACACCGAAAAGAAGAAGAAGAAGAAGAAGAAGAAGAAGAAGAAGAAGAAGAAGAAGAAGAAGACTACTGAAGTAATGGCGGGGATATTGTAAAAGTAGCCGTTTAAATAGAGAGCTTAAAAGACTAAAAAGAAGATGAAACGAAGGTGTGAGAAAGAAGAAAGGGAAACGGAAAGCGGAAAAAGAATGAGATGAAAAAGAGAGATAAATATATGGATAAAGAAAAAATAATGAAATCCAAACTGAAAACAGAAACGAGAGAATTATGAGAAATAAATGTATAACTAAACAAACAAAAAGAAAACGAAAGAAATTAAGAGATTTCAGCAGAATGAAAAAAAAGAAGCTGGGAGGTATTAATGGCATAATGGTTTTTATGGACGAGACTATCCAGGTTCAAATACTGAACACGGCTGTTTGGATTTCATATATACACTTGGCAATGTATGAATTCGACTATTCTCCCACCTGACTTGGTAAATAATATAGAATACTAAGTTCTTTAAATTTAGTATGGCAAGTCTAACAAAAGGAAAGCCTTAACAGTTATCGGTGGAGGAAGTGGACGAGGCTATCTGAGTTCAAATCATGAACACGGCTGTTTGGATTGCATATAAATCTAATACCGTTCGGACAGTAGCGGACTTCATTCTTTAAATTTGGTATGGCAAGCAAACTAGGAGAAGGAAAACTCTGAATTCAAACTATTTGTATGTATGTATTTAACCAACCCCTCCATACGATCAGGATGCGACACAATATCAAATTTAATGTTTTTAAGGGGAAAAAATGCAAAGGTATTAAATGAGAAATTCCCGAAGTTCAGCGAAGAAAAAATGCTACGAAAATTTAATTTGACTGATGAGTTGGGAGTGAAATTCCGGAATCCTGAGGCAATTGAAGATGATAAACGATGGTAGCAGAGATCGTATCTCTGAACTCCTGATAAGTAGATTTTTAAATGAAAAAGAAAACAACAAACAAGATAGGAAATGAAACGATATTTATACAAAGACAAACAAACAGATAACTTTTTGGCAGATTATCATCAATTGCCTTCTTTAAACACTTTTATTAATTTAAAGAACTGTTTTGCATTTGGTTGGCATCACAATTCTACCCTGACCATAAATGACTGAAATAAAACGGGCCAAATAAGAAATCTACGATTAAGCGACAGCAGATAATCTGGATTTACATTTGTGAATTGCATCTTGGACGATTTGGACCGTCTCATTTGTAACCAGAGGGTGTTGCAGGATGATAATGGACGGGGGATTTAGGAACATGTGTATCAATATATAGATTATAATTTTATATGTGAGAAGTTTAATAATACGAAATTATGGCCCAAACACGCAATCCCCATCTACGGTCTGTGTTTTTGTGTATACTTGTGTGTGTGTATGTGTGTGTGTGTGTGTGTGTGTATGTGTGTGTGTGTGGGGTGTTCAACGTTATATTCTATTTATTTTATTTGAATAAAATAAATTGACAGACTTTTCTTGATTCAAATTTTGAGATCTGTAAGCAATTTCATATGTAAATGTATCAAAAACAAGGATATCTGGTGGAATCCTTGATAAAGAATCCGTCCACAATGTGAATCCTTTGGTCCCTAAAGTGTCCTCAGTTACTGGTAATCATATAAGTCCTTCGTGAGTGTTGGTACATATCCTATGTGTGTCCATCGTCAAAGAGGGCAGTTTTAATTATGACCAATGTGGGGGTTTTAAGTATCTTATCAAGCCAGTAGTACTGCCAGTGATTGGTTACAAGAGTCAATCACGTGACCATGGCTAGTCTAAAAATAGAGGTGGGTATTTCAAGCACATCCTATATCCAAAATAATCATTAAAAAGGTGTTTAAAATATTTGAGTTAAAAAACTGAATGAATAAAACAAAACATCTTCGGCATAAAATAACCCAACAAAGGTTGGCATATAACTAAGTAAACAACCAGCCATTGCTTACTGCCCTTGAATCGAACTTCCACTGCTCTAATAACTTCCTGACTGTACTTTTGAATATAAGGGTTGCAGACTTCGGGAAAAAAATCCCGCTTCCCCAACCTGGACCTCCCAGAACTATAATATCTTAGAAAACTGATATCGTTGTCAACAGACATCTGACCGTACGAGTGAAACAAACTTAAGTTTATTATGTACATTCAATACAATCCTTTGATCACCATCAAGAAAGCATTCTCTTTCAATTCTAATTTTATTATAATGGAGATTGTGTGTTTCTCTGTCTGTAACCAAAACTATATTGCTACTCAAGTCACAATTCTCTTAGTTATTTACATCACATTCTCCATGATTTTATTTTTATTTAAACCTCAATTATTAATAAAATTGTTTTTCATTATTAATACTGCTGACCATATCTACATACTAATAACATGCAATTGTATTTATAGTGGTTTACATTGTGAACAGGAAACCTAAATTGCATATTGATATTAAAAATTTGATTTTAATAAATATGTGCTTAGTATTATTGATTTCTTATTGTTTGGTTTTATCTTAATGTATATGAGCAAAAAACTTGTGGGTAAATCTTAAAAGAAATCCATTAACAAAAAACAAACCGAATAACTGTAATTTTATTCATTACTTCCTATTTTAACTAAATAGTTAAATTAGGAAAATTTAGCAATGAAAGACGGAAGTGATGGAAGAGTAAGTTTCAGTTGTTCTATTTTTCGATTATACCCACCTCAAGTTTTAAATCTTTTTATATGCATTCTTATTTAGTTTCATTAGCCTTTCTAATTTAATATATTTTATCACATGAAAATTTAAATACTTGCACCCGGAAGGTGCATATATTTGCTAGTATCTATTAATATCCGCAGAACCCATTAACTTATTTAGTTTTACTTTCGATCCTTCTCTAGACCCCCATTCATGTACATACATGCTTATATGCTACCTATATCTGCACTCATCTGTATAGCTATAATCGCGTCCATATGCATTTATATAGATATATGCGATATATATATGCATACATATTCATATAGACATGCACGCAACTACACGCATATGCATAGTTGCACCTAAAATATGCCCTCTGGTGCGGAAGAGCTTATTCACAATTTATCCAACAAAAATATAACTTATGAAAATGATTAGAATCTACAAAAATAGTTGGTAAGTGTTTGACCGTATCTAAAATCTATATAAATACTTAGTAATTGTGTGTTTGTTGTATATAGATAGCCACATACTTTTATAAAGCTAATGAAATGTGTACGTATATGTATTGGGCCCGGTAAAAGGTTTTAGCGTAAAGTTGTCCCTTTTGTGGAAAGGGAGCTCTTGACAAAAGGATTTTTTTAAAATAAATAGTAATCAACGAGAAGCTATATTGCTGCAAGAGGTTTACAGTATTATGGAATTTATAATTTCATTCATAAGAATTAATTATTTGTTTACTACAATAAATATTTAAAAGAATTAGATATTACTTAGATTAACAGCAATTCTTCGAGCTGGAAACAGGAAATAAATCTATAACATTGATACATTTGTACACCTATACAGGCGTACAGAATAAAAATGTTTAAATCGATAAATAATTTCAGTATCACTCATTGTAATTAAAACTTATTCTTCCACAAAATCCGGTGTTTATTTTTAACCTAAATATATCACATTAATAAGATGATATAACATATAGTTTGTAAATCTATTTTCTGTTATGTCAATTTATCTTCGATTACTTCGATCTAAGCCTTCAATTTTTAAACGGCGGTGAGTTTTTATTTCATCGTGTATCATATAAATCTTCTGGAAATCATTTGTAAGATGCTCTCTCTACATGTGCAAATAAGTAATCCATAAAGTTATATGGATTTATATTTTATAGTAACCTTTCCAGTGATTCTTATTCATAGAACAAATAACAACATTTTTATAGAGAGAAATAAGAAAAATGTATATGGGGTAAAATTTGGTGAAAATGATTCACAGGCATTTCAATCCGTATGTGTTTATATTATACCTAGACGTTAAGGAATCGCGTTCATTGTTCATTCAAATTCACATTTGTTGGATAGTTGTTTCTTAAGATCTTTTGTGCATACAGTCATATGGAATATGAATAATTTTTAAACAGATCTATTGGACCAAAAATTGCGACCCTAACAGGTATTATAATTTGATATGTGAGTAATAGCAAGAAAGGAGTACTCCATACTCCCCAGATCTCCAGATATAGTTTAGTGCCAAACTCAGGACCTCACTACTTTTTTGGAGGGGGTCTCACCTCTTTGCAGGTGATAGTCGGCGTATTTTAAGCCCTGTTGACAGTGCCAGGTGGTACCTTGACTTACTAATGCCTCAGATTACGTGTTTTTCGAATTACAATCTGTCACTCTGTCTCTTTTTTGCTTTGTGGTGTGAGATAAAATTTGAAATATGAGCGGGTTTCTGATATGCTAAAAACATTTAAGTTCTCATATTTATTACATCAAAGAAAAATAATACTAACATTTTTATTGATAATATTTTTTTCAAAACATTAAAAAAATTATTAAAATCTCATTAACATTTCATTAAAAACATTCAAACATATTGTAGCACAGAATTCATTACATTTTTTTATAATTTTTTATGCAATACAGGGTTATTTTTCTTATCTAAAAAAAAAAAAACACAAATTTAGAGTGTTTTGGGGTGGTTGTGGAGGGCTAGAATTGATTAATTTCAGTTTATTTCAATGGGGAAAATTAATTTGATATACGAATAAATTCACTTACGAGTTCAACAAATTACACGCTTTAGCCAAGTTACCACTGTATTTGCTTAAGTTATTGTTTTATTATTACTATGACCAGCTGTGATATTTTTGTTGATTTTTTAACGGGGCTTCCGGTCAAGTCACGTTGTAAACACCGATTTCCGCTAGATTACTGATGTTAAACAGCAATTAGCCCGTTTAGTACTTGGATGGGTGACAATTTAATAGCAGGTATTGTGAGTCACCCTACATCAAAGGGTTGATGTGTCGTGAGAAAATCACCCTACCGAACACTTTTACAACCGTCGTAACCGTCAATTAGGAAAACAGAAAAGTAAAGGGAAGTGAAAAAAAATCAACAAATATGAAATGATTTGGAATTATACTAGTGTCTGGATTATTTAGATTTTTCGGACAGTTCTCCTAATCTTCATTGTTATATACACAATGTTTTGATCGATATGCCCCGCGGTCTTCTTTCTTGTCGAACTCAGGAACTTTCTTGTGGAACTCGGGAACCTTCTTTTCAAACTCGTGAATCTTCATATTGTAACTAGGAGACTTCACGGAACTTCGAATTGATTCCTTTTATTCAATTCACCGGTGTAGACTGTTCTCATTCCATTAACAATGAGTGTGTACAAGTGTTAAGTTTTCTATGTTATTATCCCCCATGGTTAGGAATGAACCTGCAACATTCAGATTGTGGTCACTTAGAACTGTATTAACCCAACCCCTATATCTGTTACACTATATGTCAAACTGGACAATGTCAAGAAGAAGGCCGGAACGCTGTGTATATAAGAATAGAAATGAGACCAACAGTCCAAATAATACACACTATCAAACCCTCATCTAAAAGATTCATACAAATAGTATTCTAGTGTATGTCAATGGTTGAAAAAATACATTGTATCAATTGATCATTTGGAAATAAAAACAAATGAATATTTCACTTAAAGAAAACAGATCTATTAACCCAACATGTTTGAAACATATATACATGGGTTTTGAAGCATAAATATATGAGAAAAAAAATCTATCAATAACGTTGTAAGACTCGTGTTACAAGTTATAAGATTATGTTGAAATTGCACTGTTCCTCTAAATGAATTCCTGGAGTTTTCACGTCAACTCTTGCGTAAAGAGTGTTTGTACACGTTTTCTTGTTTTAGTATCTCAGCTCCTTGAACCATTTCCTGTATAGATGTTCCGATAAAACCATTTTCGGTTTGATTGAAGATGATCCATTTACGATTATTGGGTTAGCGAGTATTTCTTTGATAAAAGAAAATCGTGCGAAATATTCGTCGAAAAGTAGAAAGAGGATAATTCGGATCAATAAATGTCGTGGAAGAAAGGAGAGAAGATAAAGAAAGAAAGAAACGTGTAAATCTAGCATTGCAAATGAATAAATAAACAGAGAGAAATAGAAAGAGGGGAGAGAAAGAGAGAGGCAGAGAGAGCGAGAGAGCGAGAGAGAGAGGGGGGATGCATCTAAAGGAAGCGAAATGAAAAAGAGAAAGAGAGAGAGAGGGAGAGAAAGAGAGATGTAAAGAGATAGAAATAGAGAGAGAGAGAGAGAGAGAGAGAGAGAGAGAGAGAGAGAGAGAGAGAGAGAGAGAGAGAGAGAGAGAGAGGGGGACAGTGAGAGGAGAGGGGGATGTATCTAAAGAAAGAGGAATTAAAAAGAAATGGAGGATACAAACGCGAGTAGATGGTAGCAGTAGAAGAGAATAAAAAGATGAAGCGTGTGTGGGGTGAAGAAGTGCAAATTAGGAATGAAAAGCGGAGAGGAAAGACAGAAAAAATAGAAACAAATAATTGGACTGGTGTCTAATGATGAAAAAAGTTTTTTCTTTACACAACATTTATTTTTCGACATAATCCCGACCTTTGGCAAGATCCTTAATGTAGTAGTGAATAATTATCATATTAATGAAATATTATACATAGGAAAATGTACTTTATACCTACTTCTCAAGTTACATATTCATCACTCGCTCCTCTTTCTTTGTGTCTCTCTATCTGTCTGTCTGTCTGTCTCGCTCTCTCTCTCTGTGCCTGCCTGTCTGTCTGTTTCTCTCTCTCTCTCTCTCTCTCTCTCTCTCTCTCTCTCTCTCAATATATATATATATATATATATATATATATATATAGAGAGAGAGAGAGAGAGAAACAGACAGACAGACAGACAGAGAGAGAGACAGACACATGTACAGACAGAGAGACAGACACATAGACAGACATAGAGAGAGTGTGTGTGAGAGAGAGAGAGAAAGAGAGAGAGAGAGAGTATACTTTTATAATAATAAATACCTGTGTATACCATTATAATAATAAATTTGCTCTACTCATGTATTGAGCATTTTATATTTGTTATATCACTGTCTTATCATTGTGAAACTTGTATCAACTAACCACTGTGACTAATTTCACCGGTAAGTCACCATTTTCATTCATAAAATCATATATACATACATATATATATATATATATATATATATATATATATTATATATAGAGAGAGAGAGAGAGAGAGACAACAATAATAATAATAATAATAATAATAATAATAATAATAATAATAATTCACAAACGAGAATATGTCGTAGAAAATGAGACATGAAATTTTCTGGGATTTTGAGATAGAAACGAATCCCAGGATTCAAGCCAGAAGACAAAACGAAAAGATTTCTCATCATCGGATTAAATGTGAAAGAAGGCGAAAAACTATAAATTTTTATACAAAGATAAGAACTAGGAAGTAAATAAACGAATAGAATACGCCTCACCGGGCAATAGAAAAAATATAAACTAACATAGCGTTCAATCGTTTCTATCGGAAAATACGTTTATCCCAGTATAACTAAGTAATGACTTTAACTTAGTCAAATATTAGGTAGTGTCCTGAAGAGATCGTATAGGTCGAAACTGTGGTAGACCCATAACTCTTTCCGGTCACTATTATTATATCTATCTATCCATCTATATCTATCTATCTCTATCTCACTCACACACATAAACTTTTTAGATGCTTCATAATAACGCCCAACTTAAAAAAACATTAAATATATATATATATATATATATATATATATATATATATATATATATATATATATATATATATATAATGTAGTATATTTATTAATTAAAAGGACACAATATCAGTAAAAAGCCAACTATATCTTAGGATAGTGTAGGTAAGGTTTTGGTACCATAAGTGGGAAACTGACAGTCATCAATCACAGTTGACAATGTGCTTACGCAATCCGTGTGAAAAGACCAGACATTCAGTTAATTAACAATAAGTAAATAGCCTGAGAACGACAGAGTGAAAATGAAAGAAAGAAAGAAAACTTGACAAATATTTATTTGCGAAACATAAAGATAATGGTGATACCATTCGACACAGAAGACATTGGAACAGTCAATGAAAATATGGAAAAATGATAGTCCAAGATGGAAATCAGAGAAATAATCGAGACCATCTACATCACATCACTGTTAAAATCAGCTAATATTCTGAAGAGGAGTCTTCTCAGAATCCAGTGAAAAACTACCAGTTAGAGCAGGTATGATGGACCCACAAGTAGTAAACTAACAATAATGATAAAAACACCTACTAGATTTTGCAGATCCTGCAGATCACAGCGTAAAGAGGAAAAAAAAGAAAAGATACAAAAATACCTGGACCATACTAGAGAATTAAAAAAACTGTGGAATATAAGGGTGAAAGTCATACCAATTGTAGTTGGTGCACGATCTCCGAAAGTTTAGAAAATAGCCTAGAGGAACTGGAAATCAGAGGAAGAATTGAAACCATCAGCATTGTTGAAATCGTCTAGAATACTCAGAACAGTCCTGGACACATGAGGAGACTTACAGTCACCCAGACTCCAGTGAAAGACCATCAGCTTATGCTAGAGTGGAAAATACAAAGAGTGAAACAGAACATCAATTTTTGGTTATGCAGAGACAGAGTAGAATCTGTTAATCGCATAATAAGCCAAACAAATTGCACAAAAGGAGTACATAACAAGGCACAACTGGATGGGTAAGGTGAGCCACTGGGATTTGTACAAGAGATTAGAATTTGACCATACTAACACATGGTATATGGCCAATTCAGAATTCGTCCAAGAAAATGAGAACTGGGATTTTGAGATATAGAAGGATCAACTGTTCCATGCCAGAAGGTTAGACTTAGAGTTAATTAACAAGAAAACAAGAACATGTCATCTCATCTATTTGGCGAAGCATGGAGTGAAAATAAAACAAAGTGAAAAGATAAACAAATATATGTTAGAGAGCAGAAATAACTTGTAACATGAAGGTGTCGGTGATATTGTAGTTGGCGAGCTTGGAACAATCCCCAAAGTCTTGGAAAAGAAACTGGAGAAAACGGAATTCAGAGGAAGAATAAAGATCATACATATCCTATTATTGTAAAAATCGGCTACAATACACAGAATCCCTGGTGAGACTTACTGTCAATCAGGTTCCACTGAAAGACCATCAGTTAACGATGGTGTGAATATCTAACAAGTAGTTAAATACTACTACTACTACTACTACAACTACTACTACTGATGATAATAATAATAATAATAATAATAATAATAATAATAATAATAATAATAATAATAATAATAATAAATAACTTGTCTCGGGAAGTGGAAATCAGAAGAAGAAATTAGACAGTCGAGCAAGTGAGTGAAATCAACTAAAATACTGAGCAGTATCCTGTAGAGATAAGTGGGATTGCTACTGGTTTTAAATATTACCAAGAAGTAAACATACTACTACTACTACTACTACTAACTAATAATAATAATAATAATGGGATATTAAGGTAATAGTCAATATCGTTCATAAACAGAGCACCCGACACAAAATAAAAAATGAGGTACAACAAATTCGAGGAATCGTTTAATCAGTCCGGAGGATGGCGCTGTTTATAGCGGATATAATGCTTAGGAGAGTTCTGGAGAACTGAAATGGTTTATTGTCACTTAAACGTCGACAAAAGCCATCTGCTAGAGTTCGCAGGGAAACGAGGGGCACTCAGACAACAGTGAAAAACCATCAGATATAGCCGGTGTAAAAACTCACGACTAGAAAAACAACAACAATAATATGAATCTTTCAGATACTCACAGGTTACCTTCTACCAGCCAAAAGAGCAGACTTTTTTTTAACAAGAAAAAGGAAACTATAGGGAGAAAATGAAAAAACAAAAAAAAAAAACAAAAAAAAAACAAAATAAAACAAACTAATACTTGGACCTTGCCAGAGAACTGAAAAGATTGTGGACCATGAGAGTAAAGTTGGTGCACTCGGAACGGTCTCCACTGGTTTCTACAAAAGACCGGATGAATTGGAAATAAGTAAAAATCGAAACGATCCAAACAACAGTCCTTTTAAGGTCGGCTAGAATATTCAGAAGAGTCCTAGATACTGTGTCACTCTGGCTCCAGTGAATGGCCATCAGCTAACGCTGGTGTAAAAAGCTCGAATAATAATAATAATAATAATAATAATAATATAAAAGAAGAAGAAGAAGAAGAAGAAGAAGAAGAAGAAGAAGAAGAAGAAGAAAAAAATGGTTCCAAAAATTCTAACAACTTGAGGAAAAATTAAAACCATCCAGACCACCTACTACTAAATTGGCTAGCATAGTTAGGAGTCCTGGAGACATTAGGAGACTTGCTGTCACTCAGACACCAGGGAAAAACCACCAGTTCAAGCCGGTAAGAAAACTAGCAAGGAATAAACCAAAATACTAATAATAATAAGAAGAATAAGAATAAGAATAAGAATAATAAGGTTTTCTGGTACTAAAAAACTAGAAATGTGTTGAGATTCAAATCTAAATGTTAATGAAAGAAAAATCCAAAAATTCCACTGAGACAAGAGAAACTTGACAACGTTAAGGAATGATAAGAAGTTGCCATAGTTGAATGTTCATATGATAAAAGGTGTATTCTAGGCGAATTGTAATCATCTGTGTTGTTGTTTTTTTGTTTTTTTTTCTTTCTATCTTTCTCTTTTTCGAGATATAAATTGAATTCTTCGCAGTCTGCATTGGAGTGTCCCTGAGTGGTTGTCTTATCTGTATTCGGTTACTTACTTTGTCTACCCGGTGAGGATTCAAATAAAATTATCGAAGCAGAAATCTATTTGTACTTTACGTCTGCGCATCTACCTGTTAGTTTAAGATTAATGCGAATTTATTGATTTTAGATGGACAGCGCATATCTCCCACGTAGGAAACGGACTACCGACAACAATTTTTGTCTCTCATTTGTAACGTAATGGCCAAGTAAATTTTCTATTTTAAATCACTTATCAGTAGCGGAGTTTGGTACACAGTGACATCTAAATAACCTTTAGAGTACATACCAAGTTAGAATTTCATCTGTAGATGTTTCGTTACTGTAGTTAACTCACCCGAGTTGAACAAAAGAAATGACCAAATACAGATGTATAACAAGTTACATGACTTCTGTTCGTGGGAACAGAAGATTTATCAAACGACCAACCATTGGGTATATAAAGATTAACATACCCAGAACAATGACGACTTTGCTATTATGTCGAGTAATGCTATTTAATATTTTTTGTCCATCTGACGAAGGGGAACCACACAACCATACCTAGGATCCACATAGCCAATATGTAAAGTTCACTAGTGAAAAACACAGCGTTATTACATAGAAAAATTATTTCAATCCCGATATCCCCTGAGAAGACGGCATAGTTTACTAGTGCACCAAGACTGTGATTATGATAGCAAGTAGATATCTAGGGGAGATAATTCTTCCCTAACGAAAGATTTCACTATTTAGTACAAGGTTAGTATCAGGCAACAGCAGAAAGATAACAAGCGGCAACGAAGAAAGAAGCACAACAAGATGACTGCATGACGCACGTATTAATTGTAGATTTCTTAATCATATAAATCCTCCTGTAACATGGTCGTTGAAAAATTTTAAAAAATATAGTTGAGTTTGAAAAAATACATTTAACTGATTTTATTATATTTTGTTCTTCTTAATATTTTGGTTTATAAAACAAGGGAATCATGCATTTCCCAGGGTCATTAACGTTCAAGTAAAACTGCCTAATTTAAGGTTGGGTGGATTTCTCGGCTAGTTGGATATTACGGCATGTCAGCCCTTGGGATATTTATGCTGAGGATTTTGAGGATTTTGATTTATTCATTCTTGTTGCTTTTTTTTTCAATCTCAATTTTTCTAAGCACATTTTAAAACTCATTTTTAATCTATTTAACCCATATATGGGACCCTAACCCTAACCCTAACCACTCCAGGCCAGAGTGGACCTAGGAATAATGGCAATGAAGATGTACTCCAGACTCCCCAGAACTCCAGGGTTGGAACGTCGCCACTACATGCAGTTTAGCATCATACTAAGGACACTATGACCCTTCTAGCACTTATGATAGAAAGGGTTGTTTTTTCCATAAGGGCAATAGGTTCTGGACGATAATATAGGTACCAGGGCATGATGTGACCAGCAAATTGATAGTAGGATGCCCGTCTAACTTATATTAAAGACAAGGTAGAGTGTTGCATGTCATGGACTTCTTAGTTACGTGGATTCCGTTCCTAAGTATCACAGGTCGCCACCCAATACCAACAGGTGGGCCCATTAGGGTGGTCTCACCCCCTGCAGAGGTGCGTATTCTATAGTCTCAGCCAATTAAACATGGACGATTCCGTCATGCAACTTAGTGATGCTTATGTCCATCCATATACATTTATAAAGCAGGAATGCTTTAATTACTATAAGTGAGTCAAAAGTCTTGCAATATTTTGGTAACGTACTACTCTTCAACGTGTGACCGAAGTGGTTCAAGTGGTGTCGGTACCCGCTGTGGTTGGGATTATTGTGTTGGTCTAGCATTTATTCTAAGGCGGACAACAACGTCTTCAAGCATCACAGGTCGCCACGCACGTCCAACAGCATGGCCCAATCGGTGGAATTTTACCCCTCTGTAGAGGTACATTCTACATATTCTACACCCCCCCAGCGCTGGTCTAGTCCGAGATTTACACATTTGAATGTATGGCTTCAAATTTGTTTGAAAGCAAGTGTGAATATGATTTATTTTATAGACATATTGATTTAGCATGCAAAATGAACAGAGTAAGTGTTCGGAGTCCATTCTTGCTACAAAATTAAAATAAAAACGTCAAAATTGGAAACGAATGACATCATTACCGAATTTCCCGACATGTAATAATCCATAATGTTTTTTTTTTCTTTCCTTTTGCATGACCACCTCTCTAATAATTGATTTACTCTTTGCTTGTTTATCAAATTTACTCCTGAGGAATCCACTATGACTTGTCATATTTAATATCTGTCTTGTCAGGCAAAAACTGGATTAGCGTTTTTAATTGTTCCGTTCTCTTTCAAATGTACAATCATTTGTATTTTTTTACAAGTCTTAGCTCACTTTAATGCATAGTATTAAGGGAGTCAAAAGTTTGCAATACAGTAATTCCTTGACTTACGAGTTTAATTCGTTCCTCTCGTAAATCACGGGTTGCTTCCAGGATTTGTTTAAGACAGTACGCAGCATCTTAGTGTAGTTCCCATCTAGTTTTTTTTTCTAAGCGTTCCGTTAGAATCAAAGTGGTGCAGCCGTACAGTAGCACTGACACGGCTACAGCTAGGAAGAATTCTCGCTTTATCTTATCAGAGATCATATTTCCATGTGATTGATAATCTATCTAAAGCAAGTCAATGCCTTCCTATGCATATAGATCTGAAATTTTTCAGCAGAAATTGTGATTCCTTCTCGTGTAAGACTTTTACCAAAACTTTCTAGAATACCAATTGTTTAGTATCGTCTAAATCAGTAGTTCACAATTTTTTTTCAGGAAAGCGCCACATTGGCTTCGCAAAGGATCCATAGCGCTCACTCATACACACATGCGAACGCACACTATTTTTGGTATGCTTCAAATTGAAAACAACAAAATCGAACACAAAGATGTACTACGCAAATAAAATTAATTTATTAAGCCAGTTTATTTAGCAATTTTAGCCGTGGAAGGGTAAATCAACATCCCCTCCGTAGCCATAGTGACATAGCCATTGTCTTCACAGTTATTGTTAATGGGATGGATATGCTTGGTGTAGGGATATTAGCTTATTTCTTCTAAGAAGAAGTCGTAGATCACCGCAATCAGTAAACCTCAGTTTATTTTTTTCTTAGAAAGAAGCAAGGTGACTGTAATGAAGTCCTGTTTTACTAAATATGATGTTGAGCAAGCAATAAAGTACATCTCTGATTTCGGACTATGTAACAACACTATGCATTTATTTATAATTCTGATGTCAGTTTTATCCTGTATAAACTGCATACGTCTACCTTTAACTTAGTATTTATGACATATACTTTGTCATTTAGATTTTGTAAAAAAGAACAACAAAGTATCTATGAACTGCTCCTAATGACACCCTGTCGCCTCTCCACCGCCCTTTTTCCTAATCACCACGCTTTTTGCCTTACCACCCCTCTATTTTTCTACCACCCTCAGGGTGCCATACCAACCCGTTTGGGAACCATTGGCCTAAATTAAGACCCAACTTGTCACCAAAGCTCTGTAGAAAAAGTAATTCCTTCGTTTACTGCCTAATCTAATAAATAACCTTTTGCCACAGCTCTGAGAAAATAGTGTCTAAATTATTCCATGAGCGGTCTAAGAATTTTCAATCTAGTCATAAGATTTCAGAAAATATTAAAATGCTTTGATTATTGTAAAATCTTTATAAATACTAATATTCTCTGCTAGATTTAAATAACTTTATTTCTGTTGGCCATTATTAATCTGTCCACCAGCGAAACATGCGTCAAATTATGGAAACACTAAAACATTTAAAATATGCCTGTGAGGTCACGATAATAATCGTATGCATCCATAACTACCTGCTTGAAGTAAAGTCAGTTGATTTTTTTTCTATGCAAAACCGTGGAGCCTGATTGAATTGTTTTGGAATTTCACTCGGTTATCACGCCGAATATTGTCAAAATTCCAACAGCTGGACCAAGGTGTGTTATAAAGCAGGTTCCGGGCAAGGTTTTTTTAATGGAGAAAATGGGAATTGGTGGTAGCACCGTGTGTAAAGAAGGCAGTCAAATTTTGGATGGAGCGACGAGGACAATTGTTGGGAATGATTGTAAATGAATGGTATGTTGCTGAATAGGGAAAGGAAAAAATCTGAAGGGCATTCGTTGATAAGGTTTTATAGAAAATAATGATGTCGAGGAAGAATAAGACGATGCGGGAAAAAGGATATGAGGATAAAGGAGAAATAATTTATCTAAAAACAGATAAAGAATTTACGAAATAAAAAGAAAAGATTATGGACAATTCATTCCGAAGAGGATATGAGAGGAAATAATTTAAAGAAGATTAAAAGACAAATGCCTGGAAAACAGAGAATAATAATAATAATAATAATAATAATAATAATAATAATAATAATAACAAGAAGAAGAAGAAGAAGAAGAGGAATATGATTATAATAATAATGAAGAGGTAACGAAGTAGAAGAAGAATGATGATGATGAATGATGATGATGATGATGATGATGACGAAATTGAGGATTTGAGGGAGGAAACATGAAGAGGGAAAGAAACAAAGAAAAGAAGAAGTTGTAGTAGAAGAAAAAGAAGATGTAGAGAAGGGGAAAATAACAATAATGAAAAGTTAAAGAAATAGAAGAAGACTGATGGGAAAAAGTTAAAAAAAAAACATTGAAGTGAAAAACAAGAAGAATAAAGAGAAAAAGAAATAGAAGAAATAATGAGGAGAAAAAGAAGTCGAAGAAAAATGAACAGAATAAGGAGAATTAGAAGAGAGATGATGATGATGATGATGATGATGATGAAGAAGAAGAAGAAGAAGAAGAAGAAGAAGAAGAAGAAGAAGAAGAAGAAGAAAAGAGAAGAGGATGATGATGATAATAATGATGAGGTAGAAGTTGGAGAATAAAGAGAAAAACATGAAAAAAGAATAATAAAAAGAAGTAGAATGAAATGAAAAGAAGAAGAAGAAGTAGAATAATAATAATAATAATAATAATAATAATAATAATAATAATAAGAAGAAGAAGAAGAAGAAGAAGAAGAAGAAGAGGGAGGAGGAAGAGAAGAAAAAAAAAGAAAAAAGGAGAGAAAAATCATTACAAGTAGAAATAGAAAAAGGAAAAAAACAAAGACTGGAAGAAGGAGAAGAAAAATAGGAAATGTGTAAGGAAGTAGAAGAACTAGGACGAAGGGAAGAAGAAAAAGAGAAAGTAAAAAAATGAAAGGAATAAGTGAAAGAAAGAAGAAAGTAAAAAAAGAAGAAGAGCAAGACAAATCATTAAGAGTAAGGTGGAAGAAAATGAAAATGAAAAAGAAATAAGAGGAACCGACGATGAAATGGGAAGAAAAAGCCGAAGAATAATGAATTGAATGAAATGAAAAAGTGAAACGAAGAAGAAGAAGAAGAAGAAGAAGAAGAAGAAGAAGAAGAAGAAGAAGAAGAAGAGAAGAGATGATAATAATGAATAGAAGTAAAGACGAAAGAAATAAAGAAAGAAAGGAAGGAAGGAAAAAAGAAAAAAAGAACATTTAAATACCTACTAAAGTGAAGAAATGTTTTTTTGGAGATCTATGTGAACTAAAAAAGTTTTTAAAAATGTGGATGACTGTTACATAAGAGAGAATATAAAAATAAAAATGATTGAAAATATTACGTATAAAACAGAAGAAAGAACATCTTAGAAAAAATAGCATTATGGTGGATAAAAATATACAAATAAAACTTTAGAAGAGACAAGAAAATAAAAAATAAATAGAAACGAATTATTAGATTCAATCGTTTTTGGAGAAATAAAATGAAAAAAAAAATCAATTATATGAAAGAAGTAGAATCAGGAAATGCCGCCAAGTTTAGAATGGAGGCAAAAGCAGAAACGAAATAGAAAGAAAGAAAAAAGTAAGGAAGGAAGGAAAGACAGTAAAATCCTTTTAGGCAAAATTCAGATTAGGATTCTAATCAAATGATGGAAATTTCCGAAATTTCAATTAATAACCATCGTCCAAAGATGGTCGCCTCACGCCATTTATCGATAAAATTTGTCGGCTGCTTACTTATACCTGTATCTCTTCGAGGTGAGCAGATGGAGAAGACACGTTCATTAAATTCTACCATTCAATATTCAACCAATTCTCATAACTGCCATTATTTCATTCCAACATTGCGACACCAATTAATCAGGAATAATAATTCAAATATCCCTAAAGAGAAGAAACGTACAAGATTTCTTGCTTTGCCGATGTCTCGTGAACCCATCTTGTCAGTCCAATTACACCTTAGAGATATGACTGATGCTTCGTCTGTCTCCCCTTTGCAAGGAATGGGTTGCTCTATTAGTACAATAATAATAATAATAATAATAATAATAATAATAATAATAATAATAATAATAATAATAAAATAATCGTGGAAAATTGGAAAGTAGAATTGACAGCGAGCGGACAGATCTTAGTAGAAGTAAAAATACAAAGAGGCATCTTCCAGGGAGACGCTCTATTCCCACTGCTAATTGTCATAGCAATGATACCACTCCACCAAATAGTTAAGAAATGTACAGGAGGATCATCATCATCATGTCGCGCATGTAGTACGGGTATCGACAACAATCTTACGCCAACCCTCCCTATCATTCATTGCACCTGGAAGATCCTCTGCGGAACAGCCAGCATCTTCACATAACTGGTCAATGTAGAGGATACAAGTTTATAAAAGCACAGGGAAAAATCATTCATCTTATGTACATAATAATTATAATCCTGAATCTTTTCTTGTGAATGAAACATAACATATTCTGAGACTTTGAGATAAAGATGGATCACCTTATCCCCGCCAGGAGACCAAACCTAGAATTGATTTACCAAAAATAGAACTTGCCAACAGGTAGAATTTATAGTCCTAGCAGATCACAGATTGAACATGAAAGGAAACGAAGAGATAATCAAATCAGAGTTGGAAGAAAAAGTGAGAAAGGTGTACTTCAGATGAAACTAGAAACCAATCTCTGCAGCTGAAATTTCGTCACGGGAATAAACTCCTGTGCTATTCTTATTCTAGAAATACTCTTGACCATTCTTAAAATGTACAAGGGAGGATCAAATAGACCAAAGAACAAGGACACTTCTTACAATTCACAAGCCCGGGAGACAACAGAGACTGATTGGATGTCAAGAAAAGAAAGGAAAAGGTCTCGCCAACATCGAAGATTGTGCAGCTGCAACAATCAAAGCACTCCAAGAATACACAAAAAAGAGCAGAAAAATTACAGCAACCAGTAACAGGAATTGCAACATATAGACAAGAAGAAGAAAAAAGAAAAGGAAAGAAAAAAAGGTATATGTATATTTCAGGCAACAAACTGAGGAGAGAGAGCACGAAAATACCTGGACATAGCTAAAAAGGAGAAACCTCAAGATTGAAGATCTCATAGCTGAATCCCAAGACAATAAGAACATCAAAGAATATCAAAGTGAACATAGATAAGACACAACTGAATATCAAGTGTTCGATGTCTGGAGACGGTTAATCAAATAAGGGAATGTAGCAGACTAGCACTAACGGTTTACAAGACAAAACATAATTGGTTGTGAAAGGTTATCCACTTGGAATTGTGCAAGAAATTGAATTTTTACCTTACTGCTAAATGGTAGATGCACAAATTGGAATCTCTTCTTGAGACTGAAAGTTATAAAATCTTATGGAATTTTGAGATACAAGCGAATTATCTCATTCCATCCAGAAGACCAGACTAAGTATTGATAAACAAAAAAAAAAGAACTTGTCAACAAGATGATTTTGACGTCCTGGCAGACAACTGAGTGAACATGAAAGAAAACAAAAAGATCGACAAATACTTGGACCTTGGCAGAGAACTAAAATAATATGTATAATATGAGGATGAAAATGATATCAATTGTAGTTGGTAGCCTTGGGTTCACTACATGATATGCGAGTAAAGCAAACTGGCACAGAAGAAATGCAAGAAAATACATAAGTGGGTAAGAAAGGGAATCCATTGGAAATTCTGGCAAATGATGTTTGTACAAACAAGAATCTGTCTTAGAAAATGAGACTCATTAAATTCTCTAAGACTTTGAGATACAAATGAAACACCTAATCCTAAGTAAGATGTACAGAATGTGTCAACTGATAGATTCTGTCGTTACAGAGGACTTTATTGCAAACATGAAAGAAAGGGAAAAGATAGACAAATGCTTGAATTTTGTAGTGAATTGAATAACATGAAAATAACCGCAATACCAATTGTAGTTTTCACCTTTGGAATGGTCCCCAAAAACCTGACAAAGAGACTGGGGAAAGGAGGATGAATCGAGATTATCTAGATCACAGCACTGGTGAGATCAGTTATAATATTTAGGAGGATCTTGAAGACCTATGCTCTTCTCAGAAAAGCAATATTTACTTTATTTCCCCCATTTTTACACTTTAAAATTAAGACGTTAATACGAACATTTGCTGTTTTCCATTATGCCCCTCGTCAAAATATTTATTTGAAGTCTGCCACCGTAAGTGGAGCTGTAAAATTTTACTTAGCAGTCGTCGAACTGTTTTGCATATAGTGGTACTAGTCGGGTGTTGGCCAATGGTGAAAGAGCCATAAAACACTGGAATTGCGTAAGTCGATAAAATAAATTTCTGACATGTGGTGAATTGTCAGTTTTTTCTATATCATTTCATTGACATATTAGAGAAGATGAGAAAACATTTAAAGAGTAAAATTTAAAGTATAAGAAACTACTTGTTAAAATTGATAATATTCATATTATTACATATGATTTTATATTTTTAATCATCAATTAAAAAAAAAAGATTAAATTGAGCGGTGTTTGGTACATTTAAAAATAGCTGCCACGATATTTACGAATGGAAACATTCGAATAAAACTTCATCATTTATTGCTGAAATGCCGAAATTTGTATTAAAATCCGATGATTAATTGCTTTTTTTGGTGAAATTCTAAAATAGTCATTGTCCAAAACAACTGTTCATACATATATTTTGTTAATTAAAAATTTGAACTAATCAATTACAAACGGTAATTGCTACTATAAGATATAGATCTACATAACAAGGATTAAGCAATAATATATCATATTAAATGATGAAGTGTTCTCTGAAAAAAATCACTTTAGTTGGCGCCACACTGGACAACACCATTATCATTTGAATTGGAATTGATGCACTACGCCAAATATTAATTCAATGACCAAAGCAAATATGTAAGAAAATTAACCATACACTTCATTAAATGGCTTGAGACAATGAAAATTAACTTGTTTAAATTCTATATTAACAAATTATTGAAAATGCCTGGAGACATAATCAATAGCACTGGAAATGTTTCTACATTCATTCAGCCTGGTTATTGGTAATTGTTACTATAATTTATATGGCCACATAATAAAGATTTAGTAATAATATTTCATATTATCATATGAAGTTTTCCTTGATAAAATCACTTTATCTAGGACCACACTGGACAACATCATCTTCGTTTGATTCGTGACTGTAGCAACACGTGAACTAATATTTCAGTGCCAAGGCCAACAGTTCATACAGTTCTTTAAATAGCTTGAGACATTGAAAATTAACTTTGTTTAAATCCTATATAAACAAATTATACCATTATTGAAAATGCCTAGGGACATAATCCAAGATGAATCTTTTGGATGATTTCTACAATTGATCCGGATATATATTCCCTTGTTTGTAAGGAGGAACATTTTACATCCTCACACACGCATATATATATATATATATATATATATATATATGTGTGTGTGTGTGTGTGTGTGTGTTTGTGTGCGTATATATATATATATATATATATATATATATATATATATATACAATGTAACACAATTGTTTCTGGTATATTGGTGAGCTTTTTAGAATGAATAGAATAAGAACAGAGAATGTTATTAATATTTTTAAAACCGGTCCCATTATATATATTATTACTATATATATATATATATATATATATATATATATAGAGAGAGAGAGAGAGAGAGAGAGAGGGGAGGAGAGAGGGAAAGAGAGAGGGGGGAGAGAGAGAGAGAGATAGAGAGATATAGTAACACCCAAATTAGTTTGAATTCTACGGATTAGATCTTGGTAAAAATTGTCGTAAACATTCTTTTAAAAAGCCTGTTTTTGCGTTTGCATATTTGTGGTTGGGGTGGTGGACTTTTCATTGGCTCAAACTGACGGTAGTTTCCTCATTTAAGATCTCAAATCCTTGTAAAGTTTATTTGAAGCACAATGTCAATACTAGCAGCACGTAGCTTACATGGTGGAAGCTTGAAGATACCGGATCCAAGCTGGCGTTGCTATTCGAGCCGATATGATGTAGAAGAACCCGAAATCGGCGATGAAAATAGGGCATCACTGATGACCGCCCTGTATGCATCTACAAGATGTATTGTACGACCGTATGAAAGAACCAAGGATAAAAAAGTTATAGAAGAAAAATCCAGTATTACAATAAAAAATCTTCAACGAACGAATTACTGTGTTTGTTCTTTGGCGTGATCTTCGTCAATAATTTTTATTAATGTGTTATTTCTAAAAACAAATAACAAATAGTTCTTAACGAAATATTTCAATATAACACTATCAGAAAAAAATCCTTATCTGTCTGCAACACAATTTTCTAAGTTATCACGATGACAAACAAATGCAAAGTCGATGTGTTACTCAGGCCTCAGGTTGTCACACTAAAAACTCAAAGGATACCAATATCTGCTGTTGCAAAATAGTTTAATAGATCTCAGGGTGTAATTAATGTTGTTTGAATTGTAAAGCCTTACAATGATACTGTCTTCTATAAGTCCTATTAAACCAGCAGGACAGCCTCGTAAAAGGACTCGCTCGTAAAATCGAGAGCTTCAAAAGAGTTGGCGATCGGCCGTTTTGAAACAGCAGTGAACATTTTGTTGTTAATCGAAGAATCTGGTATTGAAATGTGTTGACTGACAGTCTTATCGTTTATGTGATACATGTCTTAATTCAAGTTATGCTCTTGCTAAAGTATCGTCAACAACCTAGACGATCCTTTGCAAGTATTTGTTCAGTTATATAAATAATAATGGATTGGTTGTTTTTAATGACACGTCAACCCGACTAGGATTATTTTATACCTAGAATTTAGGGATTTGCGTTCATTGTGTAGTTTACATGTTTGTATAGATTTTTAAGCGATTCTGTCGAATAAAAATAATTTTAAACATATTTATTTAAGCCATATATGAGACAGTAATATGTACTAGCACTCCGCGTTAGAGTGAACCCAGGAGTAATGTCAATAAAAAGGTTTTGCATACTCGCCAGATCACCAGAACTGGGACGACACTATTAAATACAAATTAGTGTTATACTCAAGAACTCCCCCCCCATTTTTCTTACCTCTGTGAAGGGTAGTAAATTCAGTGTATTCTGCGCCCAGCTGATGGAGCAAGATTATAAATGAGAAAACAGCTTTTAAACAATGAAAGTACATTTGATTTGATTAGCGCTGACAGCAAGCAGTATTTATTTACTAATCTCTCCTTAGTTGTGGTGCAAGGCTGCATGTATTGGGCACCTTCGTTGGTTTATTTAATGCCAGACCCTTTTTCGTCAAAGAACACTAGTAATACTATATACATATATTCCCATAGCAGGGGAATGAGGAGATTCATACCTTTCTCAAGGGTATTAATCCGAATGTTAACGTAATAGAGCGACTGGAGTTCGAACTCGCTTACTACGATGCCCCAGTACAGCATGTTAGCCACTATACCATGGGTTTCCCCTTCAGGAATATTTTTGAAGTTCATGCTCAATCTCTGAGAACGCCATTCTTTATCCAAACTCTTGTAAGTTTTCCCTTTATCAGGTTCTTCGCTATTCAATACTATCATTTTGGTTTGGTTTGGTATCTTTATTTAATGGCATATCAACCATTATGGGTTAACTATTTAACCCATATATTGGGACATGAGGGGTTTCATACATTTCTCAAAAGTATTGGTCCAAAAATGAGAATAATAGCGCAAGTAGGGTTAAAGCTGGCTTAATATGATATCGCAGTCCAACACGTTAGCCAATACGTCGTTGGAACTCGAATTATTGGAAAAATAATTATTTTAAAAGAGATCTTTTTGATTCATAGATGACCTACTCCCCCGCCCCAGCTCAGGTTGTACGTTGGAGTAATTGCAATGTAGGGGATCTTCAGTTTCACAACTGGAGCCTCACCATTTCATATCACTAATTTGTAATAATAATAATTTTGTTCTATGAATTTATTTATTATTGTTTGTATTTATACACATTTGCCATGGTGTAAAATAGGTTTTTATGAATTCGTAAAAACCTCTTTTACACCATGGCACATGTGTATAAAAACAAACAATAAATAATCCATAGAACAAAATTATTATTAGAAATTTGTGATATGAATATTGTGATGAAACATACGTATGTTTCATCACAATCAAATCTGTTGAATGGGAGATATTTGATTGTTAAACTGTAAAATATACAGACACTTGCAACTAATATATGATCGATGTCAAACACCTGTAGGTATGAGGAAAATTGATAGACAGGCGATAGGTCAGGGGTCATTCACTTTTGAAGCGGAAATCTTGGAACCAATATAAAATAAGCTTTTATATATAACACGATGTGAAGCAGTTCCTGAGGTTTTGCATTTACACTAAACCCTCTGGTTGTGAGGGGTTGAGTCCTCTGGGACCTCCTTTTTAGAAAATTTATTCGCCGACCGAAATGACAGCCGAAAACTCTTACCCACGAATAAACGCCTAGAATCTAAAACAATAAAAGTGTTTATTAATTTCCATCTATGGTCCAAATTTAAAAACGACGATTGATGATTTTTTAATTCTGTCTATTTTTGAGTCACCTGTAAAGCAGCAGTTGGTGTGAATTCAGAATATTCCTTCTCCTAGACTGGTGTCCTAACCAAGGCCAAACGACCTGGTCTTACATACTATTTAGCTATAGTTGGAATGGGAGTAAAGAACAGATGCGTTCATACCTTACCCAAGAACATTAGCCTGAAATGAAATGGAAACAGATTTACTCTCGTTGCTAGATTCCCAATTCTTACAAGATGGTGAATCTCATTTAACACAATTTTTTAATGTACATCTACACTGATTGTTGGTCAGTCATATCTGACTATAAAAAAGTAATGAACAGAACAAAAATGAAATGTAAAGAAAATAAAAACAAAGAGAAAAAAAACGAAAAAAAAAAACAAAAACAAGAAAAATGCAAACATAAAAACAAAACGACGACATTCATATAATTTTTTTTTAGATACATATAATTGTAAATCTAGTCTTATTATTGATCGGTCATTCCTGATTATAAAAATAGTCATTTACTGAAAATATGACATTTAAAAAATAAAAGAAATAAAAAAAAAACGAAAAAGAATAAAAAAAAAAGACCCCCCCCCAAAAAAAAAAAAAAAAAAAAAAAAAACAAGAGGTCGAAATGCATATAAACAATCATTTCAAAAGCAAAATAAATAAATAAATATATAAATTGAGCAAAATAACATTGGTATACAAAACAAAAAATTGCGAACATATGTTAGTAACAGAGATAAATAAATGAATAAATAGATAAAATTTATGAATTGATAAATGTTGCAATTTATATGAAATTGATAAACTAAAGTTTGTAATTATTTATCTGAATTTTTGAGATGAGGCTTAATGATTTCTATTTTTAGATTTTCGAACTGTTGTCCTCATCTTTATTGTTATATACACAACGTTTCTGCCGATGTGACTTTCGGTCTTCTTCAAGTGTTTCTTGTCGAAATCGGGGAACTTCTTGTCAAACTCAAGAACCTTCTTGCCGAACTAGGAAGCTTTCATATCGTAATCGGGAGACCTTCACAGTACTTCAAACTGAACCCTGTATTTAATAAATTGGGGAAGAATGTTACGTTAAGTATTCTTTGTTATTCTCAGAAGCGTTCCAGAGTTCGATGAGAAGGAGCACCTGAAGAAGCCCGGAGGTTACATCGGCCAAAACTTTATGTATTTAAGAAAAAAGATGAGCAGCCCTAAAAATCTAAATAAAACATGAAGTTTTCAATATGAGCTAGTAAGCACATATACAAAATCAAGTAAGTTTGAGATTTTTCCCAGATGAAATGGCTACCTTTGAGTCAACTGTAATGTAACAGACGTTTTTACTGTAATATTAAGATGGTACTGCAAGTGTTTTATTAAACATAAGACTAAAAACAGAACTTAAAATACTTAATTTTGACAGATTTAATATAAATGCAAATTACAAAATATTTAGTTATCAGACATCAAAATTAAAAGATTGTTTATAAATATTATTAAATAATACTTTAATTTGCTGGTTTCTGTCACTTTAATGCAGAATTTTCATCGAAATTGACATCCAGATGCTATGTAGAATATCAATTCAGGTATCCCAGTTTGATTTCTTTGTTTGATGGCAAATCAATCTTCGAGGGTTATTTAATGCCAACACATCCTTGTAGAAGAACGGTAGTAGTAATAGTCCTTTTCCAAGGTCATTAGTCCGAAAATGGACGTAATAGCGCGACTGGAGTTATGCATCAGCCCACGGGCACCCACCTTGCAAATTTGTGTCGTTATTACCTCTGAGAAGCTAGTTCGATCGTGACTTTATGTTATATAAATCCTGTGGCAAATAGATTGGGTAAATGCGAAGGGTATTCACGCTATATGAAAGGCCATAAAGGCTATATGAAGCGCGTGGTGTAATGGGTAAAGTCATGGGAAAGGGACTCGTCGCCCCGAGTTCAAATCCTGGACGTGGTAATTGCATTTCACTTAGCGCTAATACCCTTGGGAAAGGTATGAATCCTACTCTCCCTCCAGCTATGGATAAATAGTAGAGCAGACTGGGCTCTTTAACCTTGGTTAGGCAACCGGTCTAGGAGAAGGAAAACTCTGAATTCAAATCTGCTGAAATCCGCTTAAGAAATTGACCTTGTGTCGCATCCTGCTAGTGCGGAGGGGTTGTTAAATATATATATGAAAGGCCATCAGCCTTATCCACAGTTTGAAATTAGGTAGTGGAGTTCCACTTCTAACGGCGATAGACTCTACCCCCCCCCTTAAGGACCACTAGTGTAGAATAGATATCTTTTCCTCGTTAGGCAACAGGGTTATTGACGCACCTGCGTATCTGTTTATTTGGAATTGGAGTAGATCTATTTGTATTTGTCGGCTCTCGTCACTTCATATCCATTAATTAATATTTCCCGTGTTGACAACTTGTTTAGAGGATATGGAAACAGCGTGATCATATTCAGCGCTAAGAGTCAATATTTTAATCCAGGTGAAACACACATATGTCGAATTCCAACACTTGATGTAGACAGTCAAGTCAATATGCAAGTATGATTGCATAAAGAAATAAAGTTGAAGGACACATACACACACACACACACACACACACATATATATATATATATATATATATATATATAGAGAGAGAGAGAGAGAGAGAAGAGAGAGAGAGAGAGAGAGGGGGGGTGGGGGATAGATAGATAGGAACATACCCTGATTAGATCGATAGATCAATAGATAGATAGATAGACAGACAAACAGACATATAGATAGATAGATAGATAAATGCGAACATACTATGATTAGACTGAATAAATAGATGGGAACATCCAATGATATATATATATATATATATATATATATATAGAGAGAGAGAGAGAGAGAAGAGAGACATACAGACAGACAGACAGACAGACAGACAGACAGGTATGGGCAGACAGACAGAGACTGGGAATATATAGGGAAACAGTGACAGAGTTATAGATATATACAAGAAGTGTGTGTGTGTGTGTGTGTGTGTGTGTGTGTGTGTGTGAGAGAGAGAGAGAGAGAGAGAGAGAGAGAGAGAGAGAGAGAGAGAGAGAGAGAGAGAGAGAGAGAGAATGAGATAAGAGACTTTCCTTATATTTAATATTAATAAAATGTGTTGTTTGTCAAAAGTGTTTTCGAAACATTTTTTTTGGATTAGTCTTGTTTCAGTGAGAGACACAATGGCACATTATTATCCTGTTCGGAGAGTAAAGTTTGATTAAAACAATGGAAGTGAGATATATCCCGAGATTACGAACGAAGAACGTGGGGATTTGGAAGTGTTGCCAGAATAGTTCTGTGGAATCTGAGGCGCTGGAGTTTAGATAGGATCACAGATGGTTCCATGGATATAACTGACAAAAGAAGAAAGCACGTAAGAACGCATGGTTGATGATATAAAAAAAGAAGAAGACAGGGGAAGATGTCGGAACCAGCAGTTGAAAAGGCTGAAAAGAGGAATGAAATGAATTAAGACAATAGATTGACTAAGAAGAGTTAGAAAAGTGTATTAAAAAAAAGGATCTAGAACAAGGAAAAGAAATAAACCAAGAAATAAAGGGAAAACGCATGGAAGAATAAACAAAAAAGAACACAGTGAAAAGTAACAAAAGGAAGGTAACGGAAGAAAGTCTGGATGAAGGTCTGTTTATATTAGACGACAGCCGAAAAAAATACGCAGATAAAAAATGCTACAGTTAAAAAGGCTTATATAAAAAAGAAAGAAAGCCCTAAAATCTGTATAAATCTTATTTCGCTCTGACATGTCAATATGTTTGATTGACTTAGCAGCTGCAGCTTATGTCTATATAACTTCTTCAGGCTGGCCGTTAAGCAAGTCAATGGTTAGCAATATGGCCGAGCAGATCATTAATCGATTGGACACTTAGCCCTTTCTATAAGTTGCTAGAATATTGAATTATATCTGATAGGTGTTAATTCCGATACCTTGTTGATTTCTTTATTGAGTAATTTGAAATTTGTTAGTATTCGTCCAGCGCTAAAATTTATTTCTACGTATTTGTTATTATTAAAAATCCAAACAAACTTGTTAATGTTAAACATAAAACTAGTAAAATAACATTTAATTTGATATTTTTTAAGCTTATAAGAGTTTGAATGATACCCGATAAGTGTCACACTTGGAATTTTGGTTGAATTTGAAAAAAAAAATCATGGACATCAAAAACTAATAAAACACATAAAAACTGTCATGTTTCACTATGTTTTAGGTTTTAAAAAGTAAAAGCCTGAAACATGGTATATCATTCCAAATCTCCAAGGGAAAACCCACCAAGCACAAAACACATTCTGTTGGAATTTTTTGATATAGTTATTTACTAAGCTTAGCTTAGATATGGCACAAGGCCAGAAGTATGGGGCACCCAATGAGAAACGAACTCACTAACAATGGTTTGCGAAGCGAGCTTGCTAACCATTACACCACGTGAGTGGAAATTTTTTGATATAGGGCGTGTGCCAGACGGCTACTTTTACTTATAGACTCGCCGATAAGCACGTGACCTGGGAAGGATTCCTATTATCCAATCACTGGCAATGCTCTGATGCTGATATTATTATTTATACTGACCTTTTCTGGTCATACTAGCATTACTACTTGGATCTTCTTGGACGGCAGACCAAAGGGATTCTATCCCACGGGACTTGTTCACTCGCCGGAGGATTCTATAACTCGGGACTTACTTACTTATTTACTTTTCTTTTACAACTGGCCAAGGATGGCGGCCAGATACTTAACTTTTAAGACAGAATTTTTAAATTTAAAAACATAATCATTGTTACAACATTTTTAGATAACGCCAGATTTTAATAATGAAACACTTAGAATGATAGTAGAAGAATTAGCGGGTGTTGATGAATGATGGCCGGGTTGACTATCATTTACTCAAATGTCACGAATATATAATATATATATATATATATATATATATATATATATATATATATATATATATATATTTGAGATTATTTTGGTATATGTATCCGTTTGTGGGAGGTACATATATCAGATGTATGTGTATGAAGCATTAAAGAATTAATTATCAGAAACTCGGTTGTTTTTTAGTAGAGTTTCGTTTATTTAGTAGTAGTAAATTTTCAGGATGTTTATAGCTCCCTTCTGTATAAGGACAGTAGTGCTGCTGGCTTCTGGTTGTTCCTTCTAGTGGGGGTAGCTGCTGCTTGTGGTAGTGTAGTTTTCATCTTTGTGTGTGGTTGTACATGGCGCTGATTGGTCACTTGGTAATTTAGGAGGCATATATATATATATATATATATATATATATATATATATATATATATAGAGAGAGAGAGAGAGAGAGAGAGAGAGAGAGACCAAATCCTGACGAAACTGACTTTTATTTCATGAGCAAACCTTAACGGGAACAATACAAAACTGGATTGAAGAATACAAATAATATATGTGTATAGAATAAATGTTCGAATAGAAAAAGAGTCATTGCAGATAGTTCAGAGGCTACTGAGCAGAGAATCAAAGTCCTCGCTTTCTGTTTGGAAAGGCCATAGCGTAAAATGTATGCAGAATGCCTCTGTTAGGTGATGCCTCCTATTCAGTAGATAAAAAGACGCAACTGGCCTTTAGATAGAAGACGCAACTGGTGCCTGTGACCTCCGTGAAGCCAGAGTGTGAAGAAGCGGTTGTGTAAGAGGTACAGGGAATGCCGGTTGGGGCAAAGCCTCCTAGCCCTAATGGACAGAAAGACACAACTGGTGTGTTACCTCTGACGGCTAGAGCCTAAAAGGAAAGAGGATTTGATTTTGGCGGTCCAGTCTATTTATACCGATTGAAACGCCACCTAGCTGCATGACGGACAAACTGTGAAAGGTAAGGGAAATAATCCTAATACGTAGTATTAGTTTGAAGATATCTAGCATTCATATAATGCATTAGGGCATCGAAATGATCATCAAACACCGAATATTTCTCGTGCCTCCTACGCGTGACTCTACGTAGAAGCGGCTTCTTTAAAACTTTTCCTTAATCTTGTTTCAGAGTCGCGTTATTCTTTCTTATCATAGAAGTGACGATTCGAGTGAGTTGCGATAAAAAGCAATTAGAATTAGAGCTGGATAATGCTACTCAAATAATAATAATAATAATAATAATAATAATAATAATAATAATAACTCAGTATCATTTAAGATAATTTAAAAAATATGTGCTTCTTTAAGGTTATCCTACCATTCTATTCAAGAAAAAAAACAGAAGGAATATAAAGGATGAATTTCAAGAACTGGAAACCCTTAAACAGACCCTAAGAATATACAGCCTGGATATAGACATGGAGTTCGGAATCGACAAGTGCGCCAAGCTTGTGATGAAAAAAGTTAAAAAAAATGAAATAGTGAACGGATTCGAACAACCGAATCAAGAAGAAATTAGGACAATTGAAGAAAAGGAGAACTACAAATACTGGGGATTATTAGAAACGGACGTGATCAAACAAATAGAAATGAAAGAGAAAAGTAAGAAAAGAATACCTCAGAATGACAAGAAAACTTTTAGAAACCAAGCTCTGAAGCAGAAATCTCATCAAGAAATATAAACCTGGGCAGTGCCTCTTGTAAGATAATTTGGACCATTCTTGAAATAGACAAGAGAGGAACTCCAGCAGATGACAAAAGACAAGGAAACTTATGACAATGCACAAGGTACTACACCTGAGAGACGACATATACAGACAATATGTGACAAGAAAAGAAAGGGGCAAGGGGCTTGTGTAGATTGTGTAGATGCGACAATTGGAGCACTCGAAGATTACACTAACAAAAGTAAAGAAGGACTAAATTCGGCAGCCAGAAAAAGCAACTGCAACATATGGACAAGCAGAAATACAACAAAAAATAGAAAACAAAAATGGGAAAAAAACAATGTGTGGTATATTTTTAATTAGAAACGGAAACACCGTTTCAGCCATTGTTTTGATAAGAAACGGAAGCACCGTTTCGGCCATTTTTCATTTGTGGTAATAAAAAGGCGGAAGTGGTTATTCCAACAGATGACGTTCAACTGGATTACTTGTTGTGTTATTTATTCGATAAGAAAGCTGTGACACAATCCCATACGAACAAACTATATCAAAGCAAAAATAATATGATAAGACGCAACGGAATAGCAAGAGTAGAATGTGTGGAGACAAAGACGAAATTTAATCATATTATAAGTGAATGCAGCAAACTAACACAAAGTGAGAACAAGACTAGGCACGACTGAGTGGGAAAGGTGATCTACTGGGAATTGTGAAAGGCATTCAATTTTCACTATGATACAAAATGGTATATGCACAAACCGGAATGTCCTAGAGAATGAAAGCATAAAATCCTTTGGGACTTTGACATACAGACGGATCACCTAATCGCGCTCAGGAGACCAGACCTAGTATTAATTAACAAGTATAAAACTTCGATGGATCACAGAGTGAAGCTGGAGGGAAAAAAGATAACAAATACTTGGTCCAGAGAGTTTAAAAACTGTGAAGGTAAAGTTCGTACCAATCGTAATTGGGACTCTGGGAATGGTCCTAAAGGGTTTTGAAATGAATCGAGTTAATTGGAAATTCGAGGAAGAGTCGATACCATCTAAATAAAACCATTGTTGAGATCGGCTAGAATACTCAGAAGAGTCATGGAGACCTGAGGAGACCTGCTGTAACTCAGTCTCTAGTGAATCACCAGCATAGGCGGGTGTGATAAACTCTCATGGAGAACATAATAATTAATAATAATAATAATAAAATAACAGTAACAATAACAATAACAATAACAGTAACAACAACAACAACAACAACAACAACTGCCAAATCAGGACACTATAAAATCACTTGATGAAAATGAAAGTTACAAATACTTAGGTATTTTAGAAGCGGACAATATTAAGCAAACAGAAATGAAAGGAAAAGTTAAAAAAGAATATCTCAGGAGAACTAGAAAACTTCTAGGAACCAAACTTAACAGCAGAAATCTGATCAAAGGAATCAATACTGGGCCGTTCTTAAAATGGACAAAAGAAGAACTCAGACAGATTGACCAAAGAACGAGAAAGTTAATGACCATGCACAAGGCTCTTCACCCTAGAGACGATAGAGATAGATTATATGTGTCAAGAAAGGAAGGGGGAAGAGGTCTTGCCAACATAGAGGACTGCGTAGAAACCACTATCTAACAACTTGAGGATTACACAAGAAAGAGCAAATACAAATTACTTATGGCGGCCAACAATAGTAGAAGTGACAGAAAAC
Source organism: Doryteuthis pealeii (assembly GCA_023376005.1). Lineage (NCBI taxonomy): Eukaryota > Metazoa > Mollusca > Cephalopoda > Myopsida > Loliginidae > Doryteuthis > Doryteuthis pealeii. The sequence continues at coordinate 109,907,813 of CM042152.1, forward strand.
AACAAAGACTAGAAAACAAAAATGGGAAGAAAAACAATTGTATGGACACTTCAAACAACAAATCGAAGCGGTTGCACATGGAAAGACTTGGACATGGTTAAGAAAAAGAACCTCAAAAGAGAAACAGAATCATTAATAATTGCTGCACAAAATAATGCAATAAGGACAAACTATATAAAAGCGAAAATCGATAAGACCCAACAAAATGGTAAATGTAGACTTTGTGGTAATAGAGATGAGACTGTAAACATATACTCTGCGAATGTAGCAAACTAGCACAACGAGAATACAAAACTAGACACGACTGGGTTGGGAAGGTGATCCACTGGGAATTATGCAAAAAATTAAATTTTGACCACACAACAAAATGATATATGCATAAACCAGAATCTGTTCTTGAGAACGAAACGCATAAATTCTCTGGGACTTTGAAATAAAAACGGATCACCTTATCCCAGCAAGAAGACGAGACCTAGTGTTGATTAACAAAAAAGAAAGAATTTGTCAACTGGTGGATTTTGCAGTGCCAGCAGATCACAGGGTGAAGCTAAAGGAAAATGAAAAAATGGACAAATATCTGAACCTTGCCAGAGAACTGAAAAAGTTATGGACATGAAAGTGAAAGTGATACCAATTGTGGTTGGTGCACTTGGAACAGTCCCAAAAGGATTAGAAAAGGGTTTGGAAATTTTGGATATCAGAGTAAGGATTGAAACCATTCAGAACACTGCACTGCTGCAATCTGCCAGAATACTCAGAAGAGTCCTGGAGACCTGAGGAGACTTGCTGTCACTCAGACTCCAGTGAAAGATCATCAGCTAATGCTGATGTGAAAACTCAAAAGGAGTTAACAATAATAATAATAATAATAATAATAATAATAATAGTTGGTGCATTGGAATGGTAAAAAGAATTGGAAAAAAGAATGGAGGATCTGGAAATCAGAAGAAGAATTGAGACCTACTGCACTGCTGCAATCGTAGTAATGGATCAGAGAAACGAACTTACTAACCATTAATCCACGATAGGACACCCAATTCTGCCAAGAGAAGTATGCAATTAAAAATAGAAATAATTCCATTTTTTTCTATAGACTCCAAAACCTCCGAATATACGCCTTGGGAACATTCCTTTTCAGAAATAAATATTCTAATTATTTTCTAAATGAAACTACAAATACAAGTCTGGGGAAAGCAAATTCTTAGATAATGAAAAATTGCAGAAGTTGGAATTAAAGGCAATTTAAAGTTGCAAAATTCATAATGATGTCTAATAGGATTATATAAGTTTATGGAAATGAGAATTTTAATTGAGTTTCCCGCCACATCTACATTCTGATGAAGTTTCAATCTGCTGCTGGCTCTGGATTTAATCGAATTAAACAATTGCTTTAGATTAGGCTGAGATGCAGTAATTTTGTGGGCCGTATATCACGTGACCAAATCAGTACAAGCCATGGTTGGTATCCGTTGTGCTTGGTTGTGTTGGTGCACTAGTACGTTGTGCATTACTTTATTCAGGTTTTCTTTTTTCTTTTTTCAATTATCTTGTTTTTAGCTTAGGATCTGAAATCCCGACCATTTTCAGCTTTTGGGTTTCACCAATTACCATCGTTTTCAGTCCAGAATTTCTTCAATTACCATTGTTCATAACTTAGGGTCTTCTTTAATTACCTTTGTTTTCAGATTCGGGGTTTCTTTTAGGGGTTCCTTAATTGTCATTAGATAAATTGATAGACGACTGAACTTGAAAATCAACCCTTGCCTGAAATGAAACCCATCTCCATAAATCTTTATACGTGAATATTTTATACTAAATATTTCTAAAAAGAAAATGGGAAAATTCAAAACATTAAGTGAAACGTTTAACCATACAATCGAACAACTTTAAAGTTATCATCAGAAAAGGCAAGGATTTCGATTTGATATTTGAGATTTATATTCGTCAGAAATAAAATGCTTTGTGTGATTATTACGTTTGATTGAATTGTATGGAAAACTTTAAAATCATGTATGGTGTATAGAAAGATTATACTTAATTCCCCTGTAAGATAAATAATAAAATTAACATTAAAAAATGAAAAAATGAAAAAGAAAGAAACGAAAAAAAAAAACAAATACAAAGGTAATTTTAAAGTCTTCATTGGGTGTTTCACATCCTACTTGAGCAAAGAGGTTGGTAAATATGTAATCACACACTCTAATTAGCATCTAACAACTTCTTTGTACTCAGTAGTTCTTCGCCTACCTTTTTCAAGTATCTATGGTCGTTTTTAACGACTTACTCATGAACGTCCAACATATAGTTGGCCATGTAAAAAAGAAACATGGATTTTATTACATACTCATGAACGTCCAACATATATCTCGTCTCAGTATATATATAAAGTTGAAAACCTTTCGCTACTTCATATCAAAGTTTCTATCTTCTTTTGGTCAGAAAATGCATAGATTGCTATCTGATAATCTCCACTGACTTGAACGCTATCGGGTCAATATCTATGCAAAACGTCAAGCCCCTGAGACTTACTTTTGGGCGTCATTCTTGGACAGTCCTATATTCAATATATAGAATTAGGCATTGTAGGTTAGCTGCAACTTGTAATTTATCTTTCAGAATTACGCTGTTTTCATATAACATATTTACTATAGTTGTAATAGATATCAACTGCGTTTATATTATCTTTTGCACGGTACAAACTATTCCCTCAAGAAATGGTTTCGAAAAATAGACTAATATACGTTATTTAAGACAGGGCTTTTCTGTTAATTCGTCCTGTCAGTGCGGTTAAGAATACGGTGACTGAATCCACTGCAAAATAAGACCCCTGAAAAAAAAAGGCGTCCTGAGGATGATACAAAACTGCATCTGATGGTGAGGCAGCAGTTTTGGTTGGTTGTTTTATTGGGTTTTACGGGATGTCAACCCTTGTTGGGTTATTTTACGCCGAAGATGTTTTGTTTTATTCATTCTTGATAGGTATTGAATTTTTTAAACTCAATCTTTTGAGCACATGTATTTAACTTTTTTCTATCCACCCCATAGATGAGACCATTGCAGGTACTATTACTCCGGATCAGAGTTGATCAGAGTTGACCGGGGAGTAATAACGATGAAGGTGTAACTCAGAATCTACAGAGTACCAGTCCTACAGCATCATATGAAGTTTAACGTCATACTTAGGATACTAAGACCCTCAGACACCGCCTTCTAGCACATATATGATAAAGAGGGTTGAGGGTTTGCCATAAAGGCAATATAATTTGGACAATCGTATAGGTGCTAGGACTTGACGTGACCAGTAGTTTGGAGCTATTGGAAGTGTAAAATGCCTCGTCGTTGTCATCAATATCGGGTTAACACTGACCAATAATGGCATATCAACTATCATGGTTTATTCAATGCCAAATCCATTCATGTAGGAAAAAGTAGTGGGGATATTTAACCCAAAACTGGGTCGGAAAGTGAATGCCAGTGTAACGAATTCAAACTTGCTTACTAAGATGTCACGGTCCAGCATGTTAGCTACTACACCACGGAGACTCCCACTGTTTGTATAACATCATATGCCTGTTGGTTGGTTGGTTGGTTGGTTTGAAATTAGGGCATGTACCATTTAGTTACCTTAGCGTGACGTCGTTTTTGTTTTATTCATTTTGGGTATTCAATTTTTAATACTCATTTTTTAATCTATTCAGTCCATACACGGGACAATAACAGGTACTATCACTTCTGGTCAAAGTGGACTTGGGTGTAATGGCAATGAAGGGATACTTCATACTCCCCAGAGCTCCAGAATTGGAACCTCACAAGATGCAGTTTAACGTCATACCAAGGACACTAAGACCCTAAGCCACCCCCTTCTAGCACATATGATAAAAAGCGTTGGAGGTTTTCCATGAGGGCAATAGGATTTGGACAATGATATAGGTTTTATGGCTTGATGGGACTAGCTCATTGATCGGAGGGGGGCTTCGATTGCGCATTTAGCCTAAATAATGGACGAACTTGCTCAGCCACCCGTATTCCGTCCTTAAGCATTACGGGTTGCCAACCAGGGCCTACACGTGGTTCCATTGGGTGATCATATGACTTTCGCCGAATTATGATATAAAAATAAAATGCAATTTAATAAGAAGATTGCAGCAGATGTTGAAAATATAAATAGCAATGATTATGTTCAAATTTTGACAACTGAACCAAATGTCGGGTTAAATAACCCCTTACTTCTTTTCACCATCATCATATTTATCTCATTCTATATTCTTGTCCAGTCCGTCTTCCCTATTATATGGCCTATTCTATGTTGGCTGGGTCGTCTATCGTCTGTCTACGTATATGGCCTAGTTTTTTCCATAGTTCTGGTCTGCTTTCTTGGGACTTCTTGGAGTCTCCTTCATCTTTGCGTCAGATTTTGTTTTTAGCCACGACACAAAAAATGGATATATTCTTAGACGTCTTTATACAGCCCAAGTTAACCATCATGTGTGAAAGAAATAGCTATCTTGCAGACACGTCTGCTCCTCTTGTTTTATAGAAACCTAGCTGATCGTAAAGGAGGCAGAACCATGACTAATCTGGTAGGAACAAGCTATTTCGTCAATGATAACTCGCTGGAATCATACTTTTCCCAAGGGTTTAGTAAAATGCAGCCAGCTTCGTCTAGGATTTGGACTGGTGTCGCCGTATCAATATCCTACGACGATAACAATTAAACCACGACTGAAACTTCGTTATAAAGACGGGAGGAGATTTGGGTAATTATTCGATGTTGATGACACATACAATAATTTTTTGTGTAGATAATTCTTGTTCAGTGATTGTTATACTGTTGTATACCCCTTATAACATCGTACGTAGAACATCGGGTGTATAATAGAGAGAGAGACAGACAGACAGACAGACAGAGAGAGAGACAGAGACTAGAGTAGAGTTGAGGCTTACTTGTTACTTCATTTCTTCTTTACTACTTCTAGCCGCCATTTCCCTCATCTACTTGTTTCGCCGTCATCTTGTCTTCTAGGTGTCGCCTTACTAAGGGCTTCTTCTAAGAGCTAACTTTTTAGTCATGCAATTAATTGAACCACAAGACATTTTTCCTTGATCAAGATTTATTTAACCCATTCTTATTCGCGCGTGGTGAGTTTCAACATCAGCAGTGAGAAACAGATGCTCTCTACTCAACGTCAGGTTGAAGACTAAATCTAACGGTACGTTTTTCTCATAGCACGAGATTCGCGCTTCTCTAGGGTCAGTTGGGGTCATCCAACGAAAATCTACCCACCCACGCTTTTAACTCAAATTTCATTTCAAACTAACTACAGCGTCTTGTCAACAATTTATGACACCATATAAAATGAAACAATATTTCTCTATATATTTATGCGCTTATTTTGTCGTACAACGACTTAGTGCATAATGAATTTTGCACTGACAAAATAGTTACAATGGATACTTGAGTCTAGCCAATTTCAGATGTTGAACTCAGTTACTATATTTACCCACGCTAAATAAAAAGAAATATATATATATGTATCGCACGCGAAAATTGAGAGAAAAATAAAATAGCGTTCAACCGTTATTACCCGAAAAATATATTTAATTTAGCTAAGGAATTACATCGACTTAGTTAAACGTAGAGTAGGATCCTGATGAAATCATTTCAATTTGATTGAAACGATGGTAGACCCTTTATTTTTCCTCCAATAATAATATTAGTAGTATGTTTTCTGCTCAATGTTTTAATATTTTTATCATTTTTGGATTATTTACTGATGCCACTGACACGGAAACCTTAGAGCGGCAATTTGATACTATATATATATATATATATATATATATATATATATATATATATATACACGGGTCGAGTTGACAAATGAGTGTGAACGGGATGTTGCACTGGAAGTATCTACCTCTTCCTCCGTGAATTCGGTCATTAATAGCAAATGAACTTACTAGTTGGGAATTTCTATTGTTCACTGTTCGGCTTAGCACCAAATTACAGTTTTGACCCTGTCTATCAGGGTTTCTTAAAAAAGATTTTTCTTACCGTTTTTCCTTTTTTTTTCTTTCTTTTTTCTTTACTAGCGTAACAGCTTCAAAGGAGGCAAAACTGAGATACACTTTTCGTCATTGTAAATGGAATCGGCGACCCGACTCCAAATCTTGGAGAAGTCTGTTTGCGTTTCATTTCGTGCTGAAAAAAGGGTGAACTACTTAAAAAATTTGAGCTGTATAAATGTTCAGGGCGGCCTAATGTTAGTATCACCCAGACAGCGAGGGAGCCTATCCCCTTTTCACTAGCGCTAGACCAAATAAATTATTTTAGCGTCTGAGGTGGAGCGCCACACCTACCATCAGCTACTCACTTTACTGCACAGATCCCTGTGCTACTCATACGCTGAGTTGTCGAGGGTCGGTATTTCCTAACCGAACTCTCTACTGGCCCTTAGATATTATATTATGTTCAATGAAAAAAAAAGTGTTATACCTTTATACTTACTATTGGGTAATATAAGTTAAGAGATTATGTTATATACCCCTAACACTATTAGTGTTAGTATAGCATTTAATTCTAAGACTAACAGCAACAAATGAATGAATTAAAACATAGTTTAATTCTAAAAAATTATAAAGAACAAATAAAACAAAGACTAACAATATAAAGTCCTTCAGAATTTACTTTGAGTGACTTACCGATGTGATGGAGAAGATATCTAGTATCTTAGTGATTTTTTGGAGATAATATTAGGTCGATGTCTCGTCGTAGCTGGTCTGGAATGTATCTGAGGGCTTGGGTATTTTGCGCCCAAAATTATGGGCTCATCACGTGATTGGTATATCCAATCACAGAAAGCCTGTGCCTCACTTAACTCCGCACACAGGAATGAACATTTTACTGACCCAACACCCATTTACTCTTACGATTAGTCGCATGACACCAGACCACTGACGGTTCTAGTAAATCACGCACTCTCTCAGATGGGTCTGATCTACCTTAATTCTTATGGATAATATCAATTCAGAAATTATCTTACACATTTCCGGACTCTTACAATCGGTTGCATAGCAACAGAACACTGACCATTCTAGTAAATCATGTTTCAGATGAGTCTCATCTAACCTAATACCTAAGAATGATTTCAGAATCCTAAGATATTTGAGTTTAGCATAACAGTGACGAGGCTTGCGTGTTTTTATTGCCAATAATGTTAGCGCACTCCTGTTTTAATAATTGCTTTTTATTTTTGCTGGCTTTTCAGATTGAAGCAGCAGATGAAAAAAGCTAACGTAAAAGGTAGTATCTAATTAATGACGACAGATGTTTAAAAAAGAAAAGAATAAACAACATTTAATGACATATACACAATGAATGACTTTTTAGATGCAGGGCAAAATTACACCTTTTCTATAATTCATATACAGCGGTGGTTTGGTGTCATAAGTACGCTAACATATGTCTATGTAGAAAAGTACAGGATGTTTAAAAAGATTTAAGATAACTAGCAAATATATGCACCCTCCGGGCGCAATTATTTAAGTTTTAATGTAATAAAATGTTATATTAAATTGGAAAGGCTAATGCAACTAAATGAGAATGCAGATAAACAGATTTGCAACAGAATCGAAACATAGAACAATTTAAACTTACTCTTTCGCCACTTCCGTCTTTCATTGCTGAATTTTCCTAATTTAACTATCTAGTCAAATTAGGAAATAAAGAATACAACTACAGTTATCTTTTCTTGTTAATCGATTTCTTTCAAGATTTATCCTCGGAAATTTTGCACACAATCATTAAGATAAAACCAAACAATTATAATTCAATGATACTAAGTACATATTTATTAAAATCAAAATTTTAATATCAATATGCAAATTAGCCTTCCCATTCACAATGTAAACTGCTATTTTTTGTATATATAAATACACTTGCATGCTAATAGTTGACCAACAGTATTTATAATGTAAAACCGTTTTATTCATAATTGAGGTTTAAATTAAAATAAAGTCATGTAGAACGTGACGTAAATAAATAAGGGAATTGTGACTTGAGTAGTAATATAGTTTCGGTTACAGACAAACACACATGTAATGTGTCTTCCAGAAAATCTGATATCAGCCCTAATCTAATTGTAAAGTAAAAGTAAGCAAATTCGGTGGAGTAGTCTATGTTCTGTATCTGCCGGACAGCGAGGAAGTCTATCCCCTTTTCACTAGTGACAAAATAGATTGTTTTGAGGCTGAAGTGGAGCGCCATACCTACCATCAACTCCCAACTTTAACTCACAGATACAAGTTGGGCTACACATACGCTGAGTTGGTGATAACCGGTATCGAACATGGAACCCTATGGCTCCTAGGCGGATTCTTTACTGACTCAGTTGACTAAGTCTCATTCAAATGATTTCAAATTTTAACAGCAAGTCGGAAAACAAGTCAACATTTTGTTTTCAATGTGTGGCGTTTCTATTCCTGAAAATCAGTTCAATAAACACAAAACATTAAACATCGCATTTAGAGTTGTTTCTACGCATACTATTAAAATCTGAATCATTCGAACCAAAAATGGTCAGTTCATAGAATTACTAAATTATATCATTTTTCAGAAACACCCTGTATGTAGGAGGTCGGCTGATTCATGAGAAAGTGCCCAGGGAATTCCCACTATACAAGATTCCTCATCATTTTTTTTTCTAGTGTGTATTACATGACACACCATGTTTCTTTACAACAACATCAGAAGCCAAAATTAAATAAGTAGATAAACTATCTGCAGAACCTTGAATGATACATGCAGTCAGAAAATACAAAATGAGTGTACCAAAACGAGGCTAATGCTTTTGTTGATAGAGTCACATTTTATAGATACTTCTGAATCCCATGTTTATCAGCCGTTCGATTTACAATACAAATCCTGGAGAAAACGACCAAGAACCAATAGGTTGATTCAATACATACGATTACCTAATTGCACAACGCAAAGTTTTCCCTTTGTTTTCGTATAGCTCAATCCGATCATCTTTTCTGAAAAGGCAGGTTCTACTATATTAATACCAGTTAAATCAATTTTAGCTCTTGTATGGTTACATCACTTCTTATATATATATATACAGGGTCAGGAAAAATGATCTGACACATTTGTAGGTTAAATAAAAGGCAAAGAAAGTAAAGAAACAAAAAAGTGTTTTAATTTTCGAAAAGTATCCGCACTTTTATAACATATCTTTATTATTGTCACTCTGCGTTCTGTACACGTATGCTTATAATTGGCACTCTTGTGGTCACCGTATTGTGCCATCTAGCTTATTGTAAAGACAATAAGCTAGATGGCTCCTAAATTTCCCGATTTCTGTGATGGAAAAAAGTGTCAGTGGAAGAAATTCATTGGAGGCTTTTAGCACAAAAGGAGGACAGTGCACTACCGCGTAGAAATGATTATGAGAAGTTAAAGTTTAAAAGTGGTCGGACAAGCGTGATGCACGAAAATGTAGCAGCACACCCGTCAGCCTCTACCACCGATGAGAATATTCAGCAAGATCGAGAGATTGTATGCCAAACCGGTGAGTTTTCACCGATGAGGTAGCTTGTTCTCTGTAGATTATTTTTGGTTCTTCCTATCAAATCATCCACGATGATCTCGGTTTCCATAAAGCAAAAGTGCGGAAATTTTGAATCTCACTCGTAATTTACACTCGTTTCATAAAATGACGGAAATTAAATAAAATCATACATAAATCAAAATAAGAGAATTTTATGAAATATTCTATTTCTACTACGTCATCATACAAATCAAATGCTTAAAGGGTACGAAAAAAAGAAACCTACATTTATACAGCTCAACTGTAATTCGGTGCTAAGCCGAACAGTGAACAATAGAAATTCCCAACTAGTAAGTACATCTATGAAGAAGACATTTCTGTAAGTGTGGAAAGGTGTAATATAGTAATATGATAACGTAATATATGTCGTATATCTATATTTACACTTTTCTAGTTAAAAGCTTCGTTAGCGTCGGGCATCGTGTTGAGCGATTACTTTTGGTTTGGTTTGTTTTACAGCATATCAACCTCAGTGGGTCATTAATGCCGATAAAGTTTTGAAACAAATTAATTCTTAAGGGATACACAAATTTTTTTATAAATACATTTTTCTATTTAACCCATAGATGAGACCCTAACAGGTACTACCATTCCGGTCAGAGTGGACCAGGGAGCAATGGTGATGAAGGGGTGCTCCACATTCCCCAAACCTCCAAAACTGGAACCTCACCTTCAGATAGAGTTTAACGCCAATCCCAGGACATGAAGACCGTTTTCTAGCACCCATATGATAAAAAGGGTTGGGCCTTGCCATAAGGGCAATAGGGTTGGGGCAGTCATATAGGTGCTAGGGCTTGGCGTGACCAGCCGATTGATCGGAGGGGGCCTCTCCGACCGCCCGTCTAGCCTAAGTTAGGGTCTAAGTGGAGTGTTGTAGGTCTGTATGGTATGGATCAGTTTACATTTTTGGCATATTTTCTTTCCCTCAAAAAGGACAGAACGGCAACGATCTTGAATTTTTCCAATAGAAAAAAGGCGGTTTCTGATTAGGGCCAAAACCTCACTTTCAATGAGTAAGTGTTTAACAATACAGTGTTTGACATATTTCACACTGTGGTTGTTGTTCCGTGGTTGAAGATTCATTGGAAGTAAACATAAACAGCTCCAAGGTTGGATGTTACATACAGATAACCGTTACACAACTACGCATGTCATACTGAATGAACAAAAATATAAAGAGTGGAAAGGGTCTCTTTTCTTCTGGCTGATCTCTATACTGAAAGATGCTTAAACCCAACCAACGCAAAACGTTTAGCTAGGAAAAGTGGAGTGACTTAATGATTCCGTGAAGAACGTGGGTCTGTCGGCTTTTCATAAGTAGGGGTTGAAAGTCACATTAGGGATTACGTGAAGAGCCCTCAGATTCGGTAAGAACATAATCCTTAACAAAGGCACTTGTTAAGCCGCTTGTTTCAGAAGTGATGAAAGGGCAAGTTTGATCTTAGCTGGAATGTTCGCAATATGAATGATAAAAAGACTGGAAAATACGCCAAAAACAATTCATCTGCTAACACGTTAACAGAGAATTAACAATTCATTATATATATATATATATATATAATATATATATATATATTATATATATATATATATATTGAAGAGATGGAAGTGAATCCGACGGTATGTAGTATAGTAAGAAATTTGAAAAACCACAGGTTTAAATAAAATCAGTGGTAAGTTTATTAGCCTATCAGCTAATAAACTTACCACTCATTTTATTTAAACCTGTGTTTTTTCAAATTTCTTACTATACTACACACACATATATATATATATATATATATATATATATATATATATATCTACATATAAGTCGTCGGGGCGGCCTAATGTCGGTATCGGCCATGCAGCGAGGGAGTCTATCCCCTTTTCAGTAGCGCTAGACCAAGGAGATTGTTTTAGCGTGTGAGGTGGAGCACCACACCTACCATCAGCTCCTTACTTTCTCATACGCTGAGTTGGCGAGGGCGGGTATCAAACTAGGAACCTTGTGGTTTCTAGCAGAACGCTCTACCGACTGAGCTAACACACACACACACAGACACACACACACACATATATATATATATATATATATATATATATATATATATATATATATATACTTTAAAGAACAATTTGGTATTTAGCATTATGATATCTTGTAGGATGCAACAGTCAATAATTAAGAGGATTATAACTGCCTTTTCATAAGGCTGAAAGCACCAGTTCCCGCTAGATCACCAACGTTACGCTTCGAAGACCCTGTCAATACATAAATGGGTGGCCATTTAAGCAACGACAGGAAACCTAAGAAACCGAATATCAAATGGACTTGATTTAGCATTACATGATTCGAAAAGGTTTTATATTCCGTAAAACAAAACAAAAACAACAATTCTATGAGGCACGATAACTGCGCTAATTGATCGGCAACTGAGTCTGAGACGCCTCGAGGTGGAATGCTAATGGAGACAAGATCTTTTTAGTAACGTCCATACATATGTCACGATTTTTGAGTTGCTCCCCACGATAAAATGATTTTGTGTCTTTTCATCTTGATGGGAAGTCAGAAAATCATAATTTTACTATGGAAATGCATTGAATTTTTTTTTCTGTACAGGAATGCATTACAATTTTTTTCTATATAAATATATTTACATTATGTAGTCCTTTCCTTCCTATCATATTGTACTTATTCTATGTTGTTTTTTGGCTAGTTCGTCTAACCTACGAGTTAGACTCTTCTATGCTGGTTATGTCGGCTATCGTCTATCTGGGTATTTGGTTCTCT
>CM042152.1:109925190-110012690 GCA_023376005.1 Doryteuthis pealeii
ACACCACGAAACATATCAGTTTCCAACCTGAAGATGGCAGATCGACATGCCGAAAGCGCTCGTAGAGACAACTTTGGTGGATTGCTACACCAGTTCGACCCCGACACCAAATAGATGGCCAGACACCTTGAACAGAAACTCGTACGACAGGAATTGTCACTCGAGTTCAACATAGAAACCTGAAAATACATAGACTGACGAACGGTTTAAAGGGTATATAAAAATTGTTATTAAACTTTTGTCTAAAAGAGATATTTGGAATGAATAATGGGGTAATTTGGCGGCGTTTTATTTTATATCATTGGTGTCCACCTTTGACTTTTTAAACTATTGGAGATAGATTATGATACGTTTGGGAATAGATTGATAGATATTTCTTATAGAGATAGGTATATTATGCAGCAGATAACTCTTAACTTGAATAAAACGGCGACGGAGAGACAAGGGATATAAAATTTGCAATGTAAAAATTGTTTAGGATTTGTCATTACCTTTGAAAAATACGTCTTCTACACACGTGTTTCTCCCCTGTGCGATCATCAGACCATCTAAAAGGTTTTGGGGCTAAACTAGGCTGACTATAACTAATACAGATGGGTAAAACCCCAGCCCAAAGGAGTTTTCGGGATATAACGCTTAACCGCATATGCGATCATCAGACCATCTAAAAGGTTTTGGGGCTAAACTAGGCTGACTATAACTAATACAGATGGGTAAAACCCCAGCCCAAAGGAGTTTTCGGGATATAACGCTTAATCGCATATGCGATCATCAGACCATCTTAAAGGTTTTGGGGCAAAACTAGGCTGACTATAACTAATACAGATGGGTAAAACCCCAGCCCAAAAGAGTTTTCGGGATATAACGCTTAACCGCATATACGATCATCAGACCATCTAAAAGGTTTTGGGGCTAAACTAGGCTGACTATAACTAATACAGATGGGTAAAACCCCAGCCCAAAGGAGTTTTCGGGATATAACGCTTAACCGCATATGCGATCATCAGACCATCTAAAAGGTTTTGGGGCTAAACTAGGCTGACTATAAACTAATACAGATGGGTAAAACCCCAGCCCAAAGGAGTTTTCGGGATATAACGCTTAACCGCATATGCGATCATCAGACCATCTAAAAGGTTTTGGGGCTAAACTAGGCTGACTATAACTAATACAGATGGGTAAAACCCCAGCCCAAAGGAGTTTTCTGGATATAACGCTTAACCGCATATGCGATCATCAGACCATCTAAAAGGTTTTGGGGCTAAACTAGGCTGACTATAACTAATACAGATGGGTAAAACCCCAGCCCAAAGGAGTTTTCGGGATATAACGCTTAACCGCATATGCGATCATCAGACCATCTAAAAGGTTTTGGGGCTAAACTAGGCTGACTATAACTAATACAGATGGGTAAAACCCCAGCCCAAAGGAGTTTTCGGATATAACGCTTAACCGCATATGCGATCATCAGACCATCTAAAAGGTTTTGGGGCTAAACTAGGCTGACTATAACTAATACAGATGGGTAAAACCCCAGCCCAAAGGAGTTTTCGGGATATAACGCTTAACCGCATATGCGATCATCAGACCATCTTAAAGGTTTTGGGGCTAAACTAGGCTGACTATAACTAATACAGATGGGTAAAACCCCAGCCCAAAGAGTTTTCGGGATATAACGCTTAACCGCATATGCGATCATCAGACCATCTAAAAGGTTTTGGGCTAAACTAGGCTGACTATAACTAATACAGATGGGTAAAACCCCAGCCCAAAGGAGTTTTCGGGATATAACGCTTAACCGCATATGCGATCATCAGACCATCTAAAAGGTTTTGGGGCTAAACTAGGCTGACTATAACTAATACAGATGGGTAAAACCCCAGCCCAAAGGAGTTTTCGGGATATAACGCTTAACCGCATATGCGATCATCAGACCATCTAAAAGGTTTTGGGGCTAAACTAGGCTGACTATAACTAATACAGATGGGTAAAACCCCAGCCCAAAGGAGTTTTCGGGATATAACGCTTAACCGCATATGCGATCATCAGACCATCTAAAAGGTTTTGGGGCTAAACTAGGCTGACTATAACTAATACAGATGGGTAAAACCCCAGCCCAAAGGAGTTTTCGGGATATAACGCTTAACCGCATATGCGATCATCAGACCATCTAAAAGGTTTTGGGGCTAAACTAGGCTGACTATAACTAATACAGATGGGTAAAACCCCAGCCCAAAGGAGTTTTCGGGATATAACGCTTAACCGCATATGCGATCATCAGACCATCTAAAAGGTTTTGGGGCTAAACTAGGCTGACTATAACTAATACAGATGGGTAAAACCCCAGCCCAAAGGAGTTTTCGGGATATAACGCTTAACCGCATATGCGATCATCAGACCATCTAAAAGGTTTTGGGGCTAAACTAGGCTGACTATAACTAATACAGATGGGTAAAACCCCAGCCCAAAGGAGTTTTCGGGATATAACGCTTAACCGCATATGCGATCATCAGACCATCTAAAAGGTTTGGGCTAAACTAGGCTGACTATAACTAATACAGATGGGTAAAACCCCAGCCCAAAGGAGTTTTCGGGATATAACGCTTAACCGCATATGCGATCATCAGACCATCTAAAAGGTTTTGGGGCTAAACTAGGCTGACTATAACTAATACAGATGGGTAAAACCCCAGCCCAAAGGAGTTTTCGGGATATAACGCTTAACCACATATGCGATCATCAGACCATCTAAAAGGTTTGGGGCTAAACTAGGCTGACTATAACTAATACAGATGGGTAAAACCCCAGCCCAAAGGAGTTTTCGGGATATAACGCTTAACCGCATATGCGATCATCAGACCATCTAAAGGTTTTGGGGCTAAACTAGGCTGACTATAACTAATACAGATGGGTAAAACCCCAGCCCAAAGGAGTTTTCGGGATATAACGCTTAACCGCATATGCGATCATCAGACCATCTAAAAGGTTTTGGGGCTAAACTAGGCTGACTATAACTAATACAGATGGGTAAAACCCCAGCCCAAAGGAGTTTTCGGGATATAACGCTTAACCGCATATGCGATCATCAGACCATCTAAAAGGTTTTGGGGCTAAACTAGGCTGACTATAACTAATACAGATGGGTAAAACCCCAGCCCAAAGGAGTTTTCGGGATATAACGCTTAACCGCATATGCGATCATCAGACCATCTAAAAGGTTTTGGGGCTAAACTAGGCTGACTATAACTAATACAGATGGGTAAAACCCCAGCCCAAAGGAGTTTTCGGGATATAACGCTTAACCGCATATGCGATCATCAGACCATCTAAAAGGTTTTGGGGCTAAACTAGGCTGACTATAACTAATACAGATGGGTAAAACCCCAGCCCAAAGGAGTTTTCGGGATATAACGCTTAACCACATATGCGATCATCAGACCATCTAAAAGGTTTGGGGCTAAACTAGGCTGACTATAACTAATACAGATGGGTAAAACCCCAGCCCAAAGGAGTTTTCGGGATATAACGCTTAACCGCATATGCGATCATCAGACCATCTTAAAGGTTTGGGGGCTAAACTAGGCTGACTATAACTAATACAGATGGGTAAAACCCCAGCCCAAAGGAGTTTTCGGGATATAACGCTTAACTGCATATGCGATCATCAGACCATCTAAAAGGTTTTGGGGCTAAACTAGGCTGACTATAACTAATACAGATGGGTAAAACCCCAGCCCAAAGGAGTTTTCGGGATATAACGCTTAACCGCATATGCGATCATCAGACCATCTAAAAGGTTTTGGGGCTAAACTAGGCTGACTATAACTAATACAGATGGGTAAAACCCCAGCCCAAAGGAGTTTTCGGGATATAACGCTTAACCACATATGCGATCATCAGACCATCTAAAAGGTTTTGGGGCTAAACTAGGCTGACTATAACTAATACAGATGGGTAAAACCCCAGCCCAAAGGAGTTTTCTGGATATAACGCTTAACCGCATATGCGATCATCAGACCATCTAAAAGGTTTTGGGGCTAAACTAGGCTGACTATAACTAATACAGATGGGTAAAACCCCAGCCCAAAGGAGTTTTCGGGATATAACGCTTAACCGCATATGCGATCATCAGACCATCTAAAAGGTTTTGGGGCTAAACTAGGCTGACTATAACTAATACAGATGGGTAAAACCCCAGCCCAAAGGAGTTTTCGGGATATAACGCTTAACCACATATGCGATCATCAGACCATCTAAAAGGTTTTGGGGCTAAACTAGGCTGACTATAACTAATACAGATGGGTAAAACCCCAGCCCAAAGGAGTTTTCGGGATATAACGCTTAACCACATATGCGATCATCAGACCATCTAAAAGGTTTTGGGGCTAAACTAGGCTGACTATAACTAATACAGATGGGTAAAACCCCAGCCCAAAGGAGTTTTCGGGATATAACGCTTAACCGCATATACGATCATCAGACCATCTAAAAGGTTTTGGGGCTAAACTAGGCTGACTATAACTAATACAGATGGGTAAAACCCCAGCCCAAAGGAGTTTTCGGGATATAACGCTTAACCACATATGCGATCATCAGACCATCTAAAAGGTTTTGGGGCTAAACTAGGCTGACTATAACTAATACAGATGGGTAAAACCCCAGCCCAAAGGAGTTTTCGGGATATAACGCTTAACCACATATGCGATCATCAGACCATTAAAAGGTTTTGGGGCTAAACTAGGCTGACTATAACTAATACAGATGGGTAAAACCCCAGCCCAAAGGAGTTTTCGGGATATAACGCTTAACCGCATATACGATCATCAGACCATCTAAAAGGTTTTGGGGCTAAACTAGGCTGACTATAACTAATACAGATGGGTAAAACCCCAGCCCAAAGGAGTTTTCGGGATATAACGCTTAACCACATATGCGATCATCAGACCATCTAAAAGGTTTTGGGCTAAACTAGGCTGACTATAACTAATACAGATGGGTAAAACCCCAGCCCAAAGGAGTTTTCGGGATATAACGCTTAACCGCATATGCGATCATCAGACCATCTAAAAGGTTTTTTGGGCTAAACTAGGCTGACTATAACTAATACAGATGGGTAAAACCCAGCCCAAAGGAGTTTTCGGGATATAACGCTTAACCGCATATGCGATCATCAGACCATCTAAAAGGTTTTGGGGCTAAACTAGGCTGACTATAACTAATACAGATGGGTAAAACCCCAGCCCAAAGGAGTTTTCGGGATATAACGCTTAACCACATATGCGATCATCAGACCATCTAAAAGGTTTTGGGGCTAAACTAGGCTGACTATAACTAATACAGATGGGTAAAACCCCAGCCCAAAGGAGTTTTCGGATATAACGCTTAACCACATATGCGATCATCAGACCATCTAAAAGGTTTTGGGCTAAACTAGGCTGACTATAACTAATACAGATGGGTAAAACCCCAGCCCAAAGGAGTTTTCGGGATATAACGCTTAACCGCATATGCGATCATCAGACCATCTAAAAGGTTTTGGGGCTAAACTAGGCTGACTATAACTAATACAGATGGGTAAAACCCCAGCCCAAAGGAGTTTTCGGATATAACGCTTAACCGCATATACGATCATCAGACCATCTAAAAGGTTTTGGGCTAAACTAGGCTGACTATAACTAATACAGATGGGTAAAACCCCAGCCCAAAGGAGTTTTCTGGATATAACGCTTAACCGCATATGCGATCATCAGACCATCTAAAAGGTTTGGGGCTAAACTAGGCTGACTATAACTAATACAGATGGGTAAAACCCCAGCCCAAAGGAGTTTTCGGGATATAACGCTTAACCGCATCTGGTGGTAATGCACAATTTCTGGAAATCTTTTAAGTGTGGAGTACCCCTTCATTGCCAGTACTCCTAGTCCCCTCCAGCCAGAAGTGATAATACCTGTTAGGGTATCATTTATTGTTCAAATAGATATGTTTAAATATTCTATAGGGCCACAAAAAAAGAAACAGTTAGGAAACTCTAATAAGAATGTTCTCTGGGGTGCACAGTTAAGTCCGACGCTTTTACTCTCCCAACTGACCAAGTGTTCAGTCTGAAACAATCTCTCCCAGCAATGCTGCACTCTTCTCACCAACACTATCAAAATATATTTCTCTCTCGTCCACTCGTTGCAACAGCCAAAATGCTACTGCTAGCCTTCTCACAGGTTTGTGAGGGCTGGTCATTAAATACACAATTACAGTGTTCATCCGGGTTCCTTACTCTGACTTGCCCGTGCAGCACGTGCGACATTAATCAGCACGCGTCAATCCTTTGCGTCAGGCCACGACTCACGATTAGGAGGATGTGAGTTCAATCTCCCCACTCGCCCCTGATCTCATTCTGCATGCCAAACACAGTCGTGCACGCTTCGAACCACTACGTTCGTGGTTTCTCTCGCCACAGAAACAATTACAAAAAATGTAAATATGAACATGCCATGAACGCAATTCCCTAACCCCCAGATTTAAGTAACCCTATACGAGTTCCCATACCGTTAAAACCAATCAAACAAGTGAAAATGGAATTTCATTACGTGGCTGTAATAGATTAATTGTTTTTGTTTTTTTTGCTATGTATCAAATGGATGTTTTAAAATTCGATTTAACTGGATGAAAAAAACAAACAATTACAAAATCAAATATAAATATGAACATACAATGAACTCAGTTCTTCCATCTCTAAATATGAATAACTCAAGACAAGTTGTCATGCCGTTAAAATAAATAAATAAATTGAAAAGATTATTTCATTAAGTGACTGAAATAAATTCATTATTTCTTTTTTATAACCATTGCCCAATATTCAAAGGTGATTCCAACTTTATTAGTTTTAACGGAATTGTACTTTAATAAAATTTTCATTGCCACCAACATTTCAACTAAATCGCAACTCACTTGATAAACGGAGGGGTGGGGTGGGTGAGTGTCAGTTCTCTATTTATTGATTTTTGTTGCTACTGAAAATCGGTGTCAGGTCTATTCAGTATGCGAAGGGAACGAGAGCTGTCTGATTTCGAACGTGGTATGATTGATGAACTTCGGACTCAAGGGCCATCAGAATGTGCAATAAGTGAGCGAATTGATCGAAATCAGACAGATGTGAAAAAAGAAAGAAAGTTTGGTGTGATCCAAAAGGTTATGGAGCTAAAAACAGAGGGGAACGACCAAAGAAAATGTTCGATGAAAACATCCGTCATGTGAGGATTGTGGCAAAACTGTAATCAGCGAATGGCTCGTTTGAAAACAGAGGCAAGTGAAAATTGCAAATCAGAAATCATTAATAACTTAAAATTGGTTAGGTTTAAGACGTTTTCAATAGCATTTTTGAATTTCTTGGGCCAAAATGCTTTTATAAACCACCTTTTAGGAAATGGAAGCTCTCGAACTCATTTTACAGACAAAGATAGATTACAAAAAGTCACCTTTTCGTACCCCCGCCAAAAAAAAAAAAAAAAAAAATGGAGAGCTAAAAATCGATATAACTCGCAAATTTTTGGAATTGGAAGCTCGAATTTTGGGATTGTCTAACTTTAATATAGTCCACACATAAAAAAAATTTCAAACAATTGAAAGGGGTGGACAGAGGATTAGGACAATACATTTATTTTAAAATTTAGTTTAAATTTAACATTTTGATGCACATTGCATATACTATTTAAGTATATGGAAACATTTTTTTTCAAACTCAGATTCGGTCATGACTATTTACAAGCCTTAACTATTAAACATTTAGATACATGTTATATGCGTCACAATAAACAACTTTGTCCCTTGAGAATAGTTGAAAAGAGAATATCTAGACTGTGTAAATAAATAATTATTTCAAATAAATCAGTCTCTACCAATGTAATAGTAAAACAAAATTTTAACTCACCCTGTGGAGAACGATTTGCAAATAATCAAAACTCTCACGTACGATGGAAATCACACTTTCGATAGACGATTGAAAATAACACAAAAAATATTACCAGAAAAAACTAAAAAAAAAAAAAAAAGGTGAAAAGATATAGACGGTATAATTTCTCTTTGGAATTCATATTGTTGGGCGTGCTAAGAAAAAGACTCGATCAAAATCAGCATCCACACTTCTTCTTTCATATATCAGACATTAAATAAATATTGAAAAAGAACAAGATCACATATACGAATACTTGGGAATTTCCTTTAAATCGATCTACACACACACATACACACACACACACACACACACACACACACACACACACAACGACACACCACACACACACACACACACACACACACACACACACACAGCGGCATATATATATATATATAGATCGATTTACCTATCAGTTCACACGGCTCATACACGTATGTATATAAAGATATAGTTCCCTATCTATACACACCGCCCACAAATACACACATATGTATATATATATACTCATATAAATATATATAGAGACATTGATGAACCTATATATTCACATACACAGACACACACATATGCATAGATATATATTTACCTATCAATTCAACCACCACGGACATCCTCACACACATATATATATATATGTTTGAAGATATATTTATCTATTTATTACCTCGAAACACACATACATGAATATGAATGTATGAATATATATTAACGTGTCTATTCCCCACACCAATAAACACGCGCAAACGCAGATGGGTAATTCCATGTCAATCACCCAGAAAAAAGTAAAATTGTAACCCACGCCCTTAAAATGCTATCAAAAAGTATCAAAGTTAAACAATTTTAAGTTATTATTGATTTCTGATTTGCAAAAAATTCTAACTGATGTTGGAGTTTCAGCTCTGAGCAAAAACCAAACTATTTTTTGTACAAATAATGCTCAATATATGTGAAATGATAATAGAAAAAAATATTGTCATAGAAGTAGTGCTATATTGGGCTATTGATCTTGCAATGAAAAAAAAAAAAATCATCAATATCTTAAGATTGGTTAATTTTAAGAATTTTATTGATAGCATCTTTGAATTCCTTAGGCAAAAATGGTTTTGAAAAAATGTTTTAGGGGTGGGGAAGCTATAGAACTCATTTTAGAGGAAAATAGATTACAAAAAGTCACCATTTTTCGCGCCCCCTTCAGATTTGGAGAGATAAAATTCAACATGACCCTGCCAATTTTTAGAATAGGAAGCTAAAATTTGGGGGATTGTCTAAATTTGACACAATCCACACCTGAACAAAATTTCAGAAAATTTTAAGGGGTAGGTGACATTGCCCGGATGATTTGACACATATGTGTGTCTGAATAAATATTAAGGACGGAATCCTGGTGGCTGAGCAATTCATGACACGCAATGCTCCCCTTTGGCTCTTACTTGGGCTAGACAATTGGTCAGATCAATCAGCTGGTCTTATCAAGCCGTAGTATATATATGATTGTCCGGACCCCATTTGCCTTATGGCAAACCCCAACTCTTTTTATTATATATGTGCCAGAATTCAGTGGCTGAGCATCTTAGTGTCCTGAATATGACGTTAAACTTCATCTGATGATTTGTGGAGTACCCATTTCACCACCATTACTCCCAGCTACACTCTGACCCGGAGTGGTAGTACCTGTTAGGGTCCCATCTATGGATTGATATTAACATCTATGGATTGAGTTTGACAAAATTTGTATGAAAAATGGAGTTTTAAAATAAAGTTGAATACCCATCAAGAATGAATAAAACAAAATGTCTTTTGCATAAAAATCCCAAGGATAGACATGTCCTAACAACAAGAATTGGCATGCTGAAAAATCCACTGAGAGATCAAATTTCCGGAGAAATGATCATTGCTTATTTGCTTAGTAGTGAGAGTTAATTTAAATTACCAATTAGAGAGCTCATATTACCAAATTTATGGGAGCATATATATTAATAATTAATAATAATTAATAAGTCATCCACAGACACGTTTTCGGCATATCATGCCTCCTCAGTGTGGCTAGACACAACTATCCTTGGGTAGGGTTCGAACTCAGACTGACCGTATGGTAGTCCGATATCTTATCCCTCGCCCACTGACAGCTGATGCGGGACTGGTTGTTTTTAAACTATTAAATACATAGAAAGTGTATGTATCATTCGTCACTGAGAGATCAAATTTCCGGAGAAATGATCATTGCTTATTTGCTTAGTAGTGAGAGTTAATTTAAATTACCAATTAGAGAGCTCATTACCAAATTTATGGGAGCATATATATTAATAATTAATAATATATATATATATATGAGGTAAGTAAAAGGATGGTGGACAAGAAATGATGACTCAAAACAAATGTAAGAGTTGAAACGTTTCGTCCGATTCATACGGACATCATCGGTCAAATGATTTTTATTGTAAGCAAAATTACGTGCAAGTACAAGTGAATTTGGTGAGGGGGTGAGTTAGCAGCGGAAGTGAAGGGAGGGAGGCTAGGGGCAGACATGAATGAAGTGAGGGTAGTTTACAGGAAGTAAAGAGAGGATAGGAGTAGATGGGCACAGGGGTAGGTTAAGGAGGGGGTAAAGTTCTGGTGTGTTTGATGTCAGCAGAAGATAAGGAGGAGGGGAGAGTTGAGTGATCTTAGGTCACTGGGTCAGTTAGTGGAAAGAGCAGGGAGGAGGATTTTCTAACTCCTGAAGTTTAGGTGGAGAAGAACGGAAAGTAGGTAGTGAGAGTCTATGTGTGGGCATTCTTTTTTTTTTTTGGGGGGGTATTTAATTAATTTAATTAATTAATTATTAACCATATTCATGTTGAGTAATAATTCTATTCTCATGAATTATCGTTTTTGCGATCGATCTGTCAAGGTTGTAGAACCCAGGTCTAATATTGAAAGATTCTGTGTGAAATATAACGCAGATTCGCACAAGTGTCTTAGTTTCTTTTTGTGTATGAGTTTGACGAGTTTAGCTTGGGGACATTGAGAGAATTATATATATATATATATATATATATATATATAATATGTAGGTGTATAAAATATATATTCTATATATATATATATATATATATATATATATATATATTCCAGAATAGGTAAAGCTAGCACTGCATTCGGCAACCTGAAACATCGTTTATGGAATACCAAAGATGTATCTCTTAAAATAAAAATTAAGAGCAGTCGTGCTTTCTACTCTACTGTATGGTGCTGAAACTTGGACATTTTATGGCATGAACATAAACCTTGTCACCTTTCACATGCGTTGTCTTCGTGTCATTTGCAGTATAAAATGGGATGATACAGTAAAAAATAGCACAATATTAAAAAAATGTGACATTCCTGGCATCGAAACCCTACTAGCCAAGGTTCAGCTTAGGTGGGCTGGTCACGTTGTCAGAATGAATCAGAACAGGCTTCCAAAGAAGATTTTATACGGACAATTACCAAATGCTAAGCGTTCTGTTGGACGTCCTCTCTTACGCTACGCAGACAAATTGAAGGACAATTTGAAACGCCTCGATATTGACCTGAGGGCTTAGGAAGATCTAGCATCGGATCGAAAGGAATGGCGTAAGACATGTTTCGCTAGACTAAAGAGCTTTGAAGAAAATAGACTGAAGCATAGAGATCGACTCCGCCTAAATTTAAAACAAAAACAAATGCCTTGGAGCATTTCGTTTGTCAGTGTGGCTTCATGGCTCGCAGCGGGGATGAGCTGCTGTCACTCACGAGGAAACACAAAATGTCTTCTTGATAGCATGCACAACATGTGAGGAATCAAATCACTCACTGATGACCTTCATCTATCGTTCACGATAGGAGAGTCCACCATATATATATATATATATATATGAATATTCTTTATATCTTTATTTCAATTCTCTCTCATGTTCGTATATATATATATATATATATATATATATATATATATATATATGTGTGTGTGTGTGTGTGTGTATAATATGTGGGTGTATAAAATATATATTCTCTCTCTCTCTCTCTCTCTCTTTATCTCTCTCTCTCTCTCTCTCTCTCTCTCTCTACATATATATATGGGTGGAATTCGTGGATTAGTCTACGAAAGTTCATGTTCCGAGTACTTTCGGCACTTCGAAGCGCCATCATCTGGAGTGATGTGTTCCAGTTCTTCAAATTATATTAATGGATGTGGAGGCTGGAAGGAAGACAATTGATAGGAAAAGTGTTATAGGCATCTTAAAATGTGAGTACTGCATTGGAAATTTTGTTTAAGGATGTTTTATATTGTTTATATTGTTTTATATATAAGTACTCGGGACATGAACTTTCGTGGACTAATCCACAAATTCCACCCAAATATTAAAAATTGGCCTGAAAACTTGAAAAAATTGCAAATAGAATTGTTAAACAGGAGATGTGTCTGTTGTTTAATTCAACATGCATAAATGAAAAAATGCTGCTCAAATACACACACACACACATATATATATAAATATATATATATATATATATATATATATATATATATATATATATAGAGAGAGAGAGAGAGAGAGAGAGAGATAGAGATATAGAGAGATGATTGGAAGACAAATATGAATCACAAACACACACAAATACACACACAAAACACACACACACACACACACACACACACACACACACACACACATATATATATATATATATATATATATATATATATATATATATATGACGTGTTTTATTACTTCGAAATGCTGTTTTATGACTGTCAAATTCTGCTTTTGTAAGCAGCATTTTACTATCATAAACCATGTTTCAAGAGGAGGCGTTACGCTGATAATACAACACTGTCTCAATAAATGTGACAAGAAAAATATAAGAAATGGACGATATCACATTCGGTAAGTTAAACGTACATACGCACGTAATGCTGACTGTGAATTTTCCCTCTTGTGTTAAAAAAAACCCATAAATAATGTTTTCTTGATTATTCTGTGTATTAAACAAAAAATCAGAACTTATTTCCAATAGTAGATAAGATTATAAGTTTTTCATATGCCACCTGCTATATGATCAATTTCCGTACAGTGTAATGAACTATTAACATTTATTCGAAGGGACGGAATTAGGTTATAGTAAAAGTGCTTCCATACACACACATACATACACACACACACACATACACACACGCAATAATACACAAACACGAAACACGCATAAACATACATATATACGGTTAGAATTTAACAATATATATATATATATATATATATATATATATATATATATTCTATGCCCATCTTATTACTATGAAATATGCCATCAAGAAAAACTGTTGTCTTGGTTTGAGAATCACATAGGCGAGAAACCGTCGGTAACCAGCACCGTTGACTTCATGTGCACGCTACCTTAATTTATATATATATATATATATATATATATATATATATATATATATATATATATATATATATATAGCACTTAACGATGAGAACATATACATAATTGCTACTAAATTGAATTGAAAAATAGAATATATTATTATAACCTCAACAAAAATTTCTCCAACAGTACTATGTCTATTTACCAACCCCTCCGCACGAGCAGGATACGACACAAGGTCAATTTCTTAAGCCGATTTCAACAGGTTTGAATTCAAAGTTTTCCTTCTCCTAGATTGGTTACCTAGCCATGGTTAAAGAACCCAGTTTACCCTGCTATTTACTCATAGCTGGAGGGAGAGTAGGATTCATACCTTTTCCAAGGGTATTAGCGCCAAGTGAAATGCTATTACCACGTCCAAGATTTGAACTCGGATCGACGAGTCCATTTCCCATGACTCCAAGAGTACTATATTATCTAAATATATATTACAGATGAAACAGGTAAAGCTCCCATAATAGAATGAGATATAAGGAAAAAATCCTAAGTATATGAAGGAGGTTATGATAATTTTAGATTGTGTCTGGAAGACAATTATATATTCTGAAATACACTGAACATAATAAATTGGTGAATAAAAAAAGTTAATTGATTCCTAAGTGGAGAAATATTAACACATTGCTTCTGTCTCGTGTGTCCTTCACACCACAAATACGATTGTGTAGCCACTGTTTTCAATTTCCGTCTGACGGTTGTGTGATACCGATGTCAATTTAGAAAACTACATCATTTGGATATTTTAGCGTTTAGACATAGCTTGCTTTTATAGCTTCGAACATATTTTAATCACTTATTTTACTTGCATTTTATATACTCTGTCTATCTGTCTGTCTGTCTCTCATATATATATATATATATATATGTATATATATATATATATATATAAATATTAAAATTTGAAGGCAATACAATGCGTATAAAAATAAAAACAAAAAATATCTTTTTATGTCTTATCGATTATATTATATTATATATATATATATATATATATATATATATATAGTTTGCTATATTTATAAATGGTCACTAAATAAATAAATGATAGAGCATATATAACTTATTTGGAAATACGTCGACACAGAGTCAATGGCGCTTGGTGACTGTTAGTTTCTCGCATGGAAACTGACAGACGAGAAGTAAACAGTTACCAAAAGGTGTTAACTCTGTCTTTGTTATCCCAACACACACACACACACACACACACACACACACACACACACATATATATATATATATATATATATATATATTTATTTATATGTGCGTACACGCAATCACATGTGTATATATCGAGAAATTATATAATAGGTGTAATAGTTTTTAACACGTCTCTGGAGGGGACTCGTTGGGTAACGATTATAGTCTAACGTCACGCAATTACTTAGACTCAATATAAATTCAGGAAGGGACAATGGTTAGTGTTACGTGTGGTGAATATCTTAAACTACAGAGGCATTGGATTTTTTCCAGCAAAATAACGATCCAGATTACTCCAGTGAAAAGAATTTTCAGTTAAAGTAAATAAGAGTTTTAAGATGGCCTGGTCAGTCTTCTGTTCTACATTTCTAGACAAAATCTGTGAAAGAAGTTTAAACTTCAATTTTATGAAAAGAGTCTCCACAATTTGAGTGACCTTAAGGCGATTTGTCAACATAAATGGGATAGCATTGGTGTTGATTTATGCTAGAAGCTTTCACGAACAATTCCAAATGTCTGACAGTCGTCATATCAAATAATGGATACGCCATTAAATATTAAACTTTGTTTATTGGTTTGTGTCCAAAAGTTTTGAGTGTTCATTTCTGAGCTTTGTCAATAAATGTTTACATTGACAACCATTTATTTACTTTTCATTATGCACTGCATAAAGGATGGTATCATTGCGTAATGATAATCGTGGGACAGAAATGGAATAAAAAAAACTTAGTTCAGATCCAGGACAAGAGTGTTAAAGGTTCCGTTACCGCTAATGTATATATTTACCAAACTCCGCCGTAGAAACAGGATGTGACTTAATGTCAGTTTTTAAGCGGAGTTTAACAAGTATGAAATCAGAGTGTTTCACCTACTATAAAGGTTGCCATACCGAGGTTAAAGAGCCCACTTTACCCTATCATCTTATTTAAGACTGACGAGGTTCATCTAACTGTAATGTATATAATTACTAACCGCTTCGCAGGATGTGAGTCAATATTTCCTTCAGATTTAAAACAAAAACAAAAGAAAAAGGTTTCGGGTTCGGTACCGGTCCTCACTAACTAAATCCGTGATCATACGTACCTGAATATTAAAAGATTGTAGCCATGATGTCCATTCCACATGGTGTGAGCTGTCTGATATAGCTATTATGTATTTAGCCACCATCCAATTTTTTGGCGTTGAGGTGGAGCGCCACACCTTCCATCAACTCATTACTTTACTGCACAGATCCTTGTGCTACTCATACGCTGAGTTGGCGAGGGTTGGTATCGAACAAGGAACCTCGTGTTTTCCTAGATGAACGCTCTACCGACTAAGCTAACCCGCTCCATTAAAACAGTAAGTAATAAATAAGAAATACGAACTGTTCATGTGTTAGCTACTTTTGTACCATATCAATTTTAAAAAAAAACAACTTATCTTTACAAAAAAATTTCTCTTGGCGATTAACTAAGATGGAAATTTGTTGAGAATGATTAAAGAATACAAAACACAACGAAATATTCCTGTTTGGCTCATCACTTTTGTTCATCACTCCCCCAATCTCTTTGTATCTCAGTAGATCACCCACCTCAGAAGCACAAGGTTTTGGTTTGGTACCGGTCCTCACTAACTAAGCACATGAGTAACATGGCTTGGATCTTTGCGGTAAAGTGTGGAGATGATGTTAGACTTGGCGCTACACCTCAGACACAAATAAAATCTCTCTGGTTTTGCATGAATAAATATAGGGATACACTCCCTTTGCTGTCCGGCTGATATCGACAATAAATCACTCCAGCTACTTTACTAACTTATTTACACACACACAACTATTTGTATATATATATATATATGTGTGTGTATGTGCATGTGTGCGCATGTTCGTGTTTTTATATGTATAATGTATCCTATATATGTGTTGTTGTGTTTACGTCCTTTTCATTTTTACTTATATAAAAGCATCATGTATGTTCCTATTTATAAACATAATATATATATATATATGTGTGTGTGTGTGTGTGTGTGTGTGTTGTGTGTGTATACAGATATATTTATATCTATACTTATTATATATATATATATATATATATATATATATATATATATACAACACACATATATATATATATATATATATATGCTCATTATAAATTATTGTTTTATATATACATATTTTCTTTCTGTACACAATATAATTTAAAAACTTGTCAACCAACTAACGCTTCCTATTATTTATTATTTTTACGGCTTACTAATTCGACGACATAATTTCGAACCCAGCAGGATAGATTTTTCGCTTGAAATTAACAGATTTCTTTTTTTGTACAGAGGAGTATCTTTTGATTTTATTGACAAACAAATAGAATATTAAAGTCATGATATGCGTGTTTTTATTAAAGATTAAAATATGTCTGCTAATTATTTTTTCAAAGAATTATTTTTGTAAATAATCTCGATGCAATAAACATAATAACGTTCTTTAAATTCGCATAATTACTTCATTCTGTGTATCTTTAGAGAAATGTGGGTTGATCCGGGGGTTGAAATTTTATTTTAATTGGTGTTACATAAATCTTTTAGAATTGACTTGTTCAAAGATTTATATCTTCATTTCTATAGATTCGTTCTTTAAGAATATTCTTCAATTATTATGTTCTTCTTCGTCAGATTGTTAAAATATAATTGAATCAACTCTTATACGAGATTCAAATGAATTTTAGGTTACGTGTATCAATAATATCTGTGATTATACCACAGACACAGAGACGTAAAGCTATATATATATATATATATATATATATATATATATATACATTGCGTGTGTATAAATTGATATTGAGAATGTAGTGAGCTGTATTTATAAGTAAATAGTAATCGATATCATTGATAGAGCATGTATATATACGTTAGTAGCGTGGATATTCAGGCTATGCATGAGTTTCTCACCTATGCGATTTTCAAACCAACTACACATGTATCTATCTATCTATCTATATTTCTCTCTCTCTCTCTCTTTCTCTCCCCCCCTCTCTCTCTCTCTCTCTCTATATATATATATATATATATATATATAATATATATATGGAATGGTCCTACACAAGCCTTCATCACTATAAACAAATCACTGTGTTAGTTGTTCACTGGATGAACACTCATGCGTCGAAAATCGACGAGAGAGTCCATTATATATATATATATATATATATATATATATATATATATATATATATATATATCGTCTCTGTGGATTACTTATTATATATATATATATATATATATATATATATATATATATAAAGAATGACTTTTAATTTTAAAATATTGTCTGGACCTCGAGACATCATCCCTTCACCATATAAATTGCTGTTGTGCATCATTTGAATCTTAATTTCTAAATTTGAAAAAAAACAAAAAAAAAAAAAAAAAAACAAAACCGTTTTTAAAAATCTCAATTCATATAATGAATATGACCACTTTTTCAATTAATATTTTGTATTACACAGTTGACTTCCAATAAGATAGCTTCTCCCCTGCAGATTCGTCCACATATGTGACATTTGATGAGGAGTCTTCAGGCCGATCGTTTAAAGGTCTGCACTGTCGAAGTCGATCCACGTCTTTATAGTGATGATGGTTCTGTTGTTATAGAAATGTCATCTGTATAGTGTACTTTTCCATCGGTTCAATGCCAGCGGATATGATGAGTGAGATGCCCTTCATTTCATTGTGGGAAGCTGTGTTAAACGTGCTTTGTCACTCCATCAAAGTCAATACGACTGAAGCATATAACCAATCTTCTAACTATTCATATTTTGTTTAAACTTTAAGCAAAGATTCCTGGAATGAGTTCAAATTCAAAGAAATGCATACCAATCGCTAATTTGTCAAACTGTACCTCTAGCCTTAGGTAAGTAGTAGAGTAGAAAGGGATATTTACCTTTGGTATGACAAGTGGTATAGAATAAAGAAAATCTCGAATTCAAAGCTCTTCAACTCCGCCAAGGATTGACTTGTGTCCCATCCAACTAGTGTTGTATAAATACAAAGTGGTATTTTTACATCATCCCTGTCATTAGCTATGTTTCTCATCAAGGTAGAACATGCACACCACTTTCTTAAAATCTCCAGTCCATAAGTAATATTTCATAATTCGTTATGCTGTTGTACAACGTCAATAGTGAGGTTGGTGGTAAGGAGGTAGAGGTTGAAACTTCCTGTCAGTAACGAAACATCTTTAACATTTTTAAGATCGTAGCTGAATTGCAGTATGATAAAATTGGTATTTTTATCATAATGGTGAACATAATCTATTGGGAGGAGAGTAAATAGCCAGTGATAGGGAACATGTGAAGAATAGTACTTTTTATTTATTCCTTAACCCGTCCTCACGTGCAGATTTAACACAGGGTCATTGTCTTGGCGGAGTTTAACAGGCTGGAGTTCAGTTTTCCTTCTCCTAGACCGGTTACCATACTTGGGTTAAATAGCCCAGCCCTGGTATTTACCCAACATTGGAGAGAGGATAGTTAGATCCACATCTTTCCCAAGGGTATTAGCGATATGGGAAATACAAACCGACCCGTTTAGGAAATGAACTCGGGTCGCTGTGTCCAGTTCCTACAACAATAACCATTACACTGTGAAAGCCTCTATAATCGTACTATGTTGTAGAAGACTTGTTATTTCGAAATATGTTATTGATCTCTCTCTATGTGTTGTAATTTCCGGACACATAAATTGGAAGTATTGCTTTCGGGCCATTCACTACTTATGAATTATTTAAATTAAGTTATTTAAATTATTTCATTAACGTTGGAATAACTTTGATAAAGAATATTGATTTAAATTGTGAAATCTACGTCTAAAAGAACTGAGGCTGTCATGAAGACTCGAGGAGGAACAAATAAGTATTAATTTTTATTTTCATATTTTCATCTGCAAAAAATTTAAAAAGAATTATAACATCAACTTAAATAATTCCATTAATTTTGTTCAAGGTATATTTTATGAAGCTAGAATGTTCAGTTATCAAATAAAAAATGTTTTGCGTCTAATCTGTTATCAGTTTATTTACTACTAAATAAGATATTAACATTTGCGAACATCCTCTAAGCGAGTTAATTCCGCGATGCTAGCCATGGTTAGTTTTTTTCTCTTATTATTAACAATCTTAATTCGTATTAGCCTTTCTATTCTGTTGTTTTTATTGCATTTTACTCGGATGGTCAATACTACAACAAGGAAAAGCACACAACAAAAATTAAAATAGAATGTAAGCCCCAGGTGAGATTCGAACTCACGTTCCCTTCAGGGAAGCTTGTTCATCGTAACAACTGCTCTACCAACTTTGCTACGAAAGCGTAGATCGTATTACACAAAGTTACCGGGTGCCTTAAACCTTGTTATATGTTGTAATTCAGGTATCAGAGTTAACAGGGAAATAATAGGAAGAAACACAACATGTATTAAGGATAAGGAAAATGTTTACTAAACAAAGACCCAAGGTCAATTGAGTAATTATCAACTTCTAGGTTGACTAAACAAGCCCTGTGAGTCGGTTCCGTCGGACATTAATTACAGGAAAATAAACGATTTAATTCTCATTATTTAGATACTAAATATCAGTATAAAAACCAGTATAGGAGAAGGAAAACTTTGAATTCCAACCTGTTAAACTCTGCTTTAAAAATGACCTTGTGTCACATCCTGTCCGAGTTCACTTGAATGTATTGTGCAATGTGTGCGTTAAATAATAATTTTACCGGGAGATCGAAATTGTTTTTCCTATTCCATGAATTATTCGGAGTATTTAAGCCCTGGTTGGCTCTTTAACTTGAATATGGCAACTCGTTTAGGAAAAGGAATAGTATTAATCCCAATCTGTTAAACACCGCTTTAAAATAACCTTGTGTTCCATCCATCTTTAATCTTGGTATTGCAACCGGTGTAGGAGAAGGAAAGTCTTAATTCCAACCCGTTAAACTCGCTTTAAAATGATCTTGTGTTCCATCCTGCGGTAGCGAAGGGTTGTGTGAATACATACATAATATATATAATATATATATATATATATATATATATATATATATATATATATATATATATATATATATATATATCAGCTTTTACCATCTGCAGAAGATAGTTGACTGATTCAAAGAAGATATTTTGAGAGAGCATTCAGCATAGAGACATAAAGGAAGGAAATGAGTTCATTTGCATTTATTGTGTAATTTGTGTGTTAAAAAAAATTTTATCCAGCTTTTAGTATGAGATCAAAATTGTTTTCCCTCTTCCCTGAATATTCATAGGTTTGAAGTTTTCAATGGACAAAAAGAATGCAAACCTGTGTCTAACTGAATGAAGCTATTTGATTCCAGATTGTCCCGAAGATAATATTCATTTTCAAATAGTATCCTTTTTTTTTAGTCCTGTGTATCAGTATTAATATTTGTTATTCGGCTAAGCTCTCATTCTTTGTCTTTTTTTTATAATACTAGACATCTCGCTATTCATCGCCTTAATTATCTTTCATTGTAAAATCGGTATGTTACGGAACATGAAAAAATGTTAAAATACAATAAATATATAATAAAAAAGTATTATATATCGTTTTATCAGATGAGTGTAATTTTTAAAAACATTTCTTTATATTGTTCATTCTGTATTTGTATATTTATTTAAAGCTGTGATGTTATTTTGTGTCATTTCTTGTCTATCATTTTCATTTCAAATTTCCTTTGCTTTCAGGTCTTCCATATCATTTCCCCGTTTTTTTTCGTTGTTTTCATTCAATTTATTTCAATGTTTATAATCTTATTAATATGTCATTTATATCTTTATTTCACGATGCTCCTTATCTGTTTTTATTATTCACCATTTTCTACCTCTTCTCTTTTCGTCCTTTCTTTCATGTTTTATTTTCTTTCTTCGTTTGATTTTTCTTTCCCTTACTCCTATCTATCTATCTATCTATCTATCTATCTATCAGTTTTCTTTCTTTTCTTTCCTGTCGCTTTCTTCCTTTTCCTTATTCTCTTTTTTCCTCTACTTTTTCTGACCTTCCTTTTGTCCTTTCTTTTTTTTCTTCCATTGATTCTTCTTTCCTTCATCCCTTTCGTTCTATTCCACACGCCTCTTTCCGTTCTTCTTTTAAACCCCTTCTTCTTTTTTCTTCATTCATTCCCTTCTGTGTCCTGGGTATGACGTTAAACTGCATCTAGTGGTGAAGTTTCAATTCTGAAGGTCTGAAGAATGTGGAATACCCCTTCATCGTCATTACACCCAGGTCCACTCTGACAAGAATGCTAGGACCTGTTAAAATCCCAACTATGGGGTGAATCGAAAAATGAATTTAAAAATGTGTTTTAAAAAACTGTCTTTACAGAAAATTGAATACCCATCAAGAATGAATAAAGCAATTTTTTTGTCATAAGTAACCCAACAAGTGTTGTCATGCCATAAAATCCAACCGACCAAACATTCCATTCTTTTACTTCTTATTGTTCCTTTTTTTATTGCTCCCTCTTTCCGTCTCCTCACTCCCATCTGAATAATTCCATGTAAATCATCCAGAAAAAGTAAAATTGTCACCCACCCTGATCAGTTATTCTGAGTGTGAACTACAGTAACATTAGACAATCCCCAAAATTTGAGTTTCCAATTCCAAAAATTGGCGAAGTTATGTTGATTTTTAGCTCTTCAAATTTGTTAGGTTTGGTGAAAAATAACGAATTTTTGTAAACTATTTTTTGTAAAATAAGTTCTAGATCTTCCCTACTCCTGAAATTTGGTTTATAAAAGCATTTTGGTCCAAGGAATCCGAAATTCTATCAAAAAAAAGTTTAAACTCAACTAATTTTAAGTTATTGATGATTTCTGATTTTTTTCATAGCAAGATCAATATTCCGATATCAAATTTTGGCGACTGGCTAACTTTAACATAATCCACACTTGGACAAAATTTCAGAAAAATTGAAGGGGGTGGGTGACATGGCCTAGAAGATTTGACATCGAATTACCCATCTCTCTTTCTCTATTTATCTATTTATTTTCTCAGGATTCTTTACCGTCGCTTTCTTTCTTTTTCATTATTCTCTTTTTTCTCTCCTCTTTTCTTTTATCTTTATTTTTCTTCGTTTGATTTTTATTTACTTCATGCTTTTCTTTCTATTTCAAATTCTACTTCCCGCTTCTTCTTTGTTTTTCCTTCTTGTCTTTTTTCCTCATTCCCTTTTATTTTGCACAATTCTCATTGTTTTACTCCTCTCACTCCCCTTTCTTTCCAAATATTTCTGTTTCTCTCTTGGTTTCTTTCTAATTCTTTCACATCTTCCTTAGATTTTTCTTTTTTTTTATTCTTTTCTTTCTCCACACCCTTCTTTCAGTTCTTGCTTTATATTCCATTCTTCTTTTCCATTTCATTTTTTAATTTCTTTTGTGTCATAATCTTTTGATTTCCTCTTTTTAACCCCCCCCCCTCTCTCTCTCTCTCTCTCTATCTATCTATCTGTCTGTCTTCTTGCTTTTTTCTTCTCTCTTTCCCGTCGCTTCTTTTCTTTCTTTATTCTCCTTCTTTTTCCTTTACTCGTCTTGACCTTCCTTTTGTCTTTTCGTTTTTCTTCGTTTGATTTTTCATTCCTTCATCTTTTTCTCTTTCTGTTCTTCCTTTATATATTTTTTCTTAATTTTCTTATTTCACTCCTTCTTCTTGTTCCTTTCCTATTTTGTCCTCCTTTCAGTCTCTCTCTCTCTCTCCCTCTCTCTCTCTCTCCCTCTTCACCTCTCTCTGCCCTATCTGTCTCTCTATCTATCTATCTATCTATCTAATCTCATTCTTGCTTTATTTCTACTTCATTCTTCTGTAACTCTTAATTGTTTCCATTTTCTTTTCCTCCTTTTTCCCTTCATTGTTTCTTCTTTTTATTTTCATTATGGTGTTCATTATTTCAACAAATAACAAAATGAATAAAAGAATAACATAAAATAAAAGTTATACTTTTATTTCATGCTGGGTGTCCCATCAGTTGTAATTGATATCAAGCTAGTCTCGCAGATTCATTACTACTGAATAGTGAATTCAATCTTCACTGTATGTACCATACATGCGGCCTTGTGTCACATCGTAGCCGTAGCGAACGTGTTGGCTAAATACCTACTATTATTTCATCTTCTTTTATTTTATTTGTTTTATTTTTAGTTTCTTTTCTACATAACATATTAATTCTTATATAATTTCCTTGATTTTCATACTTTTGTTTCAATTTATTTTTTAATATTATTATCTTCCTCCATATCTTTATTTCATGAATGAATTTTTTTCTTCAGTTCATTTCTTTTTCATTCTTTTCTTTTTCTTTCTCCACTCTTCTCGTTTCTTTTTCTCTTCCCCCGATTCTTCTTTTTTCCTTCCTTTCTTATATTTTCCATTTCAATATTTTTCCATTTTATTTTCGCTCCTTCTTTTTTCTCTCTCTTTTCCCCCTCCTCCTTATTATTGACTTCCGTTTCCTTCTTTATTTCATTCATTTCGTTTTCATTTCTTTCTGTTTCTGTAATCTTCTTCTTCTTCTTCTTCTTCTTCTTTTCTTCTTTTCTTCTTCTTCTTCTTCTTCTTCTTCTTCTTTCACATCTTTTCTTTCTTATTTCTTATGTTTTTCTCATCTTTCTTCTCAGTTAATTTATTCCCTTTCTTTCATTTTTCTTCCTCATCTCTTTAGCTTTCCATTTCTTCTTTGTTTTTTTTTTTTTGTTTATTTTTGTTTGCTTACACTTATTCTTATTCTTTCTTCCTTTCTCATATTTCCCCTTTTCAATACCTTTCCATTTCTTTCTTTCTGTCTTTCTTCCTTTTTCCTATACGTCTTTTTCTTTTTGTACCTAGTTTTCATTTTTTCTTCTAGTCCTTCATTATTTGTTCATCTTTTTTTCCTCATCTTTTCATCTTTATTTTCCTTCTTCTTGTCCTTTACTACTTATTTTTCTTTCATCTTTTCCTTCATTTCGTCTTCCCTTTTCTCTTCCTTCCTTCCTTTTATCCCTAATTCTAAGACTTTCTTTTTTCTGTTCTCTTCCTTCTCGTCTTTACTTTTCCCCTTTCTCCTTCATCTTTTTATTCTTTCAATCACTTTTTCCTTCTATTTATCTTTTATTTCTTTTCTTGATCTTTTCTCTTCCCCAACGAATTTTTTCCTTAGCTTCCTTTCCTTTCCCGCCCCGGATCCCTTTCTATCTTCACCCTTTCCTATTCATTTCTTTGTACCGTCCTTCCTTCTTTCCGCTATTCTATCTGCTTCATTCCCTCAAACGAACATAAGGTAATCGTTCATTCCTACGTATTGACGTATTTTGCTTTTATACATAACTGTGTGCGTTTGTCTAACAAGACATTGATGGCTGTATGAACGTTTCTGTGAGAACTTGTGTGCGTGTGTGCGTGAGTGAATCTCAACAACGAATAGCAAAGTCGTTGTTTGGTTTATGTCCAAGAAATAAAGTCAATTTTGCTGCCCTGGGCAAATGTCCACACGCAAAGAGTTGACCGGCATATTACGATGAGTGTGACGTCTTTCACCACCCCAGTCGAACGACAAAATGGCTATTTTGATTAATTGTAAAAACAAATAAAATATAATAAAAACTGCTGTAGGCATTTTTATAACAATTGTATTATTTTATCATTGCTTTTTAAAGCTTATTTATTTCTTATATTTGCCATTACGAAACCATACACCGCCGTTCAAATTTGCTCGTAAGTTTTGCATCAAATGAAAACTATTCCTTATTTCCTTCTTTTTTTCCTTCTTTTTCTTTTCATGTTTTTTTTTCTTTTCCTTATGGTGTTTCTTATTTTAAAAAAATAAGTGAACAAGAATAAAAGTATAGCGTAAGCTACAAGTTATACTTTTATTTCAGGCTGGGCGTCCCATCATGCTGAAATGGTTAACAAGCTATTCTCGCAGCTTCATTACTACAAAATAGCAAATTCAATTTTCACTGTGTGCCTCATACTTGCGGCCTTGTGCCACATCGTAGCCATAGCGAACGTGTTGGGTAAATACCTAATATTATTTCACGTTCATTTATTTAGTTTGTTTTAATTTTAGTTTCTTCTTTACGTTTTGCAAGCAACATCTAAAATTGGACATTTCTGAAACTTGAAAATATTTTCGGGCATCCATTTACACTTTAATATCTCTAATAAAATAAAGCGAATATTATTCCAATCTGTAGCCGTATCAGTGCTACTGTATGACCGCATCCTTTGGGCTCTAACGATACGCTTTGAGAAAAAGATATACGGGACCTACACTAGGATCCTGCGTGCTGTCCTGAACAAATCTTGAAAGCAGCAACCTACAAGAAAGCCTCCTATCACGCACACCCTCAGAATAAGACGAACAAAAATGCTGGCATTGCGACAAAAGCAAAGACGAACTCATAGGTGACGTTCTGTTGTGGGTACCTAGTTATGGACATACCAGTGTAAGCCGAGCTGCAAAATACAATATAAATCAGCTCTGTGTAGATTGTGGATACCGTGAGGAGGACTTGATATGGTTGATGACCGATAGGGACGGATAGTAAGAGATTAATGGGCATCCGTGCTCTTTGATTTAGAAGATCATTAACATTTTATTCAAAACCAGTGTATTTATTTACAGTCAATATACAATTGCTAGTTGATAAAAAGGATATTCATCCAATAAAACAAGATTTTAATTCACAAAGAGTAACTAAATAATGATTATGGAATCGTCTGTTTTTTCCTATAAATAATGTCTGAGGAAACTTTGGAAGAGAGAAACAACGTAATCTCACGGGATTTGTTTATTCAAGCTAGCAATTGCTAATTAATATGTTCACATTGTATCTTTGATTAGTAGACGGTTTTCCCTTTCCTTAATATTTGTTGTGCTTCTTCCTATTATTTCTCTGTTAACTCTGATACTCGAGTTACAACACTAATGTATCTCTCTTCAAAATTAGAAATGTATTATTTGGTACCATTTAATGCTACACATTTTTCCAAATGTTCTATCTACTTTGACTTAATGGTAACAGTGAAACGAGTTCAAATGCTGCTCGAGATTGTTCGCATTTCCCATAGCACTGATTCTCTTGGGAAAAATATGAATTCAACTATTCTCCCACAAGCTATGGATAAATAGTAGAGCGGACTGTATGCCGTTGCGGTGCTAATAACCTCGGGAAAGGTGTGTATACAATTAATCATCATCCAGCTATGAGTAAATATAAGGACAGACCGGGTACTTTGACCATGATATGTTAAGAACTCTGAATTCAAAAATCTGTTAAACGCCGATCAAAATTGACCTTGTGTCACACTCTGCTTGTGTAGAGGGGTCGAGTAAATACAATCTACATTTACTTCCCGTTATTGTTAGCTTTGAACAAGCTGTTCAAAGTAACATAAC
This sequence comes from Doryteuthis pealeii, assembly GCA_023376005.1. Lineage (NCBI taxonomy): Eukaryota > Metazoa > Mollusca > Cephalopoda > Myopsida > Loliginidae > Doryteuthis > Doryteuthis pealeii. Next base: position 109,952,191 of record CM042152.1, read on the forward strand.
CTTCAATGCCAGATGATCATTATTGAGTTATTTTTTGTAGCCATTTTCAATTTTAGAACCAACCAGATAGGTCCAAACCGGGACTACATGAACCCTGTATATTTTCAGTTCAGTGGAGTTTGCAACTGCCAGTAAATTATCATGATGAATAAAAACAACATTGAATCTTCGTACTCTACGGATACAACTGTAGAATAAGGCCAGTGAGGTCTAATTTGAAACAATCACCAAGATTTGAATATCATAATTTGATTTGTAAGCGTGGAAACTTTGACTGCATATATATATATATATAATATGTATATATATATATATATATATATATATATATATATATATATATATACCTGTGGATAGGTCACACCCCTAATTTGCGGTTGCTAAAGTGGGTATTTGCAGTTGACCAATAGATAGGTTGTATTATAATCTGGCGAGTTACACAACATAAAACATATCAAATATTCACCTTTGTTTAAGAATTTGCTTATAAATATTAGCCCTAAGACTCTTTGCCATAGACTTGAGGAATAATGCAAACATATAGAAGTATGGGTTTCGTTTCTTAGTACTATAATATTCACCTTTGTTTCAAGACTTTGCTTAAAAATATTAGATCTAGAACACTTTGCAATTGACTGTGATGCATAATGCAAACATATAGAAAGAAGGGTTATATTTATTAGTATTATTGTCGAATCACTGGTCCCTGCTTCATACATAACTTAGTCGTAGTATTCAGGATTAAGGAAATTCGTCATTTTGCACAGCAAACCGAAACAAGTTTGAACATGTCTTTAGACCCTACTAAATACATATCCAAAACAATTTCTATCTCTGTTATTCGTAATACGATACAGTATAAAAAACTATGTATCAATAAATACTCATATATATATATATATATATATATATATATATATATATATATATATATATATATATATAATGCATGTGTGCAATTATTGTGTATTTGAGCAGCAACCCCTCTTCAATGCCTCGCTGAAGATGATTGACAAGGGAGTGTTAAGATATTTCTATAGAAGTTTTCTTGTAAACCCATAAGTCAAATTATTTCAGGACAGACCGTTGGAATAAACTGATCAACTGAATCGTCGTTCCGAGAGCTTTTAGCTAATTCATTAGCAATTTTCAAGGTTAGTTGTTGAAATTACTTATATGAAAAAAACATAAATATATATATGTGTGTGTGCTGGTGTATGTGTCTGTGTATGTATGCATATAAGTATATACGTGTGTTGGTGCGTGTTTGTTTAAGAAGAAATCTTGAAATATTAACACTGAATAGTACCGAATATATACGAGATTTCGAAGCTGAACTTGTTTCCAGGGCAAAACTTGCCAAGAAAATCATATTTTCTAGTTCAAAATTAAAGGTTGTTCATTACACCAAGTTATTATCTTTACTCAATTATATATATATATTATATATTAAAATGTTGGTCATTACTTATATATATACATTATTAAAGAAACAATCTATTGTAAAGAAAGTGTCAAATAATCGAGTAAATATCTTGAAAAAAGTGTGCTATGTTAAAAAAGTCGTTCATTACTTGAGTATATATAAACTACTTAATAATGTCGTTCATTACTCGAGTTTATATATATATATATATTATATTATATATATATATATATATATATATATATATATATATATATATTTATATTACTTAAAAAGACCTTATTGTAAAGAAATTGTTGCTTGAGTATATATATATATATATATATATATATATATATATATATTATTACATAAAAAAGAAGCCTATATTAAAAAGTGTCGTTCATTACACGAGTATATATATATATTATATTATATATATATATATATATATATATATATATATATTATATTTCTTCAACTACTACTACTACTACTAGACATTGTCATAATATCATGATAATCTATATCATCATCATGTCGCGTTAGTTGCTTAGATATCCATGACAACCGTTTGTATCATTCATTGCCCTCGAAAGTCCTCAGTGTAGCATCCAGTACCTATACTGGACTTTGCCGGACGATCCGAACTGGCGTGTACATGTGCTGGTGTCCATAGGAGAATATTGCTTATTGATTCTCCAGCAGTGTCCAGCGTGTCTTGAATGTTTCACTCGGATGGTTTGTGGGATAGGATGAAAGTGGCCTGGCAGTTGCTTTCCTTGTGGGGTGTTGGTTCCAGGGTTTATTTAAGATCACACGCAGCATTCTTGTGCAGCGCACATCTAGCTATTTCTCTATGGGCTTCGTTACTGGCCAAGTAGTGCAGCCATAGAATAGCACTGATACAACTACGTTTTCGACAAATTTTCACTTTAAAGTGTTAGTGTACATATATATATTTTTTCATGTATAAAATACATTAAATGCTGATATATTTGTTGAAATTTTAATGTTTTAGGAGATAATGTATCAATAATTCCCAATCATTTAAAACATGTAAACACTTCATACTTAGCTGCTATATCAATTTTTGAAGAGCCACTGAATTAATGTACTTCACAATCATTTTAAACAGGTAAACACTTTATAGTTAATTGATTTATCAATGTTCTAAGAGTCATTATATTAATATAGTTAAACATTGTGAACATAATCTCAAAACTGCATTAAGAAACTAATTGAAAAGAAAAGAAATAACTGTAAAATTTTTTAAATATCTTTTAATTTAATTTTATTTTTCATTTTGCTCTGAGAGAAAAATGATTTCAATATTGTATATACTAATATTTACTTCTAAGTGAAAATAAATAAAGAAAATAAATAAATAAACTAATGAATTAATTTAGAAGAAACATATTACAAAATAAATTTTAATTACTATACTATCATATGTTATATCATTCCCTCTACCGGGTAATGGCAGACCTTAATGTATATATATAAAGTCTTCAATAGACACCGTGTTTCGACGTTTCACGCCTTTTCCGTGTGGCTAAACAAAAAAAAATTACCTTTGACCAGGACCGAAATCCGTCTGACTTTTCGTCCGCGCGTACAGAGGTGGTGTTTAAACTATTAAATACATAGATATGTTCATATATTTTACGATCACCGGACAGATCCAGTCTGTAAACAGACGACCATTGCTTTATATATGCTGGCAGTGAAAGTTAATTTAAGTCACCCCTAGAGAACTCTACCGAGTTATGTGCGTGCGTGCGTGCGTGCGTTTCATGCACACGTGTAGTGTTATCAGAACTTATCGATAACGAGGCTTATTTGTTTATGACATCGGTACAACTATATCATAAAGTGATGATGTCTTGAGATTTTGACGAGGTTTAAATGAATGAACGTCAATTAGAAAACTAAATTAGGAAACAAGTCTCCATAGTTTTTGAATTATTCAAATACCCCCCCCTCTCGACTGAGTTTGATTTTCACGTTGCTAATCATTAGGAATTAATTTCCTGTAAATTTATTATGTTTCCTAAACTGAAGATTGCATTCTGTCGTTAAGGGTTTAGAATACCCTGACTCTATCCCCTGCAGAGGAGTAAGAGCTTCCCCAAAATAGGAAAATCTGGGTATGTAATTAAACTGTGTGTCTCCAGATATTGGGGATCTGGTCAGTGAAGAGTGCCCTCTACATTGTTATTACATTGTATCCACACGGATCGGAAAAAATTTTACTGATTCCCTCAATTATTTAAATATATCTGCTTATAATGATTTGTATTCGATAGAACTGTGTGCAAAAAAACGCGTAGCAAACAACAATACAATGAATGTAAATATGAACGCGAATCCCTAAGGAATAAAATAACCCTTGATAAATTGCGATAGCTTTAAAAGGAATTCATCATCATCATCATCATGTCACTCAAGTAACACGGATATCCATGATACTCTCACCAACCTTCCGTATCATTCATTGCCTCTGGGAAGTCTTCTGTGCAGCAACCAGCATCCTCGAATAGTTGGCCAATGTATGTCCTTGGTGGGTGGCCCATGTCCATGGGTTCGCTTCCACTGGAGAACCTCGCTTATGATCTCGTCCTTTCTTCTCCAGAAAATGTAAAAGGAATTAATCAATCTAATTAAACAAAAATACATCACAAGTGTATGATTTGAGGACGTCGAGGTCATTAAAATAAATACGACGGAAAGCTTTCATGTTTTATCAAATGGTGAGTCTCAAAGATGCAACAACCAATGGAAGATTCGCAGAATGACGTGTGTTGGGCCTGTGTTGAAGTGAACAGGTGTAGAAAAGTATAGTTTCATTTATTTCTGACTGTAAATATACATTTAGTCTGCGCACTTTTTTGAACAAACATCGTTTCCATACATGCGCACAACACCCACAGTATACATAAACATCCTCACACAGACACACAAATATATATATATATATGTGTGTGGTGTGCGTGCGTGTGTGTGTGTGTGTGTGTGTGTCTTTTATTTGTTTTAATACGTAACGTTAACATCTATGCCCACAAGACCCACACCACACATACACACATAAATACATTCAGGCAATATATATATATATATATATATATATATATATATATATATATATGAGTGTGTTTATCTGTTTACCTTTTGACACACCTCGTTTCCATGCATGCCACAACACTCACAGCACATACAGATACACATGCATATATATATATATTACGCACGTATATATATATATATATACATATATATATATATATATATATATATATATATATATATATATATATATGTGTGTGTGTGTGTGTGTGTGCGTGCGTGTGTGTCTGTGTATGCTTGTTGGTGTGTTTACAAATATTTATAATTTATTCTTTTTCTATTTTATTTCTAGTAAAAGCACACTAATATACAAGAAACAATAATAACTGAAACGAAAGTAACGCGTTCGTTTTATTTATTTTATTTTATTTATTTATTTATTTATTTTGTATTTTGGTGTGTGCTAGGATTTCTGCGTGTTCCATCAAAATGACATTTTTGGTTTGTTCTGCAATCGCCGAAATTTTGTTAACTGTTCTCAGGTTTCCATGACAACGCCTGAAAAGCTAGAAGAATATTCCATTCCATCATAAATCACCGAAGAAGCGCCATTTTCTTTTGGAACCTGTTTCACCTTGTTTCTTTCTTTATCTTTCACATGATTTTTATTACTTCTCGATTTCTTTCTTTGATTTCACTAGCTCCCTCCCTCCCTCCCCCCTCTCTCTTTTCTTTTTTTCTTTTCTTTCTTTCTTTAATTTCATTCTGCTCACCTTCTTTCATTCATTATTCATTCATTCTTTTTTTTCCATCTTTCTTTCTTTTCTTGATTTTATTCCCCTCTCATTTCTTCCTTGTTTCTTTCTTCTTTTTTCTTTCTTTCCTCTCATTCTTTTTCTTTCTTTCTTTCTTTCTTTCTTTCTTTCGTTCTTTTTACTGTTTAAGCTTTCATTCTCTTTCTTATTACTATTTATTTATATCATTTCTATCTACGTTTCTTGTATTTCATATTGTACCACATATAATACTGTATCTTCTAAACTTCTTTCTTTTTTAGTGTATTATTATTATTTACTCCTTTTGAGTTTTCACATCAGCATTAGCTGATGGTCTTTCACTGGAGTCTAAATGACAGCAAGTCTCCTCAGGTTTCCAGGACTCTTCTGAGTATTCTGGCAGATTGCAGCAGTGCAGTGTTCTGAATGGTTTCAATCCTTCCTCTGATTCCCAGACTTTTCAAGCCCTTTTCTAATCCTTTTGGGACTGTTCCAAGTGCACAAACTACAATTGGTATCACTTTGACTTTCATATTCCATAACTTTTTTAGTTCTCTGGCAAGGTCCAGATATTTGTCCATTTTTCATTTTCCTTTAGCTTCACCCTGTGATCTGTTGGCACTGCAAAATCCACCAGTTGACAAGTTCTTTCTTTTTTGTTTATCAACACTAGGTCTGGTCTTCTTGCTGGGAAAAGGTGATCCGTTTTTATTTCAAAGTCCCAGAGAATGTTATGCGTTTCGTTCTCAAGAACAGATTCTGGTTTATGCATATACCATTTTATTGTATGGTCAAAATTTATTTTTTTGCATAATTCCCAGTGGATCACCTTCCCAACCCAGTCGTGTTTTATTATTATTATTATTATTATTATTATTATTATTATTATTATTAGGACTCTTCTGATAATGTTTAGGTATGATATGATGAATATGATGAATATGATGATTACACCATGTGCGTGTAACGGGATATTTACCGGCGTAAAAATTGGCAATCTGTGTTCGAATTCCTGTCGAGGCAGTTCAAGTAAGATTAATGTAATTGAAAAATATGAATCTACCTTGTCTCCCTCAGCGCCACTTGCTATGGGTAAAATAGCAGTGTATTATTTCACTCTTAGTCCTGGTGGAGCAACCAGAATTTCCAGACTTTGAAAAGAATAACTAAATTCAATTCTCTAACAAACACGTTACGAGTCAGCCTAACATGTGTGATTTCCTAATTTCATCGCTTGAATGATCCATATAATTGTTTTTCTGTCCATTTTTATTTTATAGATTTTTATTGCCATTTTCCAGGTGGTATTGCTGTAAATGGCTGCTGCAATTAACCCCTCTTTGCTCTTTTTTAATATATTTATTCGTTTTATTGTATTAGTGCATCCACACAATTCTCAATACTAGTGAGCCCTCTTCTTCCTTCTTAACTTATCGCACGAGTGTTTTTTTTTTATAATTTCACTGTTGTACGGCATTGTGAATCATCATCAACTTCTTTGTTATATTCTCAATTTTAAGCAAATTATTTGTATATATAGAGAGAGGGGAAAGATAAAGATAGGGAGGGAGAACAATTGATATACAAGGAGAGGGGGAGAGAGAGTAAGTAGGAAAAGATAGGATGAAGAAGAGTGAGAGAAAGAAGGAAAAGGAGTGAGATCAGTGGTAGAGATAGAGAGGGAGGAGAAAACAGAGAAAGAGAAGGGATTAAAAGTATAATTGTTCACAAAGTTACTTGAATCATAGAATTGGATTGTTTATTGCGGCTGGACTTTGACAGAAGATGACGACATTATAAGAAATAGAGTCTTAGGTTTTTCTTTCCCGAATTGCGACAATGAGTAAGAGATAATAAGAGAGATTAGGATGGCACACACACACACACACACACACACACACACACACACACACATACGCACACGCACACGCACACGCACACATAAACGCACACACACACATACACACAAACCTGGATAAAAGGGGGATGTATCTTCGGTCGGACCTTTAGCTAGACTCAGTCAAGATCAACATTCAGACTAGTTAAATAGCATTTTAGATACCAAGCAACATCACGTGGTCATGGCACTTCCGGTACAACGCCTACGTACATTTTCGTAACCGTGCCTCTTTCCGCATGACGCCTACGCAAATCCGTGATGCCTACATAAATTCTCGTACTCGTGCCTTTTACGACGCGACACCAATGCAAATATGCGTGGTCACACCTCTTTTTGCACAAAGCCTACTCAAATTCACGAGACATATGTAACCACACCAATCTTATTGGTCAGATCACCCATACGTCGTGTCCACCGTTCCACTGGATTTTTTGTTTGTCTATGTTAATCTAAGTTATCCATGAAGTTGGCATCCTATAAAACGCACAAATCACCATGTGTGGATAATGACAGTATCTTGTCTTTGTTTTGCATGAAAGTTATAGTAAAATTTGATAATTTATAATTCTCTTGGGAAAAGTATAAATCTAACTATTCTCCCTCCAGCTATGGGTAAATAGTAGGACATGCTGTGCTCTTTAACCTTGGTATTAAAACTAATCTACGAGAAGGAAAACTCTGAATTCACACCGTTTAAAAATTGACATTGTGTCACATCCTGCTCGTGCAGAGGGGTTGTTCAATACATATATATATAGTTTAAGTGTTTGTCGTATAATGAGCCACCATCTATTACAAATCAAGATATCAAAGCTTTTCTTATGAATAGCAAATCAGAAAGTAAAACAGGAATATATTGAAAACTAGAAACATTCCAAGAAAACAGAAAAAAGAAAAATGTGGGATATAAAATTGTCAATTAGGTCCATCATTACTGGTGAGTTCAAAACTGTCAAACATTCAGTAAACTATAAAAGACATCAAAATCTCAGGATATGAATCTCAAAGCAATATGCCTGTCACATTGAAAAGGTACAAAAAATTAGTAAAACACTGGTATCATTGTGGGAAACGGATGCTGCAAACTGGTTTCAAATCGTTCTACAACTTTCAAAAGTTTTGTAATTTTCAAAATATCATAGAAATATGATCCAATGTCCGATGAGTAAGCAAAGGAAATTCAATGGCCATAGTAGTAATCTTGTCCAGTTTATTAATTATAAATATTAGAATATTTTACGATTTTTAGGGTCACCCTTAGGCTTCAAGCGAGAGCACTCCCCATCGGAGATCCATTGTGTTAAGCAGAGCGCGATCCTTAGTGAAGAAACCTTTGGTTGGACCTTGGTATCCCTCAGTGTTGGGTACGATACTTTGGTTGTTCCTTCATGTCCCTTAGTGTTGGGTAAAATCCTTCGTCTAGCAAAGTCCCTTGTTGCAGGTCCGTTCGTCAATTTCGAATTACATGCAAATGAACGGCAGTCAATCTCGGTGATTAAAAAGGTAACTACACACGTATTCGAGCTGTTGATTGGATATGTTTTAATCCACGTAATCATGCCGAGTCTATTAGTTTAAGTAGTGGATTAAAGCATGCCTTATATACACAAAATAATCCACATTATACACCCTCCGGGCGCAAGTACTTACCTTTTAAAGTAATAAGATATTACATTAAATTAGAAAGGATAATGAAACTAAATAAGAATGCAGATAAAAAGATTTGTATCAGGGTATAATCGAAAAATAGAACATTTGAAACTTACTCGTCCATCACTCCCATATTTCATTGCAAAGTTTTCCTGATTTAACTATTTAGTTAAAATAGGAAGTAAAAAAATAAAATTACAGTTATTTCTTCTTGTTAATGGATTTTCTTTTAAGATTTATCCCCGATAATTTTGCTCTTAGTCTTAAGATAAATCAAATAATTCGAAATCAATAATACTAAGCACATATTTATTAAATCATTTTTTAAGATCAATATGCAAATTAGCTTTCCCATTCAAACTGTGAACCGCTATTTTGTTGTATATATAAATACAATTGCATGTTATTTGTATGTAAATATGGTCAACAGTATCAATAATATAAAATAATTTTACTGATAATTTAGGTTAAATGAAAATAAGATCATAGAGAATTTGACATAAATATCTAAAGGAACTGTGACTTAAGTAATAATATAGTTTTGATTCCGGACAGACAAACACACAATCTCCATTATAACAAGATATAATATATATACCGAAAAAGATCCATTTTGACTGGGCAATATTTCTATTATTTCTTAACTTTATTCTAGTCATTACAAACTTCTTGTAATGAAAACAAAATGTCCATTCTCTGGTGAAGGCGCCTCATTCCTTGCACCCAGTAAAGATATAGAATTAACTTACTTGTCTTTTACTTGTTTTATTGTACCTTTCCTATGTTACAAGCATATTGTTTAGAGATTTATATCCTGTCACTTTGATGTCTTTCATAGTCTGACACTTTTTAAAACTCACCAGTAAAGATCGACCTAATTGACAACTTTATATTCCACATTTTTCTTTTTTCCGAAATTTCTTGGAAAGTTTCTAGCTTTTCACTCCCTTCCTGTTTTACTTTCTGGTTTGCTATTTATAAGACAAGCTTTGATCTCTTGATTTGTAGTAGATGGTGGCTCACTGGCAATTCCCCTACTGACTATTATTGTCTGGAGTATTTTCACTAAAAGGTAAATAACCTATTATTCTAAAAAATGTTAGGGTGTACTTATTTATGGGCGATTGTTTCGATTCGGATGGCCATTTTTTAGGCTGTAGGTGAGAGCAGTTTACAATGAAGATCCCTTGTGGCATTAAGTTCGATCAGTGTTAAAGAATCCTTGTCCGTTGGTCCGTGTTAAGTAGAATCCTATAATTCTTGTCCGTTCATCCGTGGATCCAGAATCCTATATTCCTTGTGTTTGTCCATGTTAAGCAGAATCCTTGTCCGTTGTTTCGTGTTAAGCACGAGCCACTGAATGCCAGTGCACCACAGTCTTTAAATAGTTTACGCAACTACATATTGGAGCGTTTTGATTAGCCGATTCAGACCACGCGTTTTGGCACTCTATAAATTCAAGTTATGATCCTCAGCACACCTTATATACCGAAATATTTATGGAGGCTCGTGGTCTAATGGTTAGAGTCGTGGGAAATGGACTCATCAACCCGATTTCAATTCCTGGACTTAGCTGTTTGCATTTCACATGGCGCTAATACACTTGGGAAAGGTATGAATCCAATTCTCCCTCCAGCTATGGATAAATAGCAGGGAAGACTGGGCTCTTTAACCATGGCTAGGTAACCAGTTAAACTCCGCTTAAAAATTGACCTTGTGTCGCATCCTGCTCGTGAGGAGCGGTTGGTAAATATTTATGTACCGAAATATTCCAACAGCGATACTGTATATACGGAGGGGAGCTGAAAAGTTCATATTATGATATCTTATCTGCTGTTGGTGAATTATCCTTACCACTGGGATCCAAGCACTACTCCACCGATAGAAGAACGTCAAAAACTGCAAGGGGAAGTATCTTGGAAAAATAAACCTCATTTTTTCACATTCCATGAGAATAACTATTACAGTACTTGTCTCCACTCGTAAGTTGGGTAAGTCAAGCTACTACAGTATTTCATCTCATACATTCTGTTATGCCAGTGCGAAGGAAAGACACATGATTAACAATGCAGGTTGAAATTTGAAGGTTCTCTCTTTTCCGAATCATCATGTTGTTTTAAAAAAAGACGGAACCCTCAGGACGTTTGTGCTGTTTTACCGCAAATTCTAAAAATAAAAACCCAAACCCTATACACAATGATGAATACATCTATAAATCAATAAATATATATTGATACTTTTCTATGCTTAAAGTTATTCGAAGAAGAAGAAAACAGATAATTAATACGAGAAATCATCTGATTCCAAATGAAAATCGTAGCCGCAACAGTAGAAAAATCTAAAATTTTAAAAGCATTATAAATGTTTTCTTTCGTTTCTTTTTATCATTCTCTGTGTATATATGAAGTGCATAAAATAATGTTGTTTGTTTTTATGTTTTTGTTCCTTTCAGATAATTCACTCAATGCATTCCCGAATACCTAAAAGATTTATTTATTTATCTTTTTTAAATTCACATTCCTAGTTTGGCATTTCATCAAGAGCATCGGGGTCAAGTACCTAAGGCACTTTCTTCGCAGAATAATAATTGTGCTATTATCAACGTATATTGAGAGGAATGAAATACCCGTGCAATTTCGGTGGAGATTCTCTTATTTCTTCAATCTAAACGGAGCAAAAGTAAATACTTCTTTCACTTCATATTGTAAAACCTTTTAGTTACATTTTCCTAACTTTATTGTATTTATCATAAATATCAAACTATTTGTTTGCTTAATAGACACAAAGGAATACACACAACACACACACACACACACACACACACACATATATATATTATATATATATATATATATATGCAGACAAACACACACATATATATATATGATACTTATGAGGTATATAGGTAGTATATATATATATATATATATATATATATATTATATATATATATATATATAGGATATATATATTAATATATATATATATTTAAACACGAAATTCTTGAAAATAATAATATATTAATTTTTTTATATTTACTGCTAAATAAACATGACAATTAATATATATATATATATATATATATATATATATATATATATATATATTATTAGAGTGGTATATTATAAGTAAATAGTACTCAATATCGTACATAGAGCATGTATGTCTAAGTTAGGACATCGTGGACATGACGTCAACGGTACTTTTTTATTGACAGTTTCTCGCCGTGCTTGATTTGAAAATCGCATAGCTGAGAAACTGTCAGTAACCAAATGCTGTTGATTTAATTTTCACGCTACCCTAGAGACTCTCTCTACGATATTGGGCACTATGATATTTGGTTATATATATATGTTGATGATATTGTTTGCTTTATTCATAAGTAAACAATGCTCGATATTATTGAGAGAGCATATATCTTTAAACTAGTGTAACCAACACATGAAATCAACTGTACTTGATTTAAAAATAGGATAGAAAAAAGTTACCAAGCGTTGATGACTTCATATATTCACTACTCTAACTTATATAATCATTTCGCACTAGTAGCAACGGTTTTTATGGCAATTGTCCCTATCATTCATTGTCATCGGGAAATTCTCTGCGCAACATCCAGTATCCGTGCAGAGCAGATCTATGTAAGATATTTGCCGGACGACCTGCACTTGCATGTCCATATGTTGGTTTCCATAGGATGACGTTACTTATTATTTCATCCTTGCTTCTCCAGCAGTGTCCAGCATGTCTTTTTCGTAGTACTCGGATGTTTTTTGTGATAGGACGTAAGTATCTGTACAGCTGCTTCCTCGTGGGGAGTTGTTTCCACGATTTGTCTAAGTATTTTTCGTGCAGCTCCGATCACGTTTTTTTTAAGTGGTGCATACTGTAGCACTGATACAACTACGGCTAGGAAGAATTGTCACTATAAATTGTCAGTGAGATCTGATATCCATCTACCTGATAATCTGTTTATAACTGACCATACCATCCATATGCGTGCATTAATATAGCTTTCTGTGGATGATATATTACTTAGTAGGTATGTAATTTGTCTACTGGCCTTAGAAATTTACCATTATTAAACACATGAACTCTGTTTTATCGGAGTTCCCATAGAGACCAATGTTCCCTGCTGCCTTCACCAGGTTATGTAGCATAGAATTGTGCAAGTGTATTTGCAAAAGTTCCAAATCATCTGCGTATTCCGTATCAGCAATAGTATGTGAAGGATATCATCTGCTTCTTTCTTTTTTAGTGTGGATCCACACTATGGGATCTAATGATGTTCGAAGTACATAGTCTAGACATATACTAAATATATATGGTGCTATGGTATCTCTTTGTAGGGCTCCAACGACTATGACAACGAAGTTAGTAACACCATCAGGTGAGAGTGTCATTGCTTAGTTGTCGTTGTAAGGCATCATGATAGCGGTAACTGTTTCTTTGAACAGACCGTATGCAATAAGATTTGCTGAGTTTCCCTCTATGTATTGAGAGAAATACCGTGGAGAAATCTACAAATATTAGTGTTGCCTCAATATTCTTTGCTCAACCTCCTTCTATGATTTGACGAATCTTCATAATCTGAGAGGTTGTGGGTCAATTTCTGCGGACTCTAGGTTTTTCCTAAGGATTTTCTCTATTTCGAGTCGGGGCGATTACGAAGGAGGGCGTTATATATCTAGATATATCTAGGCAGCTATAGCAGTAAGAGTTATGCCTCTATAGTTCTTAGCGATTCTGAGGTCGTCTTTTATGGCGAACAGGAAGATGCAGCCTTTCGTCCATTATCTATTTTATTTTGCCTATATACTATATTGCATACACTAAGTAAAATATCATCGAATTTCCTCATTTTCCATAGCTATGGGGTATTTCTGTTTTTTAGTTTTCTTAGGATTTATATAATGATAAACACGCTTTTACTTTTTAATCCATTCGTCTATTGCTTGAGGTCTTAATTTATTCGGTCGGCCTTTTTAGTAGGTTTCCTACCGTCACTTTATAAATTCACAGGGTGATGCACACTATTTGTACCTTCTTCATCTCCCATTTGCCTTTTTTCCAGACCCCCTTTGAAGAGGATTCTAAAGATTAACACCCGGGAGACACGTCCAACTGTTTCTCTAAAACACCAAAAAAATAAACGCAGACCTTTGTTCTTTTGCAGTATCTGCTAAGTCAATCTGCACGCACCCCTGTTTCCATATCGTTAATTTTCTTATTTTATTCGGCTCACATGCTGTCTAAAAATCTTTGATCTCTTAGCCGTCAGTAACAACCTCCGCATGTGTACTACCTCGGGGCCAAACACCTTTACCAGCTTCGGTACACGATTGTGCTTTGTATTATACATGCCACTCATGCGAAAACTCTAAAAGGATTTAAAATGTAATAAAACATTTGTATAAAAATCACAATATTCATCACCCTCCCTCCTATATATATATATATATATATATATATATATATATATATATATATATAGATCAGAATAGAAATTCGTTCAAAAATCTGCATAAGAGCTCGTATGTCGGCCAGAATTATAGTGTAAAAACAATCCCACCTTTTTCATTCATTACAATACATAATTTTTTTCCTTTGAAATCGAAAGAGAAAACACATAGATGATTATGCTTTTCCCTTGAACGCTTTTATATATAGAGAGATATATATTGTAATATATATTTTTAAAAAAGAAAACTGAATTAATCTTTAAATGCAGACACCTTAATGAATTTATTTTGCGTCATTCACTACTGGGTCAAGCTCAATAATATCTTTGATTCTTGTTTGGTCATCAGAACTTTAACATATATAACCTGTCCCGTTTGGATGCATTATGTCACAAGAAAAAACCTTCCCAAGAAAAATGTCGCTTGTCAAGTCATTATCACTATGGTACTTGTAGAAAAACATGACACTCAAAGTAACGGAACGTATCATATAACATACAAGTATATATATATATATATATATATATATATATATATATATATATATATATATATATATATATACTAGCTGAATAACCTATAATGCCCAGAAATGGTGGGGTTATTCGCTATTCCTGGAGTGCCCCTGAAAATACTAGATCGGATCAATTTTTGTGTGGAACTATCAATAAATATTTAAGTCGTTTCTTCTATCCAGCTTTCTTCATTCAAAGTGAATAAGCCGGGTAAGTTTGAGTTCGAACTTATTCAGCAAACTTACGTATTAGAATAGCAAACATAATTCCTTAGCGCTTACAAATATCACTGAATTATTGAGAAAATCATCGCAACCATTAAAGAAATAATGACCGAGTGAAAATATTCAGATACTGTTCGAGTACCTTTTATAAATGGTGATACGTTTGTAAATTCATCAAATAACTGAAGCAATTCAATAAACCCTCTCGTTTCGCTCTATAGTAGACATACCCCGAGATAAAAGACTATAAGTTGGATAAACAATCAGAAATGTTAGTTTTGTGAATGAGCCTTGTATCGTTAAATATTCTAAGAAATAATATTGAATTAAAAGTTTATTGTTTAGTACAACTTCAAAGAATGTGTCATCGATTTTTCTCACTTTAATTCTTTTTTTTATTACAAAGTTTGCTATGAGGACGAGTACGATGCCGACGCTAATTGCATTATTTGATTTTTTTCACCTTTTAATTAATCAATTTCCGCTTTTTTGTAGTATTTTACGCTTAAAGTATTTTATACTTAAATTTTACCTTCTTAATAAAACTAACGAAGAAAATAAAGGGATGTTATTTCACAAAAAATTTTTGTAAGATAAGACTCCTTTGTATATTGCACGTATATTTTATTTCATTAAAAAAATCATTTTGATTTTTAAAATAATTATTTTAAATATTGCCCGACGATAAACAACAAAGTAAACAACATTATTGTATTATTGTTTATTTACAACAGCCAGTTTGAATATTTTGTTTTATATTGTAAGAGTATTTTTGAAAACAATTAGATTATAGAGTTCGTGGCGTATAGTTACCATTATCGCTGATATCACTGATATTACTGATATCGCTGATTTCAACGTACTATTACTGCCATTTCCCCCACACTAACGGAATCGTCTTCTCTTCCTTCCTCCATTGTAAATATTACTCAGGGCTCCCCTTATTGATTTTTATTGAAATCCAATTAGCTACTCCAGTTTCTGAATATTAGCTTAACTTGTGTATAGAGTTTCTTCATGATCGGATCACTAGCGAAGGCTCCAACTGATTATACACAGACTGAAATATATATATATATATATATATATATATATATATATATGGAACGAAAATGTGCAAGTAACTCCGACAATATTTAGGAAATGGAAAAAAAAGCAAAGTACTCACAAAGCGATAAATCAATTATGGCGAAGTCGATCTTGGAATGTTTCGGTTTTATCACATTATTTTAAAAAGACAGATGAGAACATTTTTTCCTCTATATAGTCTCTCATCTCCCGTATCATTTTGAAAAAAAATTTCATCACTGTTCATTCAACACTTTTTCTATCTGAATTGTTGATAACAGATCATTTTTAACGTCTACTTAATCATCTAGAATAAATTTATCATTTTAGGATTACGTTGTTTTTTTGTTTCTATATATCTATCAATAATGGAGATTGTATTTTTGTCTGTAACAAAAATGACGTCATAGCTCTACGTTACTGCTTACGTCACAATATTCTTATGCTATATACACCCAAAATTTGAGTAAGCAATTTTAAAAATTGTTTTTTACTCTCGTCCTTTTTTTTTACAGTAACAAGAAGTTAACTAAAAAGTTTACAAATAAATAAATACCTACGATGTTGTTTGAACATGATGTGGAAAATATTCAAAATAATTGTTTGATTATTACATGCACGCAACATTTTATTTGAGAGGGACGGGGCTCAGTTTTCATTTCAAATTGTTTTATTTTTTTTTACTCCTTTAATAAATATGAGGATTTTGCTTACTTATGATACAACCCTTTGACATTGAATTTTTAACTCCTACCTCTCAGGCAATGTCTTTCAAAAATTATTTTTACGACGCCTGGAGGATGTTTTCTATTGCTAGTACATCTAAAAACTTTTGGTGAAGTTTATGCTCAAAATGAATGAAGCTTTTGTACTTGAAAATCTTAAAACATATTAAAAGCAAATTAAGCCCACATAAGTTTACTTTGTCGGTTCGAATATAAAGTCATGTGTAATTTTTATTTTTAAGTCCAGATTTTGTTTAATTACAAGTGTTTTTTAATTTCACATTTGCTCATTTTTCCAATAGCTTGAAAAAATATGAGTAAAATGTGTAATATCACTTTTTATTCAAAGGTTTGTATATAAGAAGTTTTGTAAACAAATAAGGATTTTTATTGAAATAAACTCATTTTCTTTCTGTTTTAAATATTCATTCCAATCAGAAAAAAACGATCCAGATGATATATATATATATATATATATATATATATATATATATATATATATATATATATATATATATATATATATATATATATATATATATATATATAACAACTTAACTGAGGCATCTACGGGAAATGGATATTTGAATGAGGCTAATGCATATTGGAATCATTTCCACTGCTAATACTGTTGTCTCTGAGAAGAATGTTATCCACATCTCTTATATCGTTGTCTAATATTAACGTTGGTATTAAATTCTCCCCTATTTGTTTTTTGTTACGATTATGCCATTTATTGTTATGTTTATGATTTGGACGTGACAGATTTTTTGAAAAATCTATTTTCAGTTAGGAGTCGATTGACACGACCTTACATAATTAGTTATTATTTTCCTGTTTCCTCAACATCCTCTTTTTAGCGAGCCAATTCCGAAACAATCTGGAATTTATTCTGAAGACACTATTAGATGTCCTTGCCTTCACACTCGTCATGTTCTGTTTTAGTTTTTTCTATCTTTTAGATGTTGTCGATTGGCAATTTCGAATATTGCTTTTGTACAAGTGAAATCAATATTAGCGACTTTCTACGGCCGTAAAAAATACCAGTCACCTCATTTGAGATGCCTCGTCTCAAATGAGCTGAATGGTATCTGCTTCGGTAATCTGAATTTTTCTTTGACTCAAGGAATCTCAAGAGACCTGTCGGATTTTTCTCCAAAGACCAGGATTAAGTAAAGGAGATTTTAGGTATACCTCACTAGATTAATCCCCTTAATCCCCGTGTTGGATTGACTAATCCAAGTTTATTTGACCTCCACAAACACAAGAAATGCCATAAATACATTTATACAAGATGCCTTTTAAAAAGACGTATACAAAACAAAGTTTGTGTCTATTTTTCTTGTATGTCTTTACATCTACCTACGCAACTTCTCCGTCGCGAATAGGTTGTGACACAAGGCCAGTTTTTAAACGATGTGGTCCTGGTTTGAATTTGGATTTTCCTTCTCCTAGACTGGTTGTCTAACCCAAGTTAAAGGAGCTAGTGTGTGCCCTATTATGTACTCATAGTTGCGAGTGGGAAAACAGATTGATGCATGTGGTTCCTAAATGAATCAGAAAGAGATTCGTCCAGGATTTGAACTCTGGTCAATTTTTTTAAGCGGGTGGTGCTGGTTTTAATTCAGACTTTTCCTTCTCTTATACTGGTTGCCTAACCCCAGGCTAAAATTCCCAGTATGTGTCCTATAATGTACTCCTAACTGGGAGTAGGGGAATAGATGGATTCATGTGCTTCTCATTACCCACGACAATCACCATTAGGCGCCTTCTATTATTCTTAAATGAGTGTTTTATATGTTAAATAAGCCTGAAATACTTGACGTAGAATTATGACAATGAGTTTTAAGATTTATTCCATTTTTAGTCCGTTGTATTTGCATGTATTTACCCAGCCTCTGCCACGGGCTAGGTCTAACATAATGTTAGTTGTTAAACGTTGTAGTACTGGTGTGAATTCAGAGTTTTCCTTCTCCTAGACTTGTTGCCTAACCAAGGATAAAGGATCCAGAGTGTGTCCTACTGATCTTCTACAAGGATAGCTTTGGCATTAAATAAGCCACGAATTTCATAATGCCATCAAACAAAGAAACCAAAACATTTACCCATAGAGGATTAGAAGGATTCATGTCTTTCCCATGTAAAACATCTGCATCAATCAGCTTTGTGCGGATTCTGGGAGCCGCGTGGAAGACCCGCCCGATAGGTAAAAGTCTTGTGAATCCATGCTGACAGTGTAACATGATGATGATGGTGATGATGATAAAAAGGTGTTAGTCTCATAGCGCTTTTCTACTCTTTTGCTAATTAAGACAGGTAAATGGATTTCTCCCTTTGTTCATGCACTACGTCCGTCACTATTTACCCAAAAGTTTCGTCACGGGCCGAATATTACACAAGGTAGCAAGTATAAAGTATTTAGCGAGAATCGAACTCGATTTTCAATGGTAATGGCTCTGCATAACTGGCTTGTTTACCATTACACCACGTTGGTATTTCCTAGGTTGTGATATATTGTAAATAAACGATAAAATCAAATGAAAATCTCTGTAAATATTGTAATACCGGCACTTTGATACTAATTCAGAGCGCTTAATTAGCAGTCTATAGGCTCTTTTTGATATTTTCTTCTCGGAGTCCGTGCCACAAGCATCTTTGAACTTCCATAAATACTTAGAGGACGATGTGGTGTCGATGCTATTTTGAAAGTATGATTTACAATTATAAGATCTGATATCGGGCTTTCGTCGTTGCTACAAAATATATCACACAACATCAATATTCACTTTTCACAGTAGCTTTATAGACTATATTTTTTGTAAACTTTCTGCTCTCTAAGGGAAATACTACGTACTTTATTTCGAATGTTTTCCATCTTAAAACTCATAAGTAATGAGGGTAGTGCTTGATTGTTTGATTTTAATGACATCTGAACAAGTCCGGGGTTATTTCATGCCTATATGTCAGGGAATCACGTTGCTTGGACGTTAATATTTACGTTTTTGTGTCATTGTTTTTTAATCTTTTTCTCTTTTTTTCTTTCGAATACGAATCATTTTAAACAGATTTATCTGAACCGTACAAAGACGCACATGTAGTGTAATGGTTAACATCGTTGGAAATGGACAGGGTGACGCGAGTTCAAATCCCGGACGAGGCTGATTTTATTTCAAATAGTGCTAAGACCTTTGGAAACGCTATGAATTCATTTATTCTCCCTCCGGTTATGGCTAAATAGTATTAAAGAATGACGGTAACCATTAAACCAAGCGACGTCAAATTTGTAATTTTCATTCTTTATTTTAGAAATTCAGACAGAATTTTCGTTTCCATTTTCAGTTTTTGGAATCATTCCTAAACTTCACCCCCGCCACCCAATAAGCTGTAAGAATTATTCCCAAATTTTCACTCAGTCAAATATCAGCAAGTGTCAGCTTCAGAAAATAAGTCTTAACCTAAATTTCGCTGTCAGCCTTGGCAGTGGCATATTTATTCAAATATGTCAGCGCCGAAAACCCGTCTTAACACTTGCGCCACAAAACGAGCCTAAGCTTTCAATTTCATTCATCAACATTCTTTCGACTAGATCGATTCCCGCGAAATCGTAAAGAGATTTTCTTTTTTTTTGTTTTTCTTTTACTGCTTTACATTTATTTACCGACTTTCATTCTTTTTCATCCATCTACACACGAACAGATTCGTATTTTCTTATGATTTGTTTACATTTACAAATGTTATCTTTTTTTTTTCTTTTTCTTTCTTTTTTGCACAACTTAACACAATACGAAACGATAACAAAAGAGTGAGAAAATAAGAAATGCGCAAAGAAGACAATCTGAAAGAAAGCCTAAACTCTTTAGTCATATATATATAAAGGCCAAAGCCGATATAAAAAAAAAACAACCCTAGAGAACCGTAAAACTAAAGTATCAACAAATTATGAAACCTAGAACAAGAAAATTAGAAGAAAACAAACAATCTGTTGTTTGCATCTGTTTGGATTACAGGCGGACGACCCGGATGTCAGAATATCACGTGATACATTTTCATCAATTCTGATTGATAGTTAGAGTTAGTGGTTATGCAGAAACAGGCCTAAATATCGAGTAATATACCCCGGGTATTTTTAAGTAATGGGACTATTTGCTCTGAAGATTAGTATGTCATCATTATTTGTTTGAATATAAAAACAGCGTTCATACCGGTCCAATCGTTTTCAATATGTTCAATATAGCATAAGTTTAATCCATATTTAATGATTTTCAATATCGTTCCAAATTAGCCATCCGGGTTAGCTCGGTCGGTAGAGCGTTCGGCTAGAAACCAAAAGGTTCCTAGTTCGATACCGGTCCTCGCCAACTCAGCGTATGAGTAGCACAGGGATCTGTGCGGTAAAGTAAGGAGCTGATGGTAGGTGTGGCGCTCCACCTCAAATGCTAAAACAATCTTCTTTGTCTAGCGCTATTGAAAAGAGGATAGGCTGACTGGCTGATACCGACTTTAGGCCGCCCCGTCGACTTTACTTACTTTTACTTTTATATATATATATATATATATATATATATATATATATATATATTATATATATATATATCAACCCTCTCCATGAGCAGGATGCGACACGAGCTCAATTTCTTAAGCGGAGTTTAAAAAGTTTGATTTCAGAGTTTTTCTTCTCCTAGACAGGTTCCATAACCAAAGTTGAAGAGCCGAGTCTGCCCTACTATTTACCTATAGCGGGAGGGAGTATAGTTAGATTCATACCTCTTCCCAAGGGTATTAGCGCTATTTGAAATGCAAACAGCCGTGACCAGGATTTGAACTCGGGTCGACAAACCATTTCCTACGAGTATAATCATTATGCCACGTGTCTCCACAAAAATGAATTGTAGGAAATCTTCTAGTTGTTACCCATTGATTCCTAGCAAGAGTAGAGATGATGAGTACCACGTGTTTTTCTATTAGATGCCTAGGGAAAGCAACAAGACACTCCTTAATGTTACTCCGTGACTAAATGCCTAATTATTTCTCTGGGAATGGGGTAAAGATTGAATTTCGTAAACCTCATAACTGACTTGTATTATTTAGTTTTTAATTATATTATGCCATTAATTTCATGTAATTTTCATGTAATTTTCAACTAATTTTCCTTTTCCAGTTCTTCAACTAATCCTATTTAACAAGATCTTTGGAGAAAAATGTCAGCTGATATTAATCATATTTTTGCCAGTTATTTTAACTACCAGAAAAGTGTGTTTTTTTATCGGAATTTTAAAGTAGATCTGTGAAAAGACTCGATACAACGTCATGGATTTGAACTATGTAACGTTGAAAATCTCTACTAAACAGTTTTCTTACAAAAAAAAAAATGTTGCATCCCATTATTAAAAAAATTTAGAAGCGGCTACCCAGCATCGCCCGGGTAGACGGGGGATTTTTTTAAAAAAATAAGATCCATTATTACTGAATTGTGAGATAGTTTCCGACAGGATGTCCCATTAAAATCCCCACGTAAAAAGACCTTGTGCAGATCCAGCCACTCTGAAAAGAAAAATTAATGTATACTATTTACAAAATTAAATACAAAAAAATCTGCTGTTAATATTTAGATTTTATTTTTAAATTATCTTCACGAATATAAATCAAATCTTTTTTATTTTTGCTCAAAAACCAATATATGATTTTTTTTTTGTCAGGGTGACCTAATGTCGGTATCCGCCAACAGCGAGGGAGTCTATCCCCTTTCCCTAGCGCTAGACCAAGGAGATTATTTTTTAACATCTGAGCTGGAGCGCCACACCTACCATCAGAATGATATCATATGATGATAGTGAATGTTTATATATATTTAATTTGTCGTTAATTATTTTCTTTTCATAGTTTCCTCCGGAAACATACATACCAACTGCCCTTTATATATAGATAGATAAAATAAAAAAAATCTATATTATTTGTCCAAATTTCTGTGATGTGGCTTTATAATATGAATCATTTAGATTTTTCACACTGTTGTTTTTATTGTTATAAATATCTTTATTTTATATAAAAAAAAATAATAATAAGAATCGCAATATTATTAAAGGGAAAAAACTTACATAATAAGTATAAATGTAAAAATTCTAGGTTAAAAGAGCATTAGGTTTATAGGTTCAAAACTCACTGAATTGTCTAGCTGGACACATGGCACAACAGATATAAGGCTTGAGTTAATACAGTTCTATGTGACTATCAGGTTAGCAATGTTGCAGGTTTAATCCTGATTAAATATATACTCAAAATATCTTAAAACTTGTACCCGGTCATGGTTAACGGAATGCGAACAATCTATCGCGATGGATAAAATAAAGGGTTCGGTTCGAAGTTCCGTGAAGGCTCCCGTGTTCGACAAGAAATACCTGAAGAATGCAGGAGATCACACCAGTCGAAACGTTGTATATATTTTATTATGATGTAAATTCGGTATCTGTCTGTAACGGAATATACATCACTGCCTACGTCACAATACCCTCAGGTATTGCGTATGTTTATCAATGAATATTTAACTTATAATCGAAATCATTTATACATAGAATGCATTTTATTTCTTAACGATTTCTCTCCGAAATCTGAAATATATTTACATATTTTTATTAGTATGTTTGAATTCCTGCAATGTGTCTTATATATCACTAAGCAATAAAATTTACATACTATATCATGTGGTTAATTTCCATACTGGTTTTAACAAAACTGGGTTTAATAAATAATTACTTGGTGTTATTGATTTCTAGTATTATTGTTTTGTTCTCCAATGAATTAAAATAAATCCTATGAATTATTCCAATTAAAATATAATTAAAATAAGTGTAACTTTTTATGATTTATTATTTAATTTCATCAAGCTTTCTAATTTGATATATTTTGTGGCGGAGAACGAGTACTACTGTACTCATTTAGAAAAATAGCAAAACATTCTCTTGCCTGCCGGAGTCGAACCCGCCCCCCCGAATGCAAAGAAATGCGAGGTGCAATTCAGGTGCCCGGATGTTGGGGCCTACACACGTCCACGAATGCACGAGAATTGTGTGTTGCACGGGCGCGAGGTTCGACTGATGTGCCAGGATGTTTGGGGAATATGCCCATAAATAACTGAAGCGAGTGGAGCGTTGCGATAAGTAGTTGGCCTACGCAAGACTGCAGTCAGTAAAGAAATGCTTTGTAGACGACCCTGCATAAGAATTTTTTTTTTCATTCAATAACATTTCATAACATTGAAAATTAAATACTTAGACTTGGAGGGCGCATATTCTTGTTAGTAACAATAAAGATGAGAACAACACCCATCGGAGTACTATATTCTCAAGTATGATACTTAAAAACATCACCTCGGATATCACAAGAGAAAATCATTATCATTTTTTAAAACAGATAACTTGATAGATTATTTAATTCCAAAGTTTTCTTCTTTTTTTTAACAATTATGGTTTTAATCATCTAATAATTATAATTATTTTGAGTAATTTTTTTAATCTCTATTAATAATGGAGATTCGCTTCCTTTTGTCTGTAACAAAATTTACGTCACTGCTTACGTCACATTACCCAAAATCGTCATAACATAGAATAAATGCACTCAAAATTTGAACATGCAACATTAAAAAGTCCTCATTGTTTTTTAAAACAAGTTTTAATAAATACATGACTCGTATTATATATCTATATATAGTTTGTTTTATTATAAATTTAAAGTTTACATTTCAAATTGTTTTATCTTTTAATCCTTTAATGAATTTTATGATTTTACTTACTTAGGGTACAAACTCGCTGGCATTGAATTTTTACTCCCACCCCTCAGGCAATATGTTTCAAAAATCTAATTTTACATCGCCCGGAGGGTGTTTTTTATTTTGTACTAGTACCTATAATTAGCACACAGTTACATTATTGATTGCTCTATTGATTTTGAACGGTATGTCAACCTGTCTGGGAATATCTTATGCATAGAGGTTAGCGAATGTAATGCCTACGTGGAGTAGCTAAACACTGTAGTCAAGCCCTGGATAAGAAGCGTAGTCAATGGTAGGCCATATGTATGGCAGCAGGATTTGGCAACCTGCCACACCTCTGGAAAAAAAAAGATGGTTGTCGGCGAATTTTTACGACTACACCAATTTGGCCTCGCAACTCCCCAGATCTTAACCCCTGGATTATTATGTGTGTGGCGCTGTTGAGAAAGACAACAATCGCCGTGCCAGTACTACAAAAGCCCAGTTAATCGATAGAATTAAGATAGATTTTGAGACCCTTCCCAGGGAATCTGTAAGATCAGCTTGCTCAAGGTTCCGGAGCAGTATTGAGGCTGTGATCGACGCTAATGGCGGCTATTTTGAGTGAAACCTGTTGACAGTAGTGTAATTTCCATGCCTGTTGAATTTCTAAATTCTTTTTAATTTAAAAATCAGTGCACGGTTTAAAAGATAAGTTTCAATTTGGACATACCTCGTAAATCAAAAAATTTTAAAGCTCAAAATGAATTTCAGAAAAAAAGAAACTTTGGTAACAGCAAATAATTAAAAACACAAACCCCGTTGGCAATATCTGTTGCATCTTGTTTAAAAACACCAATCTATTAATATTTTCAACCCGACTCAATTTGAATAGCAGAAGAAACTGAATTGAATTTATAAAATGAACACTGATTGTAGTTTCGCGCTAAATCAGCAGGTAGATCTTCATTGCTAACAATTTTCAAATAATCTCAAATTTCAATATTCAATTTAAGGATCAAAAATTCAGATTGCTTATACTGAATTATTTGGCTGTTTTTCTTTATTCACAATATAGTGTCATAAACAGGACACAATTTTTGTGATATCTCTCTCTCTCTCTCTCTCTCTCTATATATATATATATATATATATATATATATATATATATATATATATATATAAAGAATCTGCGACGCGCGTTTGGGGTTCACCCCTCATCAGTACAGCTAGACTTATTTTCAGCCAACTCTGGTCGGATCGAGACCCGAACGAACCGCTCGTCAAGTTCTTACGATGGGTCCAAAGCAGCTGCCTAGAATAGAAGGCAGAATAATCGCTATATTTTTCTAAACGGAAATAAACTCACCAAGGTCTCTAGTTATGTAAACAAGTGAGACTAGCATTTAAGCGGTGAATTTTCCAATTACCCTTCTACACAATGCTCAACCTAAAATTGGGAAGCGTATATAAATATATATATATTATATATATATATATATATATATATATATATATATATATATATAATGGGGCTTACTCCTCTGCAGTATAATGGTTGTTGTTGTGGAAAATGGATAAGGCTCCCCGAAATATAATCTTGGACGAGTAGATATTCACCCAACCCATTTCCAGGGATAGAATGTGACACAAGGTCGCAAGTATTTTATAGAAGTTTCCCAAATGCTTAAAACATGCCGTTGTTTCAGTTTAATTAAAGCTAAAAGAAAAAAAACTTTTAAAAGTAAGATAGCTCCTTGCAGTAAACGGTTCTTTTTTGCATCACAAATTAATATTTTTAGAAGGTATTTTGCTAAGAAATATTGCTGTGTAGTCATGTGCATACCACGCCGTTTCCTCTGAATATACAATTGACCATAAATGAGCGTCTCTGCTGTGATTTGCAGTTGCTAGATGTAAGTAATTTTCTCTCTAGACAAATTAACACTAAAGCCGACCAAACATATGTTAGCCGTCAGCTTGGGTGATAAATTTGGAGAGATATAGGTATTTTAAACAGTCCTACGTACAGGAACAATGATTGTAATTAGATTTATCGTAAGCCGAGCGAACTTACGTTAGTCAGATGCATGTTAGGCTTACACAATGGAACTCAGCTACATCAACACTACTCGATATTCTTCCTGATTGTTTCAGATCTGCTGTTTGTCACGTAGTTTACTTCTATGCATAGTATTATATATAATATAATATATATATATATATTATATATATATATATATATATATATATATATATATGTATTTGGGCATCGTTTCACTTAAATAAATTTTGTTGAATACAACTGAATCCAGATAATTTTATAGTTTAAAAAAATTATTTTCAATCTTTCTAATAATTTTCTTGATACTATCATCTCAAAAAACGAATCTATGAAAAATCCGAAAGAATTATTATTCCGAGTTCTTTCGGTTCCTCTTTTAACCAATATCAAGAGTGTTCTAAAGACTATCCTTGTTTGTATTAAATGTATTTTTGGCCATACTAAATAACGCTAATGTTGTTTTTCTTTTGATATTTTAGATCGAAATTACAATTTTAAAAGTATGTGACGTGATATGCAAACGTGATGTATAATAAAATAGTTCTATTTATATTAGGGATTTTGTACCGTAGTCCCTTTTTTTCTTGGTACTAAAACTATAACCGTAAGGCGGCGGCGGCGGTGTATACTATGTAGCGGGTCTCGTCCACGTGCCTCGAAATTTACAGTGCTAAAATGGTGTTGATAGAAATTATAACACGAGAAACATGTCGTCACAACTGCCAGCCTTTATTATCGTGCTCGTCTAGTGGGCTCGTACCAGAGAGGAGGAAAGGCAGAGAGAAAGAGAGAGAGAGAACACCACTAGATTACTGTGATCCCATGAGGGACCCAAGGTCAAGTCCGTACCCTACGACCGGCGCAGGCAAAAAGAGGCTGATCCCTTTCCTCGCCGCTCCACGCCACCACGCGACATCCGGCCCCGGTCAACACCCGACTTCCGCTTGCGGTCAACACCCGACTTCCGCTTGACACCCAACTCTCCGTCCGGGGTCACGCTACGGTCAAACCATCGTTCATCCTGTTTTGGGTCATCACTATTTTCCTTAAACTTTCACAATTCTTCCTCCTCTTCCATTAGTAGTCCTAGCTCACAAAAGTCAGGAATATACCCATCTTGCAACAATTTATCGCCGGTTTTGTAAGTAATTCTATTAATGGTGTGTTGTCTAAATCTCATGTATGAAGCTTCAAGAATTTTGAATCTTTTTATAGTGACAAAATGAATATAATTATTACAAACAATGATAATATTTTTAAAACACCCTTGATAGGGGATGGTTTATGAATTCCTTTCGATATAATAATATCATAAAAATAAATGTTTAAAAATATGAAGAAAATTACAAAACATTAAATATTTGCATTCAACAAAATTTGTTTGAATATATATATATATATATATATATATATATATATATATATATATATGTGTGTGTGTGTGTGTGTGTGTGTGTGTGTGTGTACCAGCAACGAAATGTTAGCAGGCTTAGCGTAATGGTTATCATCGTAAAAAATGGAATAGCCGTGTTTAAAAATCTGAACTTCAAGCTAATGCCCTAGGGAAAAGCATATAGTTTGGAAAAGGCATGAACCTGCTTCTTCCGAAAACTATTAGTATATATATATATATATATATATATATATATATATATATATATATATATATATGCCTATTGTAGGGCGCTCACACCGTCTCTCACACCACTAAGATCCTACGTAAGCCGCTGGTAGCGGCACTCCCAAGCTGATTGGTAGTTAATTATAATTAAGCAGAAGGACTCAGATTACAATAATAATAGGATTTTATTTGTATAAAATTATTTGATCTGAGTCGAATAGATAGTGAAATATCACATCATATAGGTAGAAAATACCAAGATAACGTTGTACAGCCATAGGATAAACTTGGTAGGTAAAGACACACACACACAAACACACACACACACACACACGCATATATATATATATATATATATATATATATAAGAAAATTAAAGGAAAGAAAATGTTGAATGGATAAAATAAATTCATTATGAGTTACTAACACGTGTTTCGGCCAGGAGTTTGTTCATGTACACATGTATTCTATTTATTCAATATAAAATGAAATAATAATAATAGAAAATTATAAAATCTTTAAGCATACAAAAAATAACGAGCTTCATTAGAGTAAAATGTTTGATATATAAATTTGATATCTACTCTGATGAAGGCCGGTATATCACATACTGCCGATTAAACTGGTGGGTTTTCACTCTCACCAACCATAAACAAAATAAAATCGCCATAGTTCTAGCTTGTGGAAAGGAAATGGAAAGCTATTGCCAAGTTTGTTTGAAAGTAGCATAGGTGATAAACTGCCAGTTGCTAAGCGTTGTTGACTTTATTTCTTCTCTACCCTAACTTAAATATGCATGCTCTATCAACGATATTGAACACTATTTACTTATAGATTTAACAAACTATATTATTAATATCAATTTTATATATACAGAGTTTTCGGGAGAAATTTGACAGTTTCATAACGAAAAAGAAAAAGTGCATGGTAACTACAAAATTTAATGGATTGTAAAGACATTCAACAGGCATGGAAAGTACACTAGTGTCAACAGGTTTCACTAAAAATAACCGCCATTACCGTCGATCACAGTATCAATCCTGTTCCGGAAGCAGGAGTAAGCTGATGTTACAGTTGCCTTGGGAAGGGACTCAAAAACTACCTTTAATCTGTCGGGAAACTGGGCTTTTGTAGTATTGTCACGGCGATTGGTGTCTTTCTCAACAGCGCCATGTACATAATAATCCATGAGGTTAAGATCTGGGGAGTTTGGACGCCAGACATTGGGAATGGTGTAGTCAGAAAAATTCGCCGACAACCATTTTTGACTTTTTCCAGAGGTGTGACAGGGGGCCGAATCCTGCTGCCATACATATGGCCTACTATTGGCTACCCTGGTTATCAAGGGCTTGACTAGTGTGCCAACTCCACGTAGGTATGTGAATTCAACCTAATACCCTTTCTGAAGATTTTCGAGGAATTCTGCTGTACGAACGCAATCAGATCGTCTGTTATGTTGACTTCTTCTAGCCACAGTCTCGTAGTCTCCACTGCAATTCTCCACTTCATGCCTGATTGTTTATACAGTGTTCAGGGAGCATTGTGCAGCAACCATAATCTCCTTATTTTGACGGCAGGCGCAGATCATCATGATACAAGTTATTCTCTTTCATGATTTACGTGGGTTCCAGTCATCCATTCTATCTGTCATCACGTATATGAATGAAGAAGGGTCGAAGCTTTTAAATGATGTGTAGTGTGTGTCAATACATCCAACCTACGCAGAAAAATAACCAAATATAAATTTGTCAAATTTCTCCCGATCCCCCTGTATCTCTCTCTCTCTCTCTCTCTCTCTCTCTATATATATATATATATATATATATATATATATATATATGCGTGTGTGTGTGTGTGTGTGTGTGAACATTGTTTTATATATATGCCCATACACGTACTTTCTTATGATAAACTTCTTAAGACGGAAACGCGTGGCGTTACAGTAATCGTCTTAGGAAACAGGCTTGGCGAATCCCATTCAAATCCTGAACTGTGCCCTTTCAATTTCATGTTGATGTCCTTGGGATGGAAAAGAATCCATCGCTACTCCTACCAGCAACGAAATATTGGCGGGATTAGCGTAAGGGTTATCATCGTAAAAATGGAATATGCGAACCGTGTTCAAAATTCATCTTTTGCATTTTACTTTAAGCAAATGTCCTAGGGAAAAGTATATAGCTTGAAAAAGGTATGAGCCTGCTTCTTCCGAAAACTATTCTATTATATCTGTATTCTTATCATACAAATATATTTTAGGTGTATGATAATAGGTCAGACGACCGACCGTTCTTTGTTCTTGGTTGAATGTAACTTAGTACAACATGTCGCATGTTACTTTGAGAAAAGTTGGTTACGGTCAAGTACCATCTTTGTTCTGAAAGATGAAAGGGGAATTATAGGTTATAGCACACTAAACGTCCTAATAGCTTTATGTGTGAGACCATAAGCTGATAGACAGAAAATTTGCTTCATACAGCGAATCTTATTGCGTCTCTTTTCTAGTGCAATTAATCGATCCTCAAGAGCACTTAGGCTATTGATCCGGTCTTTCCACTGATTGCCAAGTTATATCAATCCATAATTACCAATGATAAATTGGCTCCAATTTGAAATAAGACTGATCAGCAGTAGAGGTAACCATTTTAATAATATTATTGGATTACATTCCTTACTTACAGCGCTTCCCCTATTTAAAGTTAGGGGACACGAAAAGGAATTACCTCGGGTGTCTACCAGTAGGCACTAGGTGATGTTGCCGGTAGCCTTATAAAAATTTGAAGCGCTAAAGCCAAAGGTAAATTTTATCCTCCACATTACGCAGAGGAAACATCGGCGTCTCTTTTTTACAAATCAGGAGAGCTTTGCCCCCTTTAGCATTCCATGTGCATAGCACACGAAAACATGCGTAAGAGTAACTGCTTTTACTTTACTTTTTACCAGCAGCCTCAGGACTTTACCTAAAAAGCCTATTTGTTTATTAGGACATTTCACATCATACAACTATGTAAGGCTTATTCGATATTATAGTATCTTCTTCATGCTTTGTATTTTCTTCTATTAAGTTTGCTTAGGAAATAAAATATACTTGTTATTACTGCGTCGTAAATTGTTATGGACAAAAGCTGCATCCCCAAAGACCTACTGCATGGTGAACTAGTGGAGGGCACCCGGCCGGTAGGGAGACCACGTCTACGCTTCAAAGATGTCTGCAAGAGAGACATGAAGACATGTCACATCGACATAAACACATGGGAGGCTTGTGCAGAAGACCGTGCGACCTGACGCCTCCTCGTCAAACAAGGAAGGAAAAGGGGTGAAAAAGAAAGGAAGGAAGCCGCCACAGAAAAGAGAGCTAAAAGGAAGGAGAGACAACAGCACCCCAACACCTACAGAAAGCATCACCTTTTGTTTGCAATCACTGTACCACAGACTGCCATTCAAAGATCGGTCTGTTCAGCCACTCACGTAGCTGTACGTAAACAACAAACAGCAACAAATGGACACAACGCCATCGTCTAAAATAGACGGAAGGTTGCCAACAAAACAAAATTGTTATTATATCTATACTGTACGAGGAAACGATAGTCGTCCAACTATCGTTCTTCAGCAACGTCTTTATGCTCGCCTTTTTCTCTCATCGTATAAGGGAGAAAGTTTTAAAGTAATGGCCACTAAATTCATCCCAGTTTATAAAAGCAAAAAGATTTTCCAGTGTATTAAATTTTGAACATTTTCAAATTTTAGCGAACGTTTCAATTACAATGTAGCTATAATATTAAATGTGTTTATGTAGAGAGTACTCGTGGCCAAGTGGCTAATGTGCTGGTCTGTGACATCGTAGTAAATGAGTTCAAACTACAGTCGCGCTATTACATGCATTTTGGGACTAATACCCTTTGGAAAAAGTATTTAAAACAGTTATATTTGTCTTAGAGATAGGACGCCAACAAATACTAACACTGCGGTTCTGAGTGGAACTGGGTGTAATAAGCTGGGAGTAATTAAGGCAATAGTAAAGTACTCCACACTCCCCAGATCTCCAGAACTGGATGGGTCCCATCAGATGCAGTTCACTGTCCCATTTTTGTGAAGGATGTCTTACCCTCAGCAGTAGATGCAGCCAGTGTATTCTAAGTCACACCGACAAGACAAGAACAATAAATATATTTGTGGTATCAAACACATAAAAGTAGAATGTAAATCTAATAATTATCTATTTGGCAAGGCAAGTTTTGATCCACTTTAGGGTTTTATGAGAACTTGTTGATCACTCACTTTATTCAATAAAAATTGATGAAGAGCTCCTTCAATGATTTCAATAACATATGTACTTTGACTATTTTATCTACCATACTTGAATCAGAGCCAGAATGAGGATTCATATCAAGCATTTATACTAAAAATAATTATGACCTTAACAATGACTCGCGTACATTTTAGCATTTTATCTTCAGATTCTTATTTTCAACTTTGAATGATTTTTCATAATAACGGGGAAGCGTATCGCATATATATATATATATATATATATATATATATATATATATATATGTGTGTGTGTGTGTGTGTGTGTGTATGCATGTATTGGCACGTTATTATACACACACACATATTACATATATATATATCGGTATATTGTCCTATTATATATATATATATATATATATATTATATATATATATATATATAATCCAAAAGTCTAGAGAAGAAATCTTCCTTACAACACAAGAGTTTTTTTTTAAGTTTCGCAGTTTGAGAGCTCAATGTGTGCCTTAATGTTCGCGTCATAGAGACAATTTATAAGTAAAGAAATAACAAAGATTTAAATATTTTGCATTATAGTCTATTTCAGAAATAAACTACTAAATGAATGAATTCTAAATAAACTTGGGTGGTCCCTTTAGTTGAAATCTGGAATAGATTGATTTAACAGAAATTCCTTACAAATTACTGACATGGTCAAATATCTTTTTATTACTCTACAGCTGAGCGACACAGGACTATAAAAAATCTGTTTTCAAATGCCTTTAAAGTAATAAATAATTCATCATTCACATCTGATGAGTCGGGAGAGTTAGACACTTTGTCTAAGCTCCCAGAAATAGACTATAAGCAAAATCTTTAAATCTTTTGTCATTTCTTTACTTATATATATATATATATATATATATATATATATATATATATATATATATATATATTTGATAAATGGTGAGATTCTTGATAATGGGTTTTGACCCAGAACATCTCATTGAAAGCTAACTGGGCATATTGTGATGCATATAACTACATAGGGCAAAAGTACGTTAGAATAGTTTAAAATAACAAGTTGTTTCAAAAGAAATCTGAAGATGTTATGTAAATTAATGGCATGTTCAATGAAGTGTATTTGCTCCAAACCCCGTGCCTCTAAGAATGTTGGGTTTTCATTGAGTTAGAACTTTATCTATTGCATGACTTCATTAACAAGCAGTGAATTACACAGAAAATATCCACAGGGTTTTGGCCCATGTTTCTCATTATAGGTTCCATCAAGTTCTTAAGATGGGAACAGTGATTAAACCAGTGAACAAAATGCATCTAATTGCTAGAGGTAATGTAACATTGATATTTACACAAAGAAAAAGTGAAAGCCTTAAGGGTATGCTTTATCCAATTATTACAGATAAGGCAGTTTTTATATATATGATATATGATCTATACACACACATATATAATGATAATATATATATATATATATATATATATATATATGGTAGAATGTGAGGAGGTTATATATATATATATATTCTCAGAATTAGAGAAAGTTTATTAATAGCTAAGTAACACCCTCGCATAAACAGTAGGTTAGAATTAAACACTGAATATATAATTAGTTAACATACACATTCCATAAATACACTTATATATATTAAAAATAAAAAATTAAAAAAAAATATATAAATAATAAATAAAAGGAATTAAATTGAAATTGATTGAACAACGGATATCACAGCTCTTCCACGTGGCGTTATAATAACCCACGAGACGCGTGTTTATAACATCCAAAACAAAAAACACACAAGACCGCGTCCATTTCAAAAACAGTCTCTAAAGATGAAGTTTCTCCAAAATTGATTAGACACTGGACATTATTTTATTTTTTTATACTATTTTATTATATTTATTATATATTTTTTTATATTATTTTATTTTTTTGATTTCAATAGGAGAACGTCACATGAGTTTGTCCTCGCTTCTCCCGCAATACCCAGCATGTCTTGTTCACCTCATTTGATGGTCTGTGTGATAGGTATCAAGTGGCCGTAGAGCTTCTTTCTTGTAGGATGTTGTTTTCCACGATTTGTTTAAGTTTGCACTCAGCATTTTCTGCTCTTATCTAGCTTATTTTCCAGACGCTTCATTGGGGTCAAAGAAGTGCAGCCATACAACAGCACGGATACAACTAGGGCTTGGAAGAATTGTCGCTTTAACTTGTCTGTGTGATCGGATATGAATTATAATCTGTCTATGGCAGTCCATGTCTTCCCTATACCTGCATTAACATTATTTTTTGTGGAAGAGATATTACTACCTAGGTACGTGAATTGTTCCACCAATTTTAGAATGCTGTCGTCGAATGTGGAGATGTCTCCTTCATTTTAAAAATACATGAACTCAGTTTTATTTCGGAATTCACAATGTTCCATTCTGCTTTCCACAGGCTATGTAGCAGAGATTTGGCTTGTGCAGGTGTATTTTAGTGTGGGGCCTTTTCTTTCATGAGATCAAATCGTATTCAAAGTACGTAGTCTAGGAACATTATGAATATGCATTGTGCCAAGGTATCTCCTTGTAGGACTCCAGCAACAGTGTTAAAGAAATGTGTGTGGCCTTCATGTGAGTGTACCATTGCTTTAGTGCCTTTTTAGAACATCATTATAGCGGTAACCCCTTCTTTAGGGAAGCTGTATGCTAGTAGTATTTTCTCTATTTTCCCTCTGTGTATGGAGTCAAATGACTTGGAGAAATCTACAAATAGCAGCGTTGCCTCAAGATTCTTTGTTCTTACCCCTTCTATGATTATATTGTATATCCTATGAATTTAGAATCTATATAGAAGTACATATTCATATATATACAGAGTATTATAAGCTGAGGACTTTATCTTAATTCTTTTGTGTTTTATTCTATTGTATTTTATCCGTTAATATATGCATATGATGCAATGATTAAAGGCTTAAATATGTACAAGTATACGCACTTTGATAGATATAGAATAAAACGTAGCCGTGTGTGTAGTATATACGACATCTCTGTTACAAACATACAATTTAGAGTTGATTAGATCGGTTAACAGATCTATAAAGATATTACTTGTGTTCCAACGTTTTTCTCTCGAAGACAATCATAAGAAAATGATAAATGTACTAGCGATTCACACTTTTGTTCAACACCACCAAGTTATTTGCAGAGTCCTTGCAGATATTCAATACAAAGTGGGCTTTAGCAACACCGTCTATTTCCCGAAGATACGCACACACACACAGACGGACAGAGAGGCATATATATATATATATATATATATATATATATATATATATATATATATATATATATATATATTTAAAAATTTATTAGATCAAATTGATTAAAGCCGGTACGCAGTTATACAGAAAAAACTCCTGTATTTTATTACAGTAACTTACAAATGCTCTAGCCCCGTCGGTCGGACTAAGAATACGCTGAAACTATTGCCTGCAGTGTGGTGCCCTGGCATTGACATTAAAAATGTTCTGATATTGAGTCTCCAGTTCTGGATATCTGATGAGTTTGGAGTACGCTTCATTACTATTACTCCTAGGTCCGCTTTAATCTGTGTGGTAGCAACTGTTAAGATCCCATCTATAGGCCCAAGAGATCAGTCTAAAAATGAACTATATTTGATAGAACCGAGTGCTAAAACGAAAATGTCTTAAAAATAACATTACTTGTATAAGATAAAAATACCTGATATCATATAATTGTGTAAAAAAGAAACTAATGAATAACTACACAAAAACATATGGGGCTATAAACGTATAATGAACACGATTCCCTAATAAGCATAAAATAATCATTGACGGGTTAACATGCCATTAAATTAGTTAATAAACCAATCCATCACAAATACTGTATTCATGACCATTAGTCGCTTATACAGGAAGAAATTACAGTAATTGTCTGCTGCATCAGACTAGCTACACAAAGGGTGATTTGATGTCGCTTAAAAGTTGGCTATTTCTAATTTAGATCTAACAGCTTTCGGGTTACCTTTTCAAAGGTAGTGGTTATATCAAGAAGGGGAATTCCCTGTCATTTTTATTTATTTTGACTATCACATTAATTTTGACTAAATGTTCTTATTTACTAAGCTGTACATATTAGGCTCAGTTTGTTTCCAATATCCGCTATAATTCAGTACACCATCTTATAAGTGAAAAGACTAGAAACAACCATTAAGAACAACAAATACGTTTTTACTATTTCAGTACCAATTTTTATATACGGCGGGGTTCGTGGAAAAATATTCACATTTTATCTGTTGGGACACGTTTATGTATTCGTATAATATTATATGTTATATATTCATATATTTACCTACCCTTCCGTACAATCAGTATGTGACGGAAGGTCTATTTGTAAACGGAGATTAACAAATTTAAATTCAGAGTTTTCATTCTACTAGATCGGTTGCCATAGCAATATTAAAGAGCATAGTCTGCACTATTTTCTCATAACTGGAGAGTTGGGTGCATACCTTTAACAATGGTATTACCGCTATTTGAAATGCTACTAGCCACGTCCAGCATTTGAAGTTGTCTTACCGTGTCCATTTGATAGAGATATCAGCCGGATAGCGAGGGAGTATATCCCCTTTTCACTAACGCAAGACCAGTGAGATTGTTTCTTGCCTCTGGAGTAGAGCGCTACACCTACCACCAGCTCCCCCACTTTACCGCACAGATTAGAGTTGTGCTACATAGGCTGAGTTTGCTATGGCGCTTCATTGCATATACTAGCTAATGCCAATAGGGGACCGTGTTATGTGGAGAAGTGACTAAATATACTCTCTCGATATCATAGCTGGACAGAAAATAGTTGGATATATACCTTTCCTAATGGTATTAGCGCTATTTGAAATGCTACCAACCTCGTGAAAGATTTACACTCTGATCCCCGTGTCCATTTGCTACGACGATTAATATTACACCACGGGCATCTATATCACGGACGCCTTTAAATATCTATGTTTTATATGTCATTTTTAAATGTCTTATATGTCGATATGAACTTGTCTTTTATTCCGTTTATTCAGTGTTATATTATTAGATCTATTAATGTTAATATTGGGTGTGCTAAGTGGGATCGCATTTAAATATCCTGTCTAGCGCTAACCGTTACCAGTCCTATTGGCTGGGGCTGTAAAATACATAGACTGCACCAGTAGCATGAAAGACT
Source organism: Doryteuthis pealeii (assembly GCA_023376005.1). Taxonomy (NCBI): domain Eukaryota; kingdom Metazoa; phylum Mollusca; class Cephalopoda; order Myopsida; family Loliginidae; genus Doryteuthis; species Doryteuthis pealeii. Next base: position 109,989,889 of record CM042152.1, read on the forward strand.
GGTGTAACAATATTTCTAAATTTAACGATTCCTTAATAGAATAACGTAAGACGGGTTGACATGCCTTTTAAATCAATCAATCAATCAATCAGATGTACTTTCTCAACGCTATCTCCAATGGGGCCATCTATTGGCTGTGGATGGTGATTCGTGATGCTTAAGGATGAAATCCTAGTGGCTAAGCAGTCCATCACATGCAACAGTCAACTTTGGAGCTTACTGGGGGCGGTGGAAGAGGTCACTTCCAATCAGCTAGTCAGGTCAAGCCCTAGCATCTATAGGGTTGCCCAGACCCTGTCCTTATGGCAAGCCCGCAACGCTTTTTATGATATATGTGCTAGAAGGCGGTTGCAGAGGGTCTTAATGTCCTGCGTACGACATTAAAATGCATCAACTGATGAAGTTCTAATTCCGGAGCTCTGGGTAGTGTGCAGTCGACCATCATTGTCATTACTCCCAGGTCCACTCTGAGTTGTAGTACCATGGGTTAAATAGATAAAAAATTGTTCTACAAAAATGCACCTGGAAAGCAAGATTGATTACCGCCTGTTGTCTCGTACTCAAATAATTTAGCTCAAACTATCCATTTACCCATAAGATATATAAATCACATATAACTCATATACACATAAAAACGATGTTTGCATTAAATAACCATCAGTTCTATGCTATTAAACAAAAGAAAACTAAAACTTAAGTTAATCGTTATTGATAACTGGTAAGTTATCCAATAAGGTATTTCTCTGAATGTTTGAGATGAGGCTTGATAATTAGTATTATCTACATTGTTCGGACTATTGTCATCATCTTCATTGTTATGTGTACAACGTTTAGGCCGATGTAACTTCCGGCCCTCTTCAGGTATTTCTTGTCGAACTTGGGAACCTTATCGGACTCTGGAACCTTCTTTTTTCGGACCCTTCTTGTCGTAATCAGGAACCTTCTTGTCGTAATCGGAGCCATCACGGAACCCTTTATTCAGTCCACAGGGTTATCCCGTCCTCATTCCGCTAAACATAGCTGGGGTAGAGGCGTTAAGCTGTGTTAATTATTATTCTATGTTACTGCCGCCCTTGACCAGGATTGGACCTGCAGTCCAGAGATAACTGTCACTTAGAACTGTCTTCACCTAACTCCTTTATCCACTAGGCTATGTGTCCATCTGAGTTTGACAAGAAATACCCGAAGAAGGCCAGATGGCACATCGGCCGAAACGTTGTACAGATAACAATGAAGATGAGGACAATAGCACAAACAACGCAGATTATACTATCCAATATAAGGGTCTTACACTTTTATTTTCTCAGAAAACCATAAAAACGTGAGTGTTTGAAAAGGATCATATTACAAATTCGTAAGCAGATTATTACGAAAACTAAACTTATAAATAAATCATGTTGTATGTTTAAAGAATACATATTGTAAAGTAATTGCAAAGAATAAGAAGTCTTTGCAGAATGTCGGACATAAACGCACTATGTACATTTGATAGAAGTCATTTTTTAAGCAATACTTGACTTATAAATGGGTAGGATAATGACATAGAACGTATCGCATGAAAAAATTGGGATACGTGATCAGCAGCCGAGTTTTCCTTGTCTGTTAAGCGTGACGGGCGTTGAGATGTTAATCGAATAATGGATATATTTTTTGCGTCAAAATGGCACCCAAGAGATATTTTGTCATGAGCAGCTCTCTTTGTTGTGTTACTTCAAGATAACCTCGTCAACTCTTCTTACACCCATAACTTTCATTCGGTATTTTTACGCAAATTATTTGTTCTTAGACCAAAGGATATTGGGTGTCATAAGAATTTTCTTCCGCATTATGATATCATCAAAATTTCTACAGATTTACATACAGATATGAATGCATACATACATACATATATACATAATTTCTTTCTTTCTTTCTCTCCCTCTCTCCCCCCCCCTCTCTCTCTCTCCATATATATATATATTATATATATCTCACAAACACAAACACATTCTTATACACACACACAATCTGACACCTACTTTACTCTTAATATCTGTCTGTCTGTCTGTCTGTCTGTCTCTCTCTCTCTCGCGCGCGGTCTCTAACACACATCTATCCACGTAGGTCTGTCTATCATTCTATGTCTTACTCTCTCATTACATATATATATATATATAATTATATATATGTAGTAAAGATTAGATGGAGATTAAATGTGGACAAAGGAACAAAACTCAGACAAGTATATATAGGAGATATATTTCGCCGTGCATTGACCTCGGCTTCATCAGTCGGTTATTTGATCATTAAAGCATCATACATGTGTTTTATAGAAGAGAAAGTGGACGGGAGATGGGTGGATTTGGGGATAAAGTCGGGTGGATGGCATAATTATATATAAACACACACACACACACAGAGACACACACACACACACACACACACACACACACACACACACACACACAACACACATATGTGTGTGTGTGTGTATGTGTGTGTGCGCGCGTTTGTGTGTGTGTGTGTTTGTGTGTATAATATTAGTTTAAATTTACAAGAATTCAGTATTATTTATGGATACTATCTGATCCAACCTGATACACATACACACACATATATGTGTTGTGTGTGTGTGTGTGTGTGTGTGTGTGTGTGTAATAAGAATGTGTATATAAAACAAGAAACAAAATTATGAAATATGTATATATGCTCCTGCATACATGCACACCCAAATCGGTTTTCGTCTCATATATATATATATATATATATATTATATATATATATATAATATATATATATATATATATATATATATATATATATATATATATACGGAAACAATCGAACAAGGGCAGACATATTTCTTTATTTTAAAATAAACGCATCCTCTGAATATATTTCTACTACACACCTCAACTGACACATACATACACCCGCAAACACATAGGTATGCACACACACACATAGCTATATACACATATATACAAATATATATATATATATATATATATATATATATATATATATATATGCATGAAAAAGTGTACACAATCACATTCATTGGCATGCAAATACACTGATATACGTTACAGTCTCATATGCATGTATACATATGTGAGTGTGTGTATGTGTGTACGTGTGTATGTCTGTGTGTGTGTCAGTGTCTGTGTGTGCCTGAACATGTGCTCTTATAAACGGTTTGTTTTTTGGTGACACACGTTTCTTATTTAGTGGTATATGCTTGATATATTATATATATATATATATATATATATATATATATATATATATATATATAATATATATATATATATATATATATATATATATATATATATATATATATATATATATATATATATATATATATTATATATATATATTTATATATATTATATGTCGTTGTTTTCAGTGAATGTGTATATGTCGCCGTGTTTGTATGTGTATATTTGTCTGTATGTCTGTACGATGTCCTACTTATATGGATGTTTTAATGCAATTTTAATGTAATTTATTTCCCATTTTCTTGGCTGTTTTGAAAAATAAGAAAATTAAATTTTGATGAATTTACAGTAAAAAAAAAAACTATAAATGCAAGTGACGATTTTAAACAAAAGCCTTATTCTCCTCTGGGTGAAAGAGAACACGTATAATATATTTCACTGATTATCGACAGGAAAGGAGGTTAAATCTGTCGATAATGCCCAGGCCTAATTTAACATCACAATTCTCTCATTTCCGCTCAGCTTCAACACATTGTCTTTCTTATCTTCATTTCGCTTCTTATTTAACTGATTTTATTCTTCTTTTGTGTCGTTTGTTTGTTTTTTTTTTGAGTGGAGGGGGGGCATGTTGGGCAATTCATCTGGTGTAATGGTTAGCCAAGTAGATTAGCAGATCATTGTCTGTAAGTTCGATTATGACCGGGTGCTCAAATTCCTTGGACTTGTACAAGATTTTAAGCTTAGCTTGGAAAATAATTTTATTTTTCCATTTTTTGGGATGTTTATTTAGGTTTAAATCGCTTTTTCTACCCTTGGCATCTAATGTTATAAGTTTATGAATTTTCAGAATTTTCCCTTCATTAAATTATAATTTTTCATAATGTTCCATCTAACTATAATTTCTTCTTTTCTTTTTTTTTTTTTTTGTTTGTTTGTTGGGAGAAGCTCTCACAATTATTCTAGCTATCTTTGGCCGTATCTTACATATTTCATAATTAAATTCATATTCTTAGTTATTTCACATTTTTAAAAATTATTTTCCTTCACTTTAAACAATATTCACTTACGGTATTCTTTATATGTTCAAACTTCAAATTTTTAAAAGTTTTCTTTCTTTAGTTACGTAATATCTCACAACACAAAATTTGAATAGCCACTTTTTGCAGCTGTTTGAAAACAAGTAATTATTATTAAGTTGAATTATTAGGAGGCGCGTTCTGTATTGGTTAGAGTCGTAGGAAATGGAATCATGGATCCGAGTTCAAATCTTGGACGAGGCTGTTTGCATTTCACATAGAGCTAATACTTTCGAGAAAGGCATGCATTGAACTACTCCCCCACCAGGTATAGGTAATAGCAGAGCTGACTGTGGTCTTTAACCTTGGTTAAGTAATCAGTTTAGGAGAAGGAAAACCCCGAATTCAAATCTTTTAAATTCCGTTTATGAAATTGACCTTATGTAGCATCATGTTCCTGCGGAGGGGTTGAGAAATATATATATATCAGATATTAGTATGCATCCTAGAAACAGTTAAAGCGTCGCTTAACTACCATTTTACAAAAATCTAAATAAGATGAGGTAGACACTACTGGAGAAGCAAGAACGAACTCTTATGTGACATTCTCATATGAACTCCTACACATGGACACAACATTGGTCCAGCAAAAACCTACATGCATCAGTTCTGTGAAGATACTGACTTCCGTCTGGATGATGTAGCAATAACAATAGACGATAGGGAAGAATGGCGGGAGATAGTCAAGGAAATGTGCGCTTTCGTCTCGTCTCGGTGATAATGAGAAATGTAGCTGCGTGATATACGTACAGAACTTGATGAAAGTAAGTAAATGTATAAAAGATCAAACATTAAGAAAGAGACAGGAACACAGAAATTACTATTTATAGATTAACTGAAGCGACACTGGTGAGATCGAAGATATATATGATTCTTCTTCTATCGCCAGAGGTCAAAAATCTTATCGATGTTTTGCATGCGAACATTGCACAGTGGCGATTTTCCTCGCTTCGACACTGGGAAATGGACGGTCATCAATCAGGGAAGTGACAGGGCAAATATAATTCACAATGCTTGATCGGGACTGCGCATAGGAGTGGAGGAGGTATTTGAAGAAAAGTAAAGAGATGAAGGCAAAGCAAACAAATTTAACGTTACGACAATTTAAGAAGACATGCTGCATTACATTAAGGAACTAATTTAGAGACTGCATTGCAGCACAGTCGTATACTTATCTTCTGTAGGTCTTTTCTATTTTGATGATATATTCTATTATGCATCTGATTGGGTTGTCTAACGTCTATCTGGCTATATGACACTTCTATTCTACTATCACTGTATCTTGTAATAAAACAAACGCAACTAATACCAATATACACAACCTTAAGAAAGCCCAGATAGAACTAACCAAAACATACAAAAACAAATATAATACCTCTAAAAACAAATAAATAATATCCTACAATCAGTGGAAGACACATCGGCATGACAAACAGTAAATGAAATTAGTGGTAGGAAAAGTACCTCCAGATCAAAGTTAAAGGCAAATAGCCAAAAAGATTGACATCAGAAGTGGAAAGACCATTTCCTGAATCTGTTTTTTTTTTTGGTAATATTTTCTGTGATTTTAGGAGGGTGTCCTAAAATCACAGAAAATATTACCCCCCCCCCCCAAAAAAAAAACAAAAAAACAAAAACAAACAGATAGCCAACTAGACATCAAAATAGGAGATTTTACAAGTTTTTGATCTGGGCAGTTGGACTTGGGCTGGCTTCTCTCTATGTTCTTTTATGGTCTGGAACTACTAGCGTCTTCTTGGATTATTTCTGTCCTTGTGTCCGTTGTTAGTTTTTAGTAACGAACACGAGACATGATGTTGGTTTTTTCAGAGTTCTTTATTTTTCTATAAACCATGTAATTGTTCTCAGAGAACAGACCATCGTCTTGCATTTGTCTTCCCCATACACATAATCAAGTCTCTCCTTTCTCACTCTCCCTTCTACTCTCACGGGTGGTTCCGGTTTGGCTATAGCCAATCCGAAGCCAAGGTCAGTTACTTACACATTTCACGTACACGTCTTATTGTTTTTTTTTTTTTTTTTTTTTTTACATTTAATTTTCACATTCTAATTTCGAAACTATCTCTCCACGTATGCTCCGCGAACCAAACCACTGCTGACGTCATACACTAACCTCCAATCTCATTATCTTACACAAATAATCAATGAATGGTGATGGAAAGAGAGAAAAGTGTGTGACAAGTAAATAAAGGAAATAAACTGAATTCAACTGGAAATAAAAGAAAGTTAAAAAGATGGAAAAATTGGCAAATAAATAAAAGAATGTTGACATTTTGAAGGAAAAGATAATGGATAGTGTTACATAACATCAACTCGTGGCGACAGAATGGATCTGCATTAATATTTCACACCAACCGTCCCTATCGGTCATTGCTCCTGGTAGGTCCTCTGTACAGTGGTTGAATAGCTTGATTATTCTTATCTTCTATTTCTGCTATATACTTATCAAGCCGGCATGAACTTTCTCTATACATCAGGATTGGGTGCCGTCTGTGTCTTTCGTCTCAGACTGTTGAATCTCTCCGCGTTAGTTTTGTTCTTAATAATCAACACGAAGACATCGATTATTCTTTATGCATTATTTCTATTTTCTGAGACTTGAAGAGAAAGCGCGTGGTGTAATGGTTAACGTAATTGGAAATGGACTCGTCGCCCCGAGATCAAATCCTGGATGTGGTAATTGCATTTCATTTAGCGCTAATACCCTTGGGAAAGTTATGAATCCTACTCTCCCTCCAGCTATGGATAAATAGTAGGCCAGACTGGGCTCTTTAACCTTGGTAAGGTCACCGGTCTAGGAGAAGGAAAATTCTGAATTCAAACCTGTTGAACTCCGCTTAAGAAATTGACCTTGTGTCGCATCCTGCTCGTGTAGAGGGGTTGGTAAATATATATATATATATCTATATACTTGAAGAGGCTACCCTATCAATTATGTAACAAGAACCAAGTATCCGTGCAGAGATGATCGATGTAGATTTTTTCTGGCCAACCTACACTGTTGTATCCATGTGTAGATTTCCACAAAAGAACGTCACTAATGAATTCCTCCTTGCTGGAATGGTTTATTTGATACAGGGCAAGTGACTGTAAAGCTGTAATCTTGTGGGGTGCTGCTTCCAAGACACGCATCATTCTTATATAGTTTTCATTTAGCGTTTTTCCTAAGCGTTTCATAGAAGTCCAAATGCTGCAACCATACAGTAGTACTGACAGGGCTATATTTTGGGACAATTCAATTTTAGCTTTATCTTGTCAGAGAGTTCAGATTTTCATATAATCGATAATGTCTATAGCAATCGATGCCTTTATTCTTCGTATATTGACATCGCTTTTTGTCGATGAGGTATACTAGCTAGGAAGGTGAAGTAGACTAATAATTTTAGAGGGTTACAATCCAATGTCGATATACATCTATCTTGTTTAGAGCACCAAAATAAAACATAAATAAAGGAAGACAAATAACTAAAATAAAATAGAAAATAAAAACGAAAAATGTACAGTTAAGATATACAGTTAAAATATACGAATAAATGGTTTTGTTTTTGTTTATTGGCATATCAGTCTTCATGGGTTATTTAAAATCCAAACCGTCCAAGTAAAAGAAGAGTAGTTATATTATTTTACCCATAGCTGGGTGATTCGGTGTTTAATACCTTTTTCCAAGGCGATTAGTCCAAAACTGAACGTAATAGCGAGACTGGAGTTCGAACTCGCTTACAATGATGGCGGAGTCCAGCACGTTAGGGACACCATCCTAAATGGAAAACAAAATAAAGAAAAGAAACAGAGATAAAAAGAAAACATAAGGTTAACATTAAAAGATGGTAATAAAGGAAATGAAAATGAATCTACTAGAGATCAAAATGAAATATGAAAAAGGATAAGGAAAGTAAGAATAATCAAAGGAAGAACGAAACAGAAAAATAAGGAAAGAGAAATAAAAACAAAGAGAAAGGGAGCAAATGTAAGAAAAATCTAAAGAAAGAAAAAGAGCTAGTGAAATAATGAAAGAAAAGAACAAGAGTAAGAAAAGTCAAAGGAAAAAAGAGCTAGAAAAATAAAGACAGAAGGAAAGAAAGGAGCAAATGTAAGGGAAAAGAGCTGGAGAGAGAAAAAGACGGAGAAATCAAGCTTATGGTAAGAAAGGAAAAAAAACAACAAGATTTTAAAGAAAGAAAGAAAGAAAGAACAAAAGGAGAATATTATTGAAGACAAAGCGAGATAAAACGAATGAAATCGTAAAAACAAAATAAAGAAAGAAGAACAGAAGCAAAAAAAGAAAAAGCAAGTAAAAGAACGAAAACCGGGAAAAGAGCGAACTAAAACAGAAAAAGAAAGAAAGAAAGAAAAAAAGAAAAACTAAGAGCAAAAGTAAATGAATAAATACATAAATAAATAAACAAAAGAAAGAAAAAAAACAAGCAAGCAAGCAAGAAAGAAAAAAAAGAAAGAAAGAAAGAAAGAAAATCAGCGAAGATGTTGGGAATGTTTCCAGGAAGGGAAAATAGAAATTCAAATATTTAATACGTACATACAAAATAATAAAACCTCTGAATTAATAATGTGAGGACATTTTCAACAACTATTTTAATGACCTTTTTAACGATATTAATTTAATGATCTTTTAATTGTGTTATTTTAATGTTCTTTTTTAATGACATCATTTTTTAATAATTTAGATCAGTTACTTTTTAATAATCCTTTCTTCTTTTATAATCGTCAATGTCCTTAATTATTTCCTCAATATCTTTCTGTCAATTTTTAGTTAAAAAACAAAAAACTGAACACCAATCACCGGAAGACATCTGCATCGAATATGATATTCATTTAGTCCAACCTCATATTTCTAAGCTCTGCTTAAACATTGGCGACATAAAATTGAAGCATCTTTGAATCAACAGGATGCGGTCGCCATAACTGCAAACTGTGCGTCACACTGATAAGGCAACCGAGAAAGAGGAGGAGAAAATAAACGACGTCAGAGTGACGTTTTTTCGTTCCCATCGGGGACCGGTTATTATGGGGTGTATGGAAGAGGATTGGACTGGGAAGCTGAGCAATAAAGAGTCGCGTCGTGCACAGCGCACCCCTCCTTCATAATTTGTGGAAATGCTGTCTTTTATTTATACAAGAACAATAACAATAGGAAAATAATAGTAAGGACGAGAATAAAAATATATAAACAAGAAAGAAAAAAAGAAAAGAAAAAAAAAGAGGTTCGTCTAGTGCAGTGCAATGGTTAACAAGCGAAATAGCTTGTAATTCTGACCGTGTGCCAATCTAATAATCAAAAATAGTTGAACTTAATAAAGTTATTATATAAGTTTCTTAGAGGAGGCGTCTCGTGTAATGGTTATTATCATTGGACGGAACTGTTCCAATTTAACATAGCGGCGATACACTTAGAACAATATATGAATCAAACTATTCTACCTTCAGAGTTGCCTAACGAAGCTTAAAGAGCCAAGTCTGCCTTACTATTTACCAATAGCTGAAGAGAAGAGAGAAAGAGCAGGTGGGTGCATACCTTTCCCAAGGGTATTAGCGCTATGTAAAATGTAGACAGCCTCATCTAGGATTTGAACTCGGGTCGACGAATCTAACCATTACACCACGCGCCTCCATTTTTATCATATATGTGCTAGAAGGCAGTGGCTGATGCTCTTAGTGTCCTGGGTATGACGTTAAACTGCATCTAGTGGTGAAACTCCAATGCTAGAACTCTGGGGCATGTGAATGCCCCTTTATCGCCACTATTTCTTTTAGAGTCTCATTCTTTCGCCACGCGTAGATGGGACAATATCACAAGTATGTGGTAAGCAGTGGGATCGAACTAGCTACATTGAAGTAAAGGATCTGCGAGACTATCTTGTTAACCATTACACCACGATGTGACATTTTTGCCGTTCGAGGGCATACTATAAAAATTCAAAAGCAAAGGTGAACCTACCCTCATGTGCAAATTCCATAATTTTTACCCAGGTATTATCATCAGCATCATTAGGTCATGCTGACAGCACATACTCATATGTCACACGCTCGCTACCCAACTCTATCGCCAAGTCCTTTGCACGGCATCCAGTATCCATACATAACTGATCGATGTAGGTTTTTCCTGGTCTGCCTACAGTCTTGTGTCCATTGTAGGTGTCCACATGAGAATACATGGGTTCATCCTTACTTTTCCAGCAATATTCAGCATGTCCCTTACTGGGATGGTTTGTGTGATTGGATGTGAGTGGTCGTACAACTGATTTTTGTGGTTTCTGCTTGCAGGATCTGTTCAAGACAGCACACAGCATTACTGTGTAATTTCCATCTTGTTTTTTCTGTAACAGTCTAAGTTAAGCATCCATACAAGAGAACTGACACGGCTACAGCTTGGAAAAAATATTGTTTTATCTTATTAGAGAAATCTGTTTTCCGTACGGTCTATATATCAAAAAATATTTCAGGAAATCACTGTCAACTAAACAATTATATCTATTTAGTTTGCTGTATTCGTTGTTCCTTGTGTGTTCGTTTAAAAACCAGTGTCGTATTCCATAAAGAGTACTCAGATTCTCCTCTCCACAGAAGGAAAATAGAATTTTTCTGGGAACACTTACGAACTTATTGTTGTTTATTTTCACATTTTTGGCTCATGTGTTGGAATAAATTATTTAATGACACAATTATTTCAACTCATTCTGTCTTCGCAATTTTCTCGAGTTATTACTTGTTGAAATTGAACTTTTTTTTTACATCTTTCAAATTTATTAAGTATTTTTCTGTTGCACAAAATTTGAAATAGGGTGTTTGTGTAAATGAAAAAGTTGGAAGAGATCATCAACATGCGGAAGAAAAGCAAGAAATAACGAAAAGAAAAAACGAACAATTGTAGCGTGTTTGGGCTAGTTATCTACATAAAAAAGTAAAGTAAAGTCGACGGGGCGGCCTAAAGTCGGTATCAGCCAGTCAGTGAGGGAGCCTATCCCCTTTTCAATAGCACTAGACCAAGGAGATTGTTTTTTAGCATCTGAGGTGAGCGCCACACCTACCATCAGCTTCTTACTTTACCGCACAGATCCCTGTGCTACTCATACGCTGAGTCGGCGAGGACCGGTATCGAACTAGGAACCTTGTGGTTTCTAGCCGAACGCTCTACCGACTGAGCTAATCCGGACCACCCCAGAAATACACGACATATCAGACCAAGAGTTCAAAATTCCACACCAGACAATTTTTAAAATTACAAAAAGGGTTGAAAATCCATTCTAATGAATCGTTTCAAAGTCTAAGGGATCAGAAAACAACTTCGTCGGGATTTTTTTATCACGTTACATAATTGAATAGTGCACTATGAATTGTCTACTGGATTGTAAAATTTAGAATAACGGTAGTTTCATGGAAAAATAGTTATTTGATTGGACAGATTTTAACCTTTTATGGATCTCGGCACGGATTTTTTTGGCTGGGTGACAAACCGGACGGACACAGAATAGCATCGGTCACCGAGGGCCAATTTCTCAATGCGTAATTATTCTTAACTTGGGCTTATTAAAATAAAATAACGATATCTAAAAAACGATCAAGTCTTGTGTTTGTTGATAAAAACAAGCAACGGGCATAAAAATAAATCGCAAGACAGGAACAAGAAGTTCCATACCAAACAAGATCAAAGTGGAAAGACCAGAAGACCCAAGTAGCCTAACAGGCCAGATCTAAGACTTGATTACATATACAGATAGCAGCAACCGGGAAGAGATGACCTATCAAGATTCATACAGAGAACAGTTTAGAAACAGCTTCAGAAATAGGTAAATATACGTCTAGTTAAAAATCAGTATTCAACAATCATAATTGTTTTCAATTCGCCTATTTCTTTTGTAGACAGCAGATATAATACTTTAGTGAAAGTTTCTTTGCAACAGAATTTGGTATACGGTGTCGGATTCCCAAGACTGGCAATTATAAGCCTGCAAATGCAAAAGTCTGTGAGAAATTTCTGAATATAATTTCGCTTATAAAATGTCAAAACAGTTCCGTGAACGGTTGGGGTTCTATTGATTATTCTAAGACTCGTCTGCAATTACCATTTCGGCAGGATGGAACCCACAGTTAGACAGAAGATTTTACTAGAGTCACTCAAATGTTTTACCTATATGATTTTCCAAACCCTATTGCCCTTATGGCAAGCCCCAACCCCTTTTTATCATATGGGTGCTAGAAGCAGTGGTTGCGGGTCTAATGTCCTGGGAATGACGTTAAACTCTATCTGATGGGGAGGTTCCTGTTGTGGAGGTTTGGGGAATGTGGAGCACCCCTTCATTACCATTGCTCCCTGGTTGACCCGGAGTGGTAGTACCTGTTAGGGTCCCATCTATGGGTTAAATACAAAATGTATTTATAAAAAAAATGTATTATCCATTAAGAATTGATTTATTTCAAAACTTAATCGGCATTAAATGACCCACTGAGGTTGATATGCCGTAAAACAAAACAAACCAAACCAAAAATCAAATGTTTTGCAATATTTTGGTAACGTGAGCCAAAACTTAACAGTGAATGATTTTGTTGATGTTATGAATGTAAAGAACCACTGGAGTGTGAGATACCGAGCTCGCCTGATACTCTCCCTGTGCTACTCTCCGGATTTGTATGTGTCGCTCGCAACACAGTCTCGGAATCCATAGATGTATGCTTAACCTCAGAAGTTCTTAGAATCCAAGAGAAACTTATTGAACAATGTATTATAGTACCTGTGATAGACTGTACCTCCACCTTTAGCACAACACATGTTTTGGTTGTTTCTGTGGCGTTATTATCGGCATTGCAGTCTCTGAAGACTATATATAAATCTTGTGCCCCTGAAGTTACAGCGCCTTCTGTGACTGTAATGTCTAATGTTCGAAAGACAACCCCCGACCACAGATGTCGCATGTGATGACTGTCCCTGAAGAAGTCGATGTGCCAGTCTTTATTGCGCCACTTTCTTCTGGGCCTTCATGGCGTTATAGAACCATACAAACAAATAAAGCATAAGTTTCCGAATTAGATGAGGTTGCACGTTTATCTGCACCGTTTTCAAATCACACACAGTGTGATGCAATGCACAACGTGGTGTGGTTGGTAGGATGGGGATATTTAGTGTGCATAAGTATCCCTATACTACCAACGATCAGGTACATTTCACGACTTGAACCTCTTCAGTCACGTGATATACATAATGAAAACTAGAACGTACCAAAATATATAAAAAAAAAAATTTTTGACTCACCGTTAGTATCTATTTGTGAACATAAAAAAGTAGGTATTTACCCAACCCATTCACAATGGGTAGGATGTGAAACAAAGTCTAGAGTGTTGGGCATCCAGCACGGATCGAACCCGCTATTTACTAGTAATGTATCTGGAAGATTAGGTTGCTAGCCATTTTATCACAATGGGACACCCAATGCGACATCGTAGTAAGTAAATTCGAAATCCAGTTGCGCTATTAGGTTCACTTTCGGACTAATAAGAAAAGTTGTTTTTAATAAGAATATGTACCAGTTAAAAAAGGACGCAAAATTATAGGTACTAGTACAAAATAAAAAACGGCCTCCGGGCGATGTAAAATAGATTTTTGAAACATATTGCCTGAGGGGTGGGAGTAAAAAATTCAATGTCAGCGAGTTTGTACCCTAAGTAAGTAAAATCATCAAATTCATTAAAGGATTAAAAAATAAAATAATTTGAAATGTAAACTTTAAATATGTATTAAAATAAACAAACTATATATAGATATATAATACCAGTCACGTATTTATTAAAACTTGTTTTAAAAAACAATGAGGACTGTCTAATGCTGCATGTTCAAATTTTGAGTGTATTTATTCTATGTTATAACGATTTTGGGTCATGTGACGTAAACAGTGACGTAATTTTTGTTACAGAGAAAAACCGGAAGCGAATCTCCATTATTAATAGATTTACCCAACCCGTTTGTTAATAGTAGGATGTAACACAAGGTCACAAATATGGGGCATCAGGCGATGATCGACCTCGGTATTAACTTCTAATGTATCTCCGAGACTAACCTGCTAACCATTACACCATGATAGATGCCAAGGAGTTGTATATAAGGATGAAAGATAAAAACATATATTAAAAACAACAACTTCAAAATATGGTTGGTTGGTTGGTTGTTTCGTTTTTACTGCATGACTCCCCTTGGGTTATTTTATGCAAAAAAACGTTTGTTTTATTCATTCTTGTTGGGTATACACATTTTGATAAACTCATTTTTAAATACATTTCTATAATTCAATTATTTTATCTATTTAACCTATAGATGGGACCCTAACAGGTAATACCAGTCTGGGTTAGAGTGGACCTGGGAGTAATAGCAATGAAGGGGTACTTTACACTCCCAGAATTGGAACTTCAGTACTAGATGTAATTTAAAGTCATAACCAGAATACCAACGAAGACAGTGACAATAGTTTTAGCTTTGAAAGTAATGTAAATTTTGTATCTATTGCGTCGCCGAAAAAATGTTCATGATAAATAAAATAAAAATGGGAAATATAACATAATGCTTATGAATAGATATATTTCTAATATTTCAGGTGACAAGAACTGGAAAGACATTTTGTGAGTGCATTAATTTAAGTATGTTTAGAAAAAAGGTGAATAATTGAAGCTTTTTATGTTTCAAACACAAACAAACAAAAATAAATAAATGAAAACAAACAAACAAACAATCAGAGGTATGTTTCTGTAACATTATTTTCTCTTGATGTTCAGTGCATTTTACTTCAGAATATACGCAATAACCCCTTCTACAGCAAAATCACACCAATTACCCACAGAATCGCACATACACACACATAAACGCACACACACACACACACACGCACGCACGCACGCGCGCACGCACACACATACACACAGACATATACATTAATGTGTACTTGTGTATGCATACATATTTACATATATATATATATTTGTGTGTCTATATATGTATATATATTTGTGTATGTAAATATTTGAATACATATATTTGTATATATATATATATATATTGTATATATATCTACATATATACACATATCTGTAAATATAATATATATATATATGTATATATATATATGTGTGTGGTGAATGTGTATGTGTGTGTGAATGTGTATGTGTGTATGTGTGTGTGATGTGTGTGTCAATTAGAAGATGATTTCCAACAATTTTTTTAAAAATTGTTTCACTGAGATAGATTTAAATGCAAGAAACTGAACGGATATAGCGGATAAGAAAAAAAAAGGAACAAATTTATTTCTTATAGACAGCATTATTTTGTCGCTTACTGAACTTAACCCTAGTTTCGTATGTGGCCAGAAATTAAGGGCATCCAGTGATAATCGAACATACAAAAAATGGTCTTCTCGCCTAGCTTGTTAGCCTTCATACCATGCCTCTAAACAGTAGGTTTACGTTGGTTAAATTTCATACCATCCAATATTACTGACAAATTGGGAGAATTTCCGTACGAAGTGCCTAGGATAAATGCTAGATGAAAACAAGTTAAAGGCTTCGTGTGCTGATTTGAACAAATCTTGAAAGCAGCGCATTTAATAAAAGCAGCTGTTCCTCCATTGATATCCCATCTCGCAAACCGCCCAAGAAATGTCAAGAAGACATACTGGGCATCACTGGAGAAGCAAGGACGAACTCATAAACGAATCTCTCTCATGCGCTCCTATACATGGACGCACCAGTATAAGCCGACTAGCAAAAATTTACAATCATGGACACTGGATGCAGTCTAGACGACTAACCTAGAGCGATGCTATTGGGAAGGAAAGAGAGAGAGAGTGAGAGATAGAGAGAAAGAGAGAAGTGTGTGTGTGTGTGTGTGTGTGTGTGTGTGAGAGTGAGAGAGAGAGAGAGAGAGAGAGAGAGAGAGAGAGAGAGAGCATTAAAATTGCTGTTGGTCTGCCTTGATGATAATGGATGTGTGCAACTTTTCACTGAAAACACGTAAAAGTTCGTTAAAATTCACACAAAAAACCGTATATGTTCGTTAAATGTTGCAACCATGCATAATCATCAAAATCACCAAACGTTAATGCATATGTGAAAACAAGTAAATCTGTGAAATGGCCTATTATTTGTAGCCTCTAAACAATGAGGGAGTCTATCCCCTTTTCACTAGAACTAAAACAGGAGATTGTTTTCTCCTGAGGTGAAGTGTAATACCTTACCATCAGCACCCAGATAATCACACTGATTCGATTATACCGGCTGCGGTATCGAACCCGGAAACTTGCAATTCCTAGGTTAATGCTCTACTGACTAATCTAGACCAGCAGCAAATCACCCGATTTAATTTTAAAATACCAGGTTAACGACCGATCTGCTGTAGAGTAAAAATCAGATGCTGAAGACTTAAACTGGAAATTTATTCTCGAACACATCTTTGAATAAATTGAATTTCACCACATGAAAGAAATTATGAAATAAACAAATGAGGTCTTTGATGTTACGCACTTTTCTCAATAAATCGAATAGAAAAAATATGAAGTGATCTGAAAATTAACTGGTTACACCTTTCTTCAAATCCTCATAGTAAACCAAATTTCACATCTGATACAAGTGCATATGATAGTACTTGTCAAAAATCTTAATTTCGTCCAACCAAGAAAATATAAGATCAAGATCTTCTACAGTCCTATCTCCACTCCTGCAAAAAATGAAGAAAAAAATAAGGCGAAAAAGGAAAAAAAAAAAGAAAAATATAATAAAATTAAAATAACAAATAAAGCAAACAAGACATCAGAGGGGGAATTGTAAACAAAAGTATCATATATAAAAGAGGTGGTTAAGGCAGCCTCCGTGACATAGTGGCTATCGTACTGGACTTTACCATCGTAGTAAGCGAGTTCGAAATCCAGTCACGCTATTATACTCAGATTTATACCCTTGGGATTGGAATTAACATACTTATCCCTTAGCCATATGTTAAGTAGAACCAGTATGTTTCTTCTACAATGATAAATTTAATATCAAATAACCCACAACATTTGATACTCCATTAAAACAAAGAAGCAAACAGGGTATTTTCTTTGGGAATGAGTTAAATACTTTGATATGTAATATAAAACATCTTCTTAAGACGCGCTTCAGTACAGTAGGCGAAAGAATTTAAGTATAGCAACCAAGTTCAGTATAACAGTCCATCATGTGTAGAGAATAGTAAAAAAAAAACGCTTCATTTCAGAAATATATTTTTTCTTAGTTTGTTTTTTGGTTGGTTGGTTGTTTTAAGCGTTAAAAGAACAAAATATGGCTTAAAGACAGATGGCCCATGTGCAAATTTTGAACGAGGCTGTTTACATTTCATCTAACGCTAATACATTTTGGAGAATTTTCTGGTACTATTTACCTAAAGCTGGAATAAGAATGGTTGAATGCATACCTTCTCCGTGTGTATTAAGCGCTATGTGAAATGCAAGCAGTCATATTAAGGATTTGAACTCGAGTCGGCGTGACAATTACCACGGTGATAACATATATATATATATATATATATATATATATATAATATATATATATATACAGATTTTTATTTATTTTTATAGTGTGTTTGAAGCATTAATCACAAAATGTAATAAGATTTTTTTTGAAGGCAAAATAATGCAATTTAGGTTGAAAAACATATCTATTTATTCAATTATTTTTTTTAAATTTTTAATTAAATGAATATGTTTTTCAACATGAATTGCATTATTTTGCCTTCAACATAAATTACATTATTTTGCCTTAAAAAAAATCTTATTATTATATATATATATATATATATATATATATATATATATATATATATATATATTATGGACTCTCTCGTCGATTTTCGACGCATGAGGATTCACACACACAATGAACACCCACACAGTGATTTGTTTATAGTGGTGAAGGCTTGTGTTGGACCATCCACACTTTTTGACACAGTCGATAGGAAATAATTGGTGCATCAAGGGTTGCCACAAACCTAATCAAAGACCGACCTCAGGAATTTTGAATTCAGAGTTATCCCTCTCCGAGACTGGTTACCTACCCAAGGTTGAAGGGCCCATTCTGCCCTGCTATTTAACCCATAGCTGGAGGGAATTTTGAATTCAGAGTTATTCCTCTTCTAGACTGGTTACCTACCCAAGGCTGAAGGTCCCAGTCTGCCCTAATATATATATATATATATATATATATTATATATTATATATATATAAGGTTCTCACTTGATCCAGATAGTAGATGAGAACAACTGAGATACTTTGTCACACACGAAAAGAAAAAGAAAACACCCACATTTAGTATTTGATATCACGTCTTCTGATCGATGCCAGAAGGTTGATGGGAAGTATATTTTCCCAGTTCTTGAATCTGAAAAGACAAACCCTTTTGATGCATAAGGTGTTGGCCCTACCAAATTGCTATACCATACTCATCCATTGTCAACTAATCATTTAGACTTTAACTAAATTCTTACTATTCCCAGACATCCTTCAGTAGTAATGATCGCTGATCTGTTACCTAAGAGTTAGGCCACCTCAAATGTTTAACATCTTTAATATTCAGAGTGTCAAGGCCGGTGCAGGTGGATACGTTACCCACAGTACCCTGGAGAAATCAAAACTTTTCCGAAGTCTGAATGACCTATGGAATAATATATTTACACTGCCAAGACAAATTGCTAGGGGATATTACTTTCAGCTTTTGATCGAATGGGATATTACTTCAGGTTTCATTTCCTAAAGCAAGCAAACTATCAAGACTAGGGTATCCAGCCTGCTTTGAATTACAATTCTCATGATCAGAATGATGTGTTGGGTTATATACTGGCTTTTTGAATAGAGGTATTGCATATTTGGCCCATAGAGAGTTCCCCTTCTTCTAAAATGGTTACCTCTCCATGACTAGATTCTATCATGTCACCGTGTTTTCCCACGAAGGAATGACAAGAAATAGGTGCGTGTCTTTCCCAAGAGTGATATGCAATGCAACCGAGCTCGGTCGAAATACATATTCGGCACGTCATCTCAATTTTCCTCGACAATAAGTATTATGCCACGGGTAATATATATATATATATATATATATATATATATATATATATATATATATATATATATATATATATAACAGGTAGATATCGAAAATGTTTCTTTAAATAAAATAAATTTTAATATATAGGTATTGTCATACACACACACACACACACAACACACACACACACACACACACATATATATATATATATATATATATATATATATATACATGCACATGTATCTATAGATATGCATGTATAAAGTCGTCAATATTTCTTTTAGATATTGTATATATATATATGTACTTTCATATATATATATATATATATATATAATATATATAAATATATATATTATATATATATATAGCCTTATATATATATATACACACTCACGCGCATATATTTATATATATATATGTATGTATAAATATGTATAAATATGCATATATATACGTATGTATGTATAAGCGCATATATATGCGCTTTTATATATGCACATGTATATATTTATGTATATATACGCATATATGTATGCATTTATATGCATGTATGCAATCATTCATATATATATGCGCATGCATAAGAATAATATATATATATATATATATATATATGTGCATATATATACATATATAAATATATATATATATATGTGTGTGTGTGTGTGTGTGTGTGTGTGTATATTATTTTCCCTGTCCGAAATCTAAGTGATTGCGTATATCGTATAGCATATAAAACACACACACACACACACACACACACATATATATATATATATATATATATATATATACATACATATATATATATATATGATGATTGCATGCATACATATAAATGCATATATATACATGCGTATATATACATAAATATATGTATGTGCGTATATAAAAGCGCATATATATATATATATACATATATTTACATATCTATAAATACATACATATATATAGAGAGAGATACATGCGCATGTATATAAGGCGATATATATATATGTAGGACAACATATATATATATATATAATATATATATATATATATATATATAATATTTAAAAGTAATATTTATGATATCTACCTGTTCATTCAGGTGTATGTATTCATTATGTATAAGTATATATATATATATATAATATAATATATTGTGTATGTAAATATTTGAATACATATATTTGTATATATATATATATATATTGTATATATATCTACATATATACACATATCTGTAAAATATATATATATATATATATGTATATATATATTATATGTGTGTGTGTGTGTGTGTGAATGTGTATGTGTTGTGTAATGTGTATGTGTGTATGTGTGTGTGATGTGTGTGTCAATTAGAAGATGATTTCAACAATTTTTTAAAAATTGTTTCACTGAGATAGATTTAAATGCAAGAAACTGAACGGATATAGCGGATAAGAAAAAAAAGGAACAAATTTATTTCTTATAGACAGCATTATTTTGTCGCTTACTGAGCTTAACCCTAGTTTCGTATGTGGCCAAAAATTAAAGGGCATCCAGTGATAATCGAACATACAAAAAATGGTTCTCTCGCCTAGCTTGTTAACCTTCATACCACGCCTCTAAACAGAGGTTTACGTTGTGTAAATTTCATACCATCCAATATTACTGACAAATTGGGAGAATTTCCGTACGAAAGCCTAGGATAAATGCTAGATGAAAACAGTTAAAGGCTTCGTGTGCTGATTTGAACAAATCTTGAAAGCAGCGCATTTAATAAAAGCAGCTGTTCCTCCATTGATATCCATCTCGCAAACCGCCCAAGAAATGTCAAGAAGACATGCTGGGCATCAACTGGAGAAGCAAGGACGAACTCATAAACGAATCTCTCTCATGCGCTCCTATACATGGACGACCAGTATAAGCCGACTAGCAAAATTTACATCCATGGACACTGATGCAGTCTAGACGACTAACCTAGAGCGATGCTATTGGAGGAAAGAGAGAGAGAGTGAGATAGAGGAAAGAGAGAGAGAAAGAGGAGAGGGTGTGTGTGTGTGACAGAGAGTAGGAGAGAGAGAGAGAGAATGAGAGGAGAGAGAGAGGAGAGAGAGAGAGAGGAGAGAGAGAGAGAGAGAGAGAGAGAGAGAGGCATTAAAATTGCTGTTGGTCTGCCTTGATGATAATGGATGTGTGGCAACTTTCACTGAAACACGTAAAAGTTCGTTTAAAATTCACACAAAAAAACCGTATATGTTCGTTAAATGTTGCAACCCATGCATAATCATCAAAATCACCAAACGTTAATGCATATGTGAAACAAGTAAATCTGTGAAATGGCCTATTATTTGTAGCCTCTAAACAATGAGGGAGTCTATCCCCTTTTCACTAGACTAAAACAGGAGATTGTTTTCTCCTGAGGTGAAGTGTAATACCTTACCATCAGCCCCAGATAATTACACTGATTCGATTATACAGGCTGCGGTATCGAACCCGGAAACTTGCAATTCCTAGGTTAATGCTCTACTGACTAAGCTAGACCAGCAGCAATCACCCGATTTAATTTTAAAATACCAGGTTAACGACCGATCTGCTGTAGAGTAAAAATCAGATGCTGAAGACTTAAACTGGAAATTTATTCTCGAACACATCTTTGAATAAATTGAATTTCACCACATGAAAGAAATTATGAAATAAACAAATGAGGTCTTTGATGTTACGCACTTTTCTCAATAAATCGAATAGAAAAAATATGAAGTGATCTGAAAATTAACTGGTTACACCTTTCTTCAAATCCTCATAGTAAACCAAATTCACATCTGATACAAGTGCATATGATAGTACTTGTCAAAAATCTTAATTTCGTCCAACCAAGAAAATATAAGATCAAACTTCTACAGTCCTATCTCCACTCCTGCAAAAAATGAAGAAAAAATAAGGCGAAAAGGAAAAAAAAAAGAAAAATATAATAAAATTAAAATAACAAATAAAGCAAACAAGACATCAGAGGGGGAATTGTAAACAAAAGTATCATATATAAAGAGGTGGTTAAGGCAGCCTCCGTGACATAGTGGCTATCGTACTGGACTTTAACATCGTAGTAAGCGAGTTCGAAATCCAGTCACGCTATACATTCAGACCTTGGGATTGGAATTAACATACTTATCCCTTAGCCATATGTTAAGTAGCACCAGTATGTTTCTTCTACAATGATAATTTAATATCAAATAACCACAACATTTGATACTCCATTAAAACAAAGAAGCAAACAGGGTATTTTCTTTGGGAATGAGTTAAATACTTTGATATGTATATAAAACATCTTCTTAAGACGCGCTTCAGTACAGTAGGCGAAAGAATTTAAGTATAGCAACCAAGTTAAGTATAACAGTCCATCATGTGTAGAGAATAGTAAAAAAAAAACGCTTCATTTCAGAAATATATTTTTTTCTTAGTTTGT